>WFMF01000043.1:245731-815115 GCA_011033025.1 Beroe forskalii
GGAGAATGAAGGGCTATATTTCCCTCAGATAGACGTATCAAAGTGGCACCCAAAAAAGCAAAACTAGATAGATTTGAAAACTTACTACAATAAGGCATCAAGAGGCATTCATAGCTTCAAAGGAATAATCGCATTCATGAACTCATGGAAAGTATTTTGCCTTAAATGAGCTTAAACTTATTTCGTATAGAAGGATTATTGAAAAAATATTCATATTTCAAGAACAAACTACCAATAAAGCTGGCATCCAAGGAATAAAACTTGGAAAGGAGAACCTGTAAATGATAACATGTTATAAGCAGATCTTACAGGACCAGAAACCAACAGAAAAACTGTTCTTTTAATGGCAAAATAGTGATGTAAACAAGCATAAAATTCAAACAGTCTTAAATGTTTCACTTTATAATTTTAAAGTAAAGAAACACAAAACAATGGTTATTATCACCCCAGAACCTTGGAAAGGCATTAGAAGACTTGGTAAAGACTTAACAGAAACTAGACAGCAAGAAGGAACAGTGTATGAAGTGCTTTGCTGGTACTTCATATGAACCCAGCTATCCAGTACTGACATAATTGGTCAATTTCTGGATGGATGCTGGGAAACTACTATTCACGTAGCGCGCGGCGCCATTTCCCTGATGTGCATTTTGACCGCAGAATCTGCGGTCAAAACGACCAACTGTTGTTCAGAAATAGGGCCCTATTTTAGTGTTGTTGCGCTGCGCACTCCGTGCGCGTAACCAGGGTCCTGGTTAGGGCAAGCACCGAGCAACGCGACGCACCACTGACGCAGCCGCTTCGCGGCTGCGTCAGTGGGCCTGGTATTACCAGGCAAGTATGTAAGGTTAGCGACTGCTAAACACGTATATCCCTGTGTGGGCGTGTGGCTCGCGCGGCGCGCTTCCCCAGGGAAGCCCGTAGGGAAGCGCGCGGCGCGGACACACACCTATGCGGGCTTAGAATTAGGAAGGTTAGCGAGCGATCTGCACACATATGGGTAACTGTACAAAAATAAAAAAAATGTTTAATCGTTGAATATTTTGAAGTTGAAAATGAACACTTATAATTCATTTGAACAAGTTTCAGTTGATAGATCATATTCATAAGTACAATCATAAGTACAACGACAATCATATAGATGTTTCAGGTTGATGATAAAAGGATCTTTTCAATAAAATTAAAATTAAATCCCTCAGCCAGACGTGCAGATTTGTATGAAAGGACAGCGTCACAGTTACACAATTGTCAATTGCAGATATAAAGTAATGTCGCATATTTACACTCCTCACCTTTTAAAAGAGTTGACCTACATTACATACCAGTTTCAGCAACTAAATCTTAAAAGAATATCTATTTTCTAATTTTATTCCAATGCTGCAGCCTACAGATCTTGATAGCATCAGCAAAATATAACCTAAAAGCATTTACAGAATCAAAAAATTCCATTTCAATTGTTTAATTTACTATTGAAAAGCCTACCGGGAATTCTAAGAATAATATTTAATCATTGTCAGTGGTGCAGTTGCTTACCCACAGGTCCATCAGCCAATCAGCTTGCCTGTTGACCGTTAATAACTCACATGGTGATTGGTCAATGCCCCGAAGATTGGTATGTCTCCCATGTAAACGGGGCTGAGTGACGTCATTTTTTGCCCTACTTTTTTTTCACCGCACCACTTATTTATTCGTGAAATTTAAAACTTATTTTGTGCGCGCACAACGTAGTTTTCCCATTTTTTTAAATAATTTTAATTTTTATAGTTATTTAAGAGCAAGAACGGAACCGGAACATAGATCTTAGAACAAGATCGTAGAACTGGATTTAGATCTTAGAACAAGATCGTGGAACAGGATTTAGATCTTAGAACAGGATCATGGAACCGGAACAAGATCGTGGAACAGGATCGTAGAACTGGATTTAGATCTTGGAACAGGATCATGGAGCCGGAACAAGATCGTGGAACAGGATCGTAGAACTGGATTTAGATCATTGGAACAGGATCATGGAACCGGAACAAGATCGTGGAACAGGATCGTAGAACTGGATTTAGATCTTGGAACAGGATCTTGGAACCGAAACAAGATCGTGGAACAGGATTTAGATCTTGGAACAGGATCGTGGAACTGGATGTAGATCTTGGAACAGGATCATGGAACTGGAACAAGATCTTGGAACAGGATCGTGGAACTGGATGTAGATCTTGGAACAGGATCGTAGAACTGGATTTAGATCTTGGAACAGGATCTTGGAACCAGAACAAGATCGTGGAACAGGATCGTAGAACTGGATTTAGATCTTAGAACAGGATCATGGAACCGGAACAAGATCGTGGAACAGGATCGTAGAACTGGATTTAGATCTTGGAACAGGATCATGGAGCCGGAACAAGATCGTGGAACAGGATCGTAGAACTGGATTTAGATCTTGGAACAGGATCATGGAACCGGAACAAGATCGTGGAACAGGATCGTAGAACTGGATTTAGATCTTGGAACAGGATCTTGGAACCGGAACAAGATCGTGGAACAGGATTTAGATCTTGGAACAGGATCGTGGAACTGGATGTAGATCTTGGAACAGGATCATGGAACTGGAACAAGATCTTGGAACAGGATCGTGGAACTGGATGTAGATCTTGGAACAGGATCGTAGAACTGGATTTAGATCTTGGAACAGGATCTTGGAACCAGAACAAGATCGTGGAACAGGATTTAGATCTTGGAACAGGATCGTGGAACTGGATGTTCATGTAGATCTTGGAACAGGATCATGGAACTGGAACAAGATCTTGGAACAGGATCGTGGAACTGGAACAAGATCTTGGAACAGGATCGTGGAACTGGATGTAGATCTTGGAACAGGATCACGGAACCGGATCAAGATCGTGGAACAGGATCGTAGAACTGGATTTAGATCTTGGAACAGGATCCTGGAACCGGAACAAGATCGTGGAACAGGATTTAGATCTTGGAACAGGATCGTAGAACTGGATGTAGATCTTGGAACAGGATCATGGAACTGGAACAAGATCTTGGAACAGGATCGTAGAACTGGATTTAGATCTTGGAACAGGATCATGGAACCGGAACAAGATCGTGCAACAGGATTTAGATCTTGGAACAGGATCATGGAACTGGAACAAGATCTTGGAACAGGATCGTGGAACTGGATGTAGATCTTGGAACAGGATCGTGGAAAAGGATCGTAGAACTGGATTTAGATCTTGGAACAGGATCAAGGAACTGGAACAAGATCGTGGAACAGGATTTAGATCTTGGAACAGGATCGTGGAACTGGATGTAGATCTTGGAACAGGATCATGGAACTGGAACAAGATCGTGGAGCAGGATCGTAGAACTGGATTTAGATCTTGGAACAGGATCATGGAACCGGAACAAGATCGTGGAACAGGATCGTAGAACTGGATTTAGATCTTGGAACAGGATCATGGAGCCGGAACAAGATCGTGGAACAGGATCGTAGAACTGGATTTAGATCTTGGAACAGGATCATGGAACCGGAACAAGATCGTGGAACAGGATCGTAGAACTGGATTTAGATCTTGGAACAGGATCTTGGAACCGGAAACAAGATCGTGGAACAGGATTTAGATCTTGGAACAGGATCGTGGAACTGGATGTAGATCTTGGAACAGGATCATGGAACTGGAACAAGATCTTGGAACAGGATCGTAGAACTGGATTTAGATCTTGGAACAGGATCATGGAACCAGAACAAGATCGTGGAACAGGATCGTTGAACTGGATTTAGATCTTGGAACAGGATCATGGAGCCGGAACAAGATCGTGGAACAGGATTGTAGAACTAAATTTAGATCTGGGAACAGGATCGTAGAACATAGCTCACTAGATCGTGGAACAAAGATCAATAGATCGTAGCACACTAGAACAAGATCATGGAACCGGAAAAAGATCGTGGAACAGGATCGTAAAACTGGATTTAGATCTTGGAACAGGATCGTGGAACTGGATTTAGATCTTATAGAACATAGCTCACTACATCTTAGATCGTGGAACATAGATCAATAGATCGTAGCTGGATTTAGATCTAGAAACAGCTGATAGTGGAACTGGATTTAGATCTTAGAACATAGCCCACTAGATCGTGGAACATAGATCAATAGAATGTAGCTCACTAGAACAAGATCATGGAACCGGAACAGGATCGTGTTACTGGATTAGGATTTAGATCTTGGAACAGGATCGTGGAACTGGATTTAGAATTAGATCTTAGACCATAGCTCACTAGATCATAGATCGTGGAACCGGAACAGGATCGTACAGAACTGGATTTAGATCTTGGAACAGGATCGTGGAACTGGATTTAGATCTTAGAACCTAGCTCACTAGATCATAGATCGTGGAACATATATCAATAGATCGTAGCTCACTACGATCTATGATCATTGATCTAGTGAGCTATGTTCTAACTCTAGGATCTAATTCTTAATCCAGTTCCACGATCCTGTTCCAAGATCTAAATCCTTATCCAGTTCTACGATCCTGTTCCGGTTCCATGATATTGTTCTAGTGAGCTACGATCTATTGATCTATGTCCCACGATCTAGTGAGCTAAGTTCTAAAATCTAAATCCAGTTCCACAATCCTGTACCAAGATCTCAATCTAGTTCTACGATCCTGTTCCACTTCCGGTTCCGTGATCCTGTTCCAAGATCTTCATCCAGTTTCACGATCCTGTTCCAAGATCTTGTTCCAGTTCCATGATCCTGTTCCAAGATGTCAATCCAGTTCCACGATCCTGTTCCAAGATCTAAATCCAGTTCCACGATCCTGTTCCACGATCTTGTCCCGGTTTCGTGATCCTGTTCCAAGATCCTGTTCCAGTTCCATGATCCTGTTCCAAGATCTACATCCAGTTCCACGATCCTGTTCCAAGATCTAAATCCTGTTCCACGATCTTGTTCCGGTTCCAAGATCCTGTTCCAAGATCTAAATCCAGTTCTACGATCCTGTTCCACGATCTTGTTCTGGTTCCATGATCCTGTTCCAAGATCTAAATCCAGTTCCACGATCCTGTTCCAAGATCTAAATCCAGTTCTACGATCCTGTTCCAAGATCTTGTTCCAGTTCCATGATCCTGTTCCAAGATCTACATCCAGTTCCACGATCCTGTTCCAAGATCTAAATCCTGTTCCACGATCTTGTTCCGGTTCCAAGATCCTGTTCCAAGATCTAAATCCAGTTCTACGATCCTGTTCCACGATCTTGTTCTGGTTCCATGATCCTGTTCCAAGATCCAAATCCAGTTCCACGATTCTGTTCCAAGATCTAAATCCAGTTCTACGATCCTCATCCTGTTCCACGATCTTGTTCCAGTTCCGTGATCCTGTTCCAAGATCTACATCCAGTTCCACGATCCTGTTCCAAGATCTTGTTCCAGTTCCACGATCCTGTTCCAAGATCTTGTTCCAGTTCCATGATCCTGTTCCAAGATCTACATCCAGTTCCACGATCCTGTTCCAAGATCTAAATCCTGTTCCACGATCTTGTTCCGGTTCCAAGATCCTGTTCCAAGATCTAAATCCAGTTCCAAGATCCTGTTCCAAGATATTGTTCCAGTTCCATGATCCTGTTCCAAGATCTACATCCAGTTCCAAGATCTAAATCCTGTTTCACGATCTTGTTCCGGTTCCAAGATCCTGTTCCAAGATCTAAATCCAGTTCTACGATCCTGTTCCACGATCTTGTTCCGGTTCCAAGATCCTGTTCCAAGATCTAAATCCAGTTCTACGATCCTGTTCCACGATCTTGTTCCGGCTCCATGATCCTGTTCCAAGATCTAAATCCAGTTCTACGATCCTGTTCCACGATCTTGTTCCGGTTCCATGATCCTGTTCTAAGATCTAAATCCAGTTCTACGATCCTGCTCCACGATCTTGTTCCGGCTCCATGATCTTGTTCTAAGATCTAAATCCTGTTCCACGATCTCGTTCCGGTTCCATGATCTTGTTCTAAGACCTAAATCCAGTTCTACGATCTTGTTCTAAGATCTAAATCCAGTACTACGATCTTGTTCTAAGATCTAAGTTCCGGTTCCGTTCTTGTTCTTAAATAACTACAAAAAATTAAAATTATTTAAAAAAAAATGGGAAAACTACGTTGTGCGCGCACAAAATAAGTTTTAAATTTCATGAATAAATAAGTGGTGCCGTGAAAAAAAAGTAGGGCAAAAAATGACGTCACTCAGCCCCGTTTACATGGGAGACATACCCGAAGATTTCGGTTTCCGATGGGTGAGCTAATACGCCGATTTGACTTTCACATTTACCGTTACCCGTTACGCAATTTCGTATGCAAAATACTTTCCGTACAGTTCATTTCATTGTGCAACTTATCATATCCCTAATCTACAACGCTGACAAACTGTTGCAGACTTAGTTGGTCCATGAAATTTAAAACAAGTTAACAGCTACAATAACATCAACTTCATTTTCAATTAAAAACATTACAAAACCGAAATATATATCACAAGAGAATAACACCTCAGAGCTCTGGCACTTCGATATCCAGATAACAGGAAAACACACAAAATTAGGCGATATGACGTCATCAATTCACCACTTCAAACCATGATAATGACGTCACTCTCGCCAGACTTTTGGTGTGCACGGTGTTATAATCGTATACCATTTTCACATACACAAAGTGTTGTCACATATCATTATTACGTGGCCTGTTTTTTACCGCAACTGGCTCGAGCAAACAGCGACACGAAAAATGTGACAAAGATTTAAGTGTTCTATTTTGATTTTTGTACAAGGCAAAATGTTGGCAAAGAAATACTGTAATACTTTCAATGTCACCGCAAAATGGTAAATTGGTTACTTATATTATTATTTAATAAACACGAAAAAACATGAAATTATTGAATAAATTAGGCTATCAATACAGTATATCAATAGTGGTCGCCCGTTTCATCGGAAGAACTAAGTGTGCTACCGTGTTTAAAATTAATTAATGTAATTATCGCATACAGAATATTCAATAAGTTTTAGAATTTACAAAGTTTCATGGGTTCAAAATACATTCCTTCTTAAACACAATTGCACACATTTCTAATTCTAAAGAACGGGAAATATCGGAAAGTCATCGTATTTGTTGGCACTTCTTCCAGTGACAGTTCGTTAAGTGACAGTTCGTTAAGTGACATAGTTCATTTAGCCTTAGCAAATGACGCACGAGTCCTTGGCTTTTGAGCAGTTCGGAGGGCAGACTCTGTGTTTGGAGCAAGCTCGCTGCCTTCCTTTGGGGTGGTAGAGGGGCGCATAGGAGCTGGAGGAGCGCTGGGAGTCACCCTGGGTTCGCCTGAAGGGGTTGATGGGTGATTAGTGGGCCTGAGGGTAATGGGTGATCAGTTAGAGGAATATAGGGAAGTGGGTGAGAGGGGTTAGTGGGTGATTAGTAAGCCTGAGGGGGGGGGGTTAATGGGCTATCAGTGGGCCTTGGGGGCAACGGGTGATCAGTGGCCTGAGGGCATTAATCAAAATGGGCGGAGGGAGAGTGAATCAGTGAGATTTGAGAAGGAAACCTAAGAAGACTTAAAAATGAGAAATTATAAAATGTAACACCCTCAGTCCTCCTCCTTACCGTTTGCAGACCGGGCAGTAGAAGAGCCACCGGTAGGGTGTCGTGCAGTACCCCTCATCCTTGATCACAATGTCGTAGTAGTCGAGCTGGGGACGCGGGTCGCTGCAGTAGCAACACGCGTCCGCGTGGACCATGCAGCACCGGTGCGCGCAGTCTGAGGGGAGAAACGCGTGTTATTTCAATTTGGTGGGACCAATCATCTATAATATAATTTTTATGCAGGGTTTTTTCTCCTCGGTTGCCCCCCCCCCCAAAGAAACGGAAAAAAGTTTGCTGTTGCAACACGAACCATCCATATGTCCGAGTTTTGCCTTTTGATTTTCATATAACCATCATATAGCGATCAACATCAATCGTTGGTCGTGGTAAAACCATAAGAAAACAAATAAAAACCTTTGCTGAAGCTATCGCGCTGAGCCCTGCTATTTTTCCGCTTCACGTTTGAGGAGTTGAAGGTGCTGCCGCTGCTGTCCTCGCTGAAGGAACTGCACTCAGGAGGTTTCCGCTCCTCTACGGTGGACTGGGCGGTCGTGGGAGAGGCGGCGTTGTAGGTCGGGTGGGTGGTCGAGGGGGCGGCGGGGTAGGTTTGGTGAGGGGGCGTGGGGGGCGGGTGAGGGCTCGTGGGGGAAGGGTCCGGGTCTGTAGCCCCTCTTTTGTTCCTGCAAGGGAAATATTTTAAACAAAATATTAATCAGATTCTTTTTGCGAGAGCTGTTTGTGGGTTGGGTGAAAACACCTCAATACATTCAATATATTCGCGTTGATACATGAATTTTTCGTGTGTCTCTTTGGAATGGTATAAAAAGAAGGCTGACCAGCTCCCCTCGAGGGGCCAGGAAGACAATTAGACTAGTACCACAAATTTGCAGGTCTAGCGAGAGTGCGTGAATGTTAGAGATAATTAAATTACAGCTCGGATAAAGTAACAATTCTGTAAAGAATGTGAGACTAACGCGTAATTGTCTGTCTAGAACCCGGCTCTAATGAGCCCAGCACTTTGCCAAGGAAACCCCGGGTTTTCTACAAAATATCAAAAATCTCACGATATTTGAACTATCATAATTACTTAATTAATATATGATAATTTTTCGGGGTATTTATAATTTATCGGTTATGTAGCGCGAGTGAATTGTAACAGACCGGATTAGCCACATTTTACATAGCACATTTCACCACAGGTGGAAGCCTGTCTTGTGGTTAATAAGACTTATTTAATCAAATAAACGATTACGGAAGTTAATTTGATAATTTTGCGTAAAATCATAATTTCCTAAGTACTTAGTTAGCAAAATAAAAATCGACCAATAGAAAACATTATGCGATGGTGTGAATTTAATCACACCTCCCAAGGTCCCCCGAAGTTGTGCGCACATTACAAATTAGATTTAATAACCCCAGTCTCCCTGAAACGGCTACTAAAATGAAGCAAGGCTAATTCAATTTTCCAGACTAAGTTGATAATATGTTTCTAGCAGAGGCCTCATGATATGTAGATCAAAATACAGCCATACTTGTTGCAAGAAGTATAAATTCCATTTCCAGACTCTCGCGGGGCTCATAAAATTTCCCCCCGTTTGACATTTTTATTCCAATTTCCAAATTGTCAATTCTCAAAATTAGGAAAATACGTTGCGTAAATTTGAAATTTTGTGAGCACAAAGACGTGTTCTGGAAGGGAATTAAAGGAGAAAATTAGGCGATTTCAAAGACATTCCCGGGGCTGTGAAGATGGCATTTCATTTCAAAGAGATCGGGCAAAGGGTTTCCAAGGTAACTGTGAACCTAATATCTGCTCATCATATCTACGAGCAATTGACAAAGTGACGAAGTTATCAAGGTTTAATGAGTTCTATTGATGAGGCTGAAACCGCCTATGTCTGCCGCGTGAAAAAGGGAGAAATTAATTAAAACCCGCAATAATTAGCCTTACACAGAGAAGGAGATATCAGTGTAGCTTTGTCACTGATAAAATTACACAAGGACTGTGGGCACTATAAGAATCTTCCAGGTTTTCTGGTGGGATCCATAGTCCACACTCATCACTCCTGTTTACTCCCATGCCAGGTTTTAACTTTTCTGGTGGGATCTGACTCAATTTAATCCATGTCAGGTTTTCTGGTGGAATCTACACTCCATTTTACTCCCATGTCAGGTTTTCCGGTGGGATCTACACTCCATTTTACTCCCATGACAACCTTATACAGTCACTATGACAATACACGCATGCTTGTCCATTACACCAGCAATACGTAGTGTTCGTGTAAGCGAGTGAAATACTGGCTCCTCATTGGCTGACTCAGATCACGTGCTATTCAGTAAAGCGGAGGGCCGGACTATGTAATTTTGATATTAGTCTGGTTACAAGCATATTAAGGGCCCTTGAATTATTGAGTGAAAATCAGACTAATATATCTGAAGCGGCCCTCTGATTGGATGGATGGAGTCACGTGAAGGAGGAATGAACGCATTTCATTGGCTGAGCGAGGGTAAAATATTTACCTTAAGAAGGTAATCCAGCAACCAAAACCTACATCGGTTCAGAATGCGCTATAAATAGAGGCAGGTAGATTAGCATTTAATGACATGTAATTGGTGACTCTGCCATTGATATGCAGCACTGTTAAGTGTACACTACATCTGGAGGGCCTATCAAAACTCATCAATATCTGATGGAATGTACGGATGACTCCGGTTTTAGTCAAAAGTTTGGACTTTGAGGAGTTAATATATTCATTTAAGCCTGCTTGACAAAAGTCCTGGCCATTTTAAGAGTTATATGCCCATACCAAGGCTTGATAGACTTCAATGATCAAAAAATGAAAGAAACGAAGCCAAGATGGCAATTGAAGTAAAAAAAACCATGGCCAATTCTTCAGCTGAAAATTATTTTTCTGCAAAAAGTTGCAGCCAATCAATAAAATTTTCAGAATCTTTAGATAAAACTTACTGTTCGTCGAAGAAGTTCTGGAAAGCCAAAATCAGGTCTTTATTCGCGTCATAGATCCACTTGAAGTAATGATTGGGTGAGTGGGTGGTTTAAACAATATGTTCTTAATATGAGGAAAATTCAAAGTGTGATTCATTATTTTTAATAAATTATATATTAGGGAAAAACATGAGCCCACGTTTTATGTGACAAATTCCCCGCTTAATTGGATTTTCGCAAATAACAATATGTGGCGACGGATTAGGTGCCTGTAAATTACGAACAGATTATACTTAGCGGCACATTAGCTCGAGGACAAAAGTTAAAGATGACAAATTAGAATTCTTTCCGACTACTTATCTGCTTATAATAATGGGTTTTACCCCGCAAAAACCTTGTTCAGACGATTGAAAAGAGGTTGAAGCTGGCAGGCCACACAGGATAGACTTAAATCACAGTGTAAAGACTTAGACACAGAATTTAACAATGCTTTAACAGTAAAATATATGTCTACTGCTAAAGGACTGTTCTCAGATTTACAACGTTTTTGGAATTTGACTCATTCTCTTTAGTTATGTGGGCCCTATTGCCTAAACACGAGAAAATTACGAAATTATGATTATAGAATGGAGTATGGTCGCACAATTCATTAATTCTTTAATTCAGAAGAAAATAACAAATTCCTAATCGTGGAGTACACGGGAAATAAAAAGCCACATTTCCGAGTGCCACAGCGTCTAATTGAGGAGCGTGTCTAGACAGAACCACATCACGGTATAGCCTAGGCGATAATATGCAATTTCACACTTGGTTGAATCAACACACTGCGAACCAACGTCCAACATTCACACCAAAAGTTACAGTAAAAAGCTGCGCAGTTGACATAGTACACCAAAACTGACAAAAGTACAGCTACGTCAAGAAGTGAAGAATCGTGCTGCCTGAGCGAAATCATTTCAACAATTCTCATGGCCCTTACAGCCATACTCTGAGTGCCACACTCTGCACTGCTAAATCTAAACAGACAATTGTGCATCGATAATTGTGCCGACATCTGTGCACCGTATCATGAATTATCCCCTATTGATGTCAACAGCCGTTCTCACACCTCAACGCAAACAGCACACATATCAGCTGCCATCCCACAACGATCAGAAGAGTCCAAATTACCCCCAGACAGAATACAGATTTATGGAATTTTCTTGGAATTGTGCGGTGTGATTTCTACATCAACAAAATGTGCATGGTTTAAATTGCTACAATCTCCTGGTACTATTCACGATATGGACAGGAAAGTAGATAAAAGAAAAAGAATTTTTTTTAAATAAAAAAATACCGAAAATTTTGGTAAGATTTCGAACAGGAGAAGAATAAATCAGAGTAGTGGATTGGTACAGAAGGGGTACGGTGCCACAGTAGTATCGGAAGCGTCTCAGCTTACCCCAGGTCCCTTTGACATTGACCAATCAGCGCACGAGCTTACCGCCAGCTCACCCGCTGATTGGTCAATGTCATGAAGACTCCAGTATCCTAGGGGTAAGCTTAATACACCGGAACAAAGCGATGAAGTTTCCAGGAACAGTGATGTGATGCTCAAAGAAGCGCGTTATTCGACCCGCTCATTACATGTATCAGAGCCTTTATTAACGTGTATATATATGTATGTGTGATGTTACGTCCATATTTATTGAATTCCTGAGAGCAGGAAATTTGAAGGATCACTGATTTCTTTGAAAGTCACAAAGGAGGCTCACGTCCACACTCTCGCACTGAATATCCAGCATAAGTTGGAGAATTTGCCACATAATTTACAATTATACACACGTGAACGCATTATGTTTGTCACTGTGATGCCTATCCGAAAAGGCGGCCGGTCACCGAAATGTTACAACTCTCAAATCTCAAAGGACGAGGGTAATACTTCATGGTTGGTTTTCCTCCAGAAAGCCACGTTTGGTGGAGGTACTTTTCTTTGCATATAAACGGCAGATGTCAGGAATGATAATTTGAAAGACGTAAAATTCTTGGGTTTAAAAGATAGGACTTTTTAGGTTTCTAAGACCTGTGTGGGAGAAGTTACAATAGTAAATTTGTCAGCGATTTTTTGCTCAGTAGTATCGTATCGAAAAAGCTATCCGAGATAAAAGTTTGATAAATTATAATTTGATTTCATAATAATTTAATGTACTAAGACATAAAATTCGGAAAAATTGTTGATGTAACTTTTCCCCCAAATTTCCGATCCTCCATGATCGTTTGCACACTTTAAACACTTCCTTTTAACACTGGAACGTTTCACTCCGTTATATGGCCCTTATTGTTGAACATGAATAATATTCAATAACATGAATAATATAATAGCATCATAACCAGACAGACTTCAATTTAAAATAGCAGACACAACTCACAAGCATGCAACTCACTCGACTATATAACTCCTGCGATCTATACGTTCTAGACATAACACAGTCAGACATACATAACGATAGACAGACATTTGTCAGACATCTATCAGATATATATAACCAGACGGTTTGGGATTTATCAGACGTCTCATCAGACGCTAAACACGGAAAAGCAGAGGAGCGGAGAGAAGAGAGACGTTTGAAACATATTTCCGTGGTATTTTGAGAAGGAAACCACAGCAGTGAAGTGATTTTGGCCTCAGCAATCGAATGTGACTAAAGTTAAACTCAGTGATTTAAAATGTGCTGGGCTATTCATGCGTCACATGTGACTGAAACTTTGAGCTTGCCTGATACATTATCAGAAATTACGTTATCTGAAATTCCTGATGAGCCTGTAATTCTCAATACAGTGAAAACTTGTTCAAATTGCAGGTTGTAGAGCGAGGAGGAAATTTTACCAAATGACAAGCTGGGTAAACGTGGAAAGTGCTGCAGGAGGCTTCTGGAGATGGACACTTTAGAAAAGAGAAGGGTGAACACAAATGGACACGGGGCAAGCCAAAAATTAAAACAAGGACAGTGAAAATCTTGGTATAGATGGGAATGGAAGTAAAGGGATTGATCCCCAGGGAGAAATCAGGAAACATCAACTAGCACTCACTTGCGAGCCTTGCATTCCGGGAGGTCGGTGACTGCAATGAAGATGTCCACCAACTGTTTCTCCGAGAGGTTGTTGAGATCCAGGTTCAGTGCTTGCTCCACCAACTTTTCCTAAACGAAGAGAGAGATATAAACAACGATGTTGTACGCTATTGATATTCTATACTACTGATTTAGTGATTTGTGATTACCCCAAAATCACTTCAAATTCATTGAATCAATGCTTCTAAGAAGTTGGAAAGTTCCTTCACACGCGCTATAATAAATGATGACGTCATCGGAACCACTATAATGGTGTTAAAAACGTCAAAGCGATTTATTTTCATTGCAACCAGCTGATGATGTTTCAAGGCTTACACTTCCCCTTAGTAATAATTAATAACGCAGGACACAAATCGGAAACGTTTGAACATGCGTAACAATGTTAAAATCACATCGTCACCTTCAAATCAAAAGGTGATAACTCGAGTTATCACCTTTTCAAAAAAACCTTACCAAGTGATTCAGAATCTCATTGCGCACTGTGAGTGAAATTTTGAAGTGATTTGAGCAAAATCAGCAACAAAATTTTTTAGAAAGTTTTGCCAAAAAGTTATAACCCGAGTTATTACCTCCTAAAAATAATTTGAAATAATAAAATAAATTTTATAGGGCTATAACTCAACATATCACCTTTTAGTAACGAATAAACAGTCCAAAATTTGAAAAAGGTTATAACTCCAGTTATAACCCTATTTTTGAAAGATTGTTTGCTTTTTCTATTAATTTTCAGGTTATAACTTGAGTTATAACCCAGTTTGAAAGTAATTTTTCACATATTTAGGTTCTCAATTTGAGAAATAAGAAATTGTAAGAATGTTTTAAGTACTATAATGTGCCTCTGTTGTATCAAAGATTCGTCTAGGAAATCTAAAAATACCTATTATAGTAATTTCAGAGTAGGTACTAACAGTATATGGAAGTTTTGACGTGCTTTCGTGAGCATTGGTCAGCAATAATATAGAGAAGTATCGAGGTGAAACATTTCTTTTCAGTGCCAACAGTTCATTTTTGACAACTTGGAGTATGACATAGTTATGCATTTTCCAAATTATTTCCATTATTATGTCACCCATTTGTTTTAAAATTGAGTACCTGTAAACAATGCTGTAGTGATTGATGATTAGGGTACTATTGCTCTATTACTAAAATATTTTTGCCTTATTTGGAATCTGCAAGTTAGGAAATTACTAATAGGAAATTCAAGGAGCCACGATTTCATTTCTACGATGAATGGATGATTTGCTGATTTGGAGGATTTTTTTCTGATTTAATCAATTGGAATGACATATAGGTTGTAATAATAAGATGACCACAGTGGTATTAACCATGATCAGAACCACATATCTGACCGAAAACACACGATTTTATCCCTATGGTTGTCAGTTTGTTAAATAAAATAAAATGTTAATTTCTGGCCATTCTTCACAAAAACAAAGTAACAAGTAAAACTTGATAGATGTAAAGTGGTATTTTTGTGACTGATAAAAGGAATGTAAATCCTCAATAAAGCACGGAGTTTGCTCAAGACGTCATGATGATATTGTTAATTTAGATGGTGTTTAGTGTTTCTACTTCCATACTTTCTGAATAGTTTGAAATATGTAATTTCAAGCAGACATGACATGTCAAAGCTTTATGCTAGTATGGTACATAGTACTACCGAAAAGTAGTTTGATGAACTCACACAAATAGCTAAATAGCAGCCACAATTTGAGTTGAAACTTAATACTTTAATAAGGATTTTAGGGTACAAAATAATTGTGAACAGTATCATGAAAGGGGCTAAATGAAAATTAATAGGGCTTTCTTTTCTTAAAATCACTACAAAGGCGCTAAAAATCGTGAAATTTCGTACAGTAATGATGTCATTAAATTTCATGAAACTTTATAATTTTAGTGTTTTTGAAAATAAAATAAGAACCGAAGAAAATAACAAAAGGATGTCGTCTTCAAATATCAGTTTTTAAATAATTCAAGAACATTTTGATATCTTGAAATTATGGAATTTAAGGCAATAAGGTGATAACTCAATATAATATGTGATAATACTGCTGTCTTTAGTAGAGAAAAGTAATTCAAAAGGTTATAATTAGAGATATCACCTCTTCAAATCATTTTTTAAAATTAAAGTTTCGACCAAAGGTGATAACTGTCAACTTTTCAATTAATTAATTAATTGTAATTAATTGGGTGGACATCGGGAGGAGTGAAAACATTATCTGATCATACTACATTATTACATACTATTCAAAAAACCATAAGTTGAGAACATTTGACCATTAGTTTTGAAGAAAATTAGTTTTTTTCGATTATCTCAAAACTATACTTTTCAAGTTATCACCTTTTGATTTGAAGGTGACGACATGTAATCTGATGAGTCCTGAGCACACCTACGAAACGTGTCAAAGCAGACAGTTATTACTGTTTATCTTGGAAAGTCTCGAGTACGAAACAAACATTTTAAATCATATATTCTCTCTTTATAGCACAAGACTACTCAAAGTGACGTCATTATCATGGATTTTATTGGGGGTGTTGTTGACATCGAACCAGCTATCATTCTCGCACGGCATACAGTACTTTGAGCGAGCAGTCGCGTTTTAAAAACCTGTTAAATTGCTGGAACCACGCCAAACTTAGTACATTAAAGAATTGTTATATGTCTCAAGCTACCACCACCTGTGTCGTGCATGCCAGATAATAATTATGCGCTCCAACCATTTCAAGAAGATATTATCGTGTTGATCAGAAAAATTCATTTAATGAACACCTATATCTCCTGATGTATCATGCTGAATGTGGCATACTCGTAACTCGACTGAGGCAAATAATAACAAGACTCAAATAGAAAACGTAGCAATAACTGGTCAAAACTGGGCAATCTTCTAAACTCTGGGCATGAAAAATTGGTAGTTCAACGTCATCAACTCACTATATTGTGTAATGATAATGACTCGACATATCTATTCAGTGTAGTTATTCTGCGCGAATCTTGGGGGATGAAGCCCAGAAAAACTTAGCCTAGTAGAATCGGAAAAGTAGGGTAAGGCTTGCTTTCTCGGGCTTCATCCCTCCCATCCCACTTTCCATGCTCCCCTTCCATATCACACTTTCCATGCTCCCCCTCCTCACCTGTTCGGTGCCCCGGATATCGTTGACCCAGGAAGTAGTGTGCACGTTGCGGGAGGAGTGACCCTCAGTTTTCCAAGGTCCCACCGGGGCTCCCTCCTCCTTCCAGCGGTGAGCCGGGGGCGCAGCCCCCTCCTCCTTCCAACGGTGGTGTGGGGTAGTGGGTGGGCTATCGGGGGCTTGATCACGAGACATAGTATTCTCCACTGGTTGTACCTCCTGCTGCCACTGATGCTTCCATTGCTGAAAAGGGGTTAAGACTTAAAATGGGTCTGCGATTGAAGGAGGTATGGAAAATATCAAATCAAGGCAATTCTGAGCATAAAAATAATTAAAATTTTAACAAGCGAAAATTTTTCAGATTTTCACGTTGATGATGAAACTACTGACATTCAATGAGGGGGCCTCATGAAGTTTTACTTTGGGAGTTTTACTTTGACAATTTGAGAAAGCTACGATTTGCGGAGTTGAGAGAACAACGAAACTAAAAGGAGAAGGGTTTGTTGCAGAATGAAGATGTGATACCGTAGACTAACTGTAAACACAATGCACTACATTGAGTGAAATTGAGATGCTTATTGGGACATTAAACAGTGCATGAAGCACCAGTAATTGACCTCGGCGAGACTAGAATTAATAAGCCTTCATCTGATCTAACAGTGCTCTATTATAAGGTTAGCCATTATCTTATAATGGGTATACTGAGCTGACATGTATTGCGATTATATTTATATGTTCGCTGTTTCTAAGACTTCCGAGGCGGTGGCGAGACTTTTTAGATCATTTGGAGGCTAATTTGGAGACATATGCTGACCTAAATTGAGACACGAGCTGAATGTTCAAAGCAGCAATGAGATTATTGAAATTGGGAATTATCATGCCCTGTAACATGCAAATAAGGGAAGATTTGAGACTGCAGTCTGGGCGTTTGAAGAGAGGAAATCACATGATGGTTTACAATTTACAGTGGTCGAGTTGAAACCGGACAGGATATGAACTGTAGGCATGATTTTATTAAATTTTACTCTGTCAGAATACTGCAGAAACATCTGGACAAGTTCCAAAATGGATGAAATTTAAATGTTTTGCTCATGCATTTTATTAAATGACAAGACAACAATACACCATGTCACGGCACAAATAATAGAATATTATAATTCGAAAGACCAAATTGAGTAGATTAAATTCAGTGGGAAGAAGATACAATGTGAAGTAAGTGGTGCTAACCTTGGAGTAGTCTTTGACGATGTCTCTTTTGAAAGTGCCTTTCAATGGATCATGTGCACTACTTGTACACAGCATATCATCTAGAGGAGGAGAAAGGGGAGTTAGAGATGCAATGAATTAGTGGTTTACAGTCATCTAGAGGATGAGAAAAGGGGAGTTAGAGGGGGAGAAAGGGGGGTTAGAGGTGCAATAAATTAGAAGTTTAAAATCATCTAGAGGGGAGAAAGGGGAGTTAGAGGGGGAGAAAGGGGGTTAGGGATGCAATAAATTATCATTATTATTGAAAATAAAAAGAGGGCAACGAAATAACGCAAAAAGGGTCACATCTTGACGAGCAAATAAAAACTATTAGAGGTTTCTATAGAATGGTCATTTATCTAATTAAACTTCCTTGTTAAGACATTTAAGTTGGGGTCTAATAAGCCAAACAAATAAGTGTTTCCGACAGGCGACAGCGCTAATAAGTGTTTCCGACAGGCGACAGCGTTAAAAGCTGTCACTCTACTCGAAGGAAAGGAGCTAAATGGGACTTGTCACTTAATTAGGAGCTATGGGGGAAGGCTGACAGATCGTTACCCGGCATACGCCGTGAAACATGAGACGAAGGAAGAATAACGATTCAGACATGTCGTGTGAATGGGGTCAGACGAACAGAAATATAATAGAGTTAGCGCGAATTATTATTACCCGCATTTGTCGTTTTACCATTTGTCCTTAAAATTTAATCGCAACATTTCATTGTTTCCAAATTCAATCCATCACATATGAAAGTCAAATCAATAAAATTACAGAGCTACTAAATAAAAGTCTAAAAAATAAAAAGTCCGCCTCAAAACATACGTTCCTCGAGAAACGACGGCCGGGCCTATAAAATACCTCCCTTTTATATTAGCACGGGGCCGTGTTAAAACAACGTCAGGTATTACATATAAAACCTGTCTAAACAGTCTAAAGAGTCTGACTTACCTTGTCAACAAAAAGAATTCCCTGTCTGGAAAGCATACATAATTTATATATATTACTCGAATATTAGCATAAAATCTCAAAACGCGTGAATTACACATCACAACTTCATAATGTGCTGCCACCTTTTGCCACCACTAGCAGCTTAGTTTTAATGATAAGCTATCAATGAGAAACGTCTAAAACATGTGAATAACCGAACTGAGTCACTCCGATATATTTGATAAAACTTTTAAATAAGACCTCGCGTCAGAGTTGAGACACACGAGACCCCTCATGGGTCACCAAACAACCCCAGCCTCGCCCCCGGGGGAGACTGGGAAAGGAGAGCCCTGCGAAACCCTACCTTCACTCCTCCCTCCTTCACTAACTCTAACAAATACGCATAATTAAGGGTAAATTACCCACATAATTAGGTAGTCTGTTAGTACTTCCTGCATTACCACCATCTCACACGGGAGGAGGTATCAGACTAGACCCTGGCTACCCCCAGACAGGGCGAAGAGGAAGGAGGGAGGGAGGCGGAAGTTAAAAATCAGACAAATTTTAATTATAAACTTGTGTGTGCGAGAGTGTATAAACCACTACTTTCCTCTAAGTAGCACGTAATGGAGTGTATTGTGGGTTGCTGCGTCTCCCCAAATGAGAGGTCTGGCCCACCACCGAAAGTACAAACCTATCATGAGTCGTGGGCGTGAAGTGGGCATTCGAGATGTCATCAACGCGCTACTTTAAAGCCCTGATAATGACGTCATTTTCAACCATCTGTTGCTTGCATGCGGCCTGTTTAACGTCTTATGTAAAGCACAAAGTGGTGGGGAAGAGAAAAAGGTCGAATGTCTGGTTTACGCGGTGGTTTTCCATGACGACTGCTAGTGGTAGGAGGAGCACCTGTGATTTAAGCTAATGACACTGGGGTCCCAGACCACCTGGCCAGCTCCACGGAGAAAACCTTTTCTTCTCAACGTCTCTTTCAGCTAATATATTATGATCTCTCTCATTCAACACGCGCAGACATTTAGACGAACAGACACACGCTCAAACTGACGCGAATGTAGGAAAAGACCAAGAACCACACACATTCCATCACACAAATAGCGTTAAAACGCAAACAAAACGCACATCAAAACTCACAATTTAAACGCACACGATGCGAGGAACGTGTGTTATGAGTCGGGAAACGTGCGAGACAGCCTGTACAATCTTCTGACTCCATGAGGACAATACGCGGCTCCACGCAATCAACGCACCACTTTAAACTGTAGTAATGACGTCACTCACAAATGCCTGTGCGTTATACTGGAGCTACAATATTTATTATTTAGATCTAGACTTGGCTGAGAAAATTAAGAGTGGTAGCCTGGAACCACCAATTTATAATTCCGACTCCCCTCAACTTAGCTGAGAGAGAAGAAAGGAAGAGGCTGGTCGCTTATATAAGTAGTAGATTACATGACTGAGGGTCTATAGGGTCCTCTCTCTGCAAGCTAATGGGGGTAGAAATAGCGGAGGGGGGCGTATGACGGAATGATAATCAGGCTGTTCAACTTGGTCACTTTAGCGATTAACTCAGTGTTATTGTGCCGTGTCTAGACGTTATAGCTGCTGCAATTGCAGCCACTTAACAAGTCACGTGACCCACGAACACGTGACCAAGATCACATGATCACCATTAGGTAGCTCCGGGTGAGCCGTAAACAAGGCGGCGGCGGACGCAGCTAAAACAATTCGGAGAAATGGCGAGCTGCATTCATCAGAATGGAGAAAGAGCAGTAATCGAGTAGTAGTCGGCGTAGATTGACGGGAATATCGAGTATTTTAGCAGTGAATTGGCCTTCTTTCCGTGCACATTCATTGGAGGGGTCCATCAGAAGTCAAAACGTTCGCCATTGTACAAATCGTATGCACCGATGTATAAGAACTCCTATTTCATGTAAATAAAGGACTAATCCTAACTAAATCCTAACTAATTTCTCTAAACCAAACATGAAAACCAATAAAAAGTTGTAACGAAATTAACCAAGTATAAAATGACTACGGTGTCGCCATAGTTAATAAAGCATGTAAAATATTAAGGTGTTAGTTAATAAAATAACACACATATATAGCGTAGTAATGAATCTCATTACATACTGTACAATACTTCGCATATTCAGCTCCTAAACGAGTATTTATATCGAAACAGGTAATATACGACTCATTCAATTATGTTCCCCTTGGCTGGTAGGGTCAAGGAAGGATGCTAAGCGGAACTCAAGTCATCAATTGACCACCATGAGTCATTAAGATGACGCTATCACCAGCTGCCTGCAGAAAGTGCAAGAAAATAGTTTCTTTAAGGCACACACCACACAGTTACACTTTACAACGGCAAACACTAATAAACGAGAAAATAATGACCGCCACCCTATGGAAACTGTGCCGGGCTACGGTCTTATTCTTATCAGCAATACCCCATTTTCCTCCCATCGACTATTGTTTTCTACCTTTCTCCGCGGAGTTAGACTTACTATCTAGGTCAAATAGCCCAAAATGCGCGCAGCAGGGCTAGCGTCACCAGATACAAACTCGCAAGAAAATATCGCTTTTTTCATGTATAAGATACTAGAAAGAGGACAAGCGAAGCGACTGCACTCAGTGCACACTACAAAGTAAAATTACAATATAACTTGGATCTCTCTCTTTGTGGGCTGTATTATATGTTTCTACGACTAGTCTGTATGCCGTGTGTATTACAATGTAGTACGGCGGAGTAGTAGAAACTTTAACATATAATGTGCACTGTGTTAGTAGTGACAGATCCTGACTATCATCCGGGCGTGTATAGAGTACACGTGTACAATGTACATAATACATTATACACTCTACAAATACATCATACAACTTTTATACATCACTCATCATGACTTGATTCTTAGTGTACTGCAAAATGTATAAGGAGAAAAAGCGCAAAATCCAACACCGAAAACACTTCACTGTGAATTTAAAATGTTACAAGTTTCGTGTTTTAAAATACCCAAATCTCAAATCTGATAACAACGGAAAACAGCAATACTTATCGTGTGCACTGGTGCTCTGTAAAGAAATGTTCTCATGTGCATCCGGGCAAATTTCTTAAGAAATTTATTCGAAAATATTCGTATCAATTTAAACCCATATTCCACTATTCTATGAGGAGAGTACAAATTATTTTTGTTGCAAATGGAGCAAAAATATGTATTTGATGCTCTTTTAGCGCGTTATAGCCTTGGATATGCGACATCAAAAGCAAAACTTTCGAGCTGACTACAAACAGTAATATTTTGACGGCTCATGACACGCTCAGCCTCAGTGACAGCTTTACAGTGAAATTACAATTGTGGTGCAGTGTCAATAGACTGGTGACCTGGATAATGGATCTAAGTAGTTGATAAACAGTCAGACTATCGTCAATAAAACACCACTTTGCGTCCTGATAATGACGTCACTCTCCACCGCTTGCTGAGCATGTGCTGCACGATTACAGGACTACCATATTACAGTAAGTTATATAGCGACTACACTACTAGTATAACTGTAACAAGGGCAGCACTCACGGCTATGTAACACACCACCAGTGTACTCGAATATACTCATGTGACAACGCCCCCTCCCGAGACATAGGCTCCTCTGACGTCATCAGATGTCTAGTCTGAGACATGGCAGTGACGTCATTTCAAGAGTGTTATGAGTGGTGGAGCATCACAACAAAGGGTAATGAGTTGGGGTAGAAGCAGATGGTATTGTGATTCGGAGCGAGTCTCAAATTATAGCGACTCTGTGGTATTGTTATCATTTGAGAGGGGAGGGAGAAGAGGGGTGAGGAAAAGAGTGGGGAAAAGAGCCTGGTGCGGAGAAGGTTTTATTAGATTTGAGAGGTGGAAAAGTTAAGGAAATAGATGAAAGGAATGGAAAAAAAAGATGAAAGGACAGAATTAAGAGAATGATGAATAGTAACAAGAAATAAGGAAAGAGAAGAAAATAAGGGGAGGGATCAGAGGAGGACAAAGAAAACATACAGTCTTTAAAAGTGTAATGGCACCGATGAACTCATTATGGAATGTGAGATTAGTGCTTCGTCGATGCAGCGCAGTGCCACTTGCGCAGCAGTCTTCCGAGGCTTTGTTCTTTTGTCAGGGCAATGTAACATTTGCTGCAAGCTAATTACTCAGACTACGCCTGAAATGAAGCAATTAATTCCTGCGACACAGCACTACCAATGTCGTTGTCTCTATTACAGTCCGCTAAATCCCCCGAGATCAAAAGAAAAGCCAGCTCTGCCTTGCCCTGGTTGGGGGAAGTTGCCTAGTTACATCGACATGGAAATTACAGTGACCAGAGTTACAGTCCACCTGAGTTACGGTTTTTGTCGGACACGGGAGACCGCGCTAAAGCAAGGTAGCTTCAAATCAGAGACACTGAACAACCTCGTCTATTATAGGCATTTTATAGATGTAGAGCACAATTGTAATCTTATCAATTGCCCCGACAGTTTACAAATAATGGAGGAAACAAACGATAATTGTTAGTGCTACGCTTAAATCACTGCAACACAATCGCTCAAACAACTGCAATTGTAGGCCACTGAAGGAAAGAAAGGCCATTGATCAGAAAAAAATGTACAATTCGAGAAAGGATGCATAAACCATCGGAAAAATAGACCAAAACCATAATAATTAATGACGGAAACAAAAACCACGATCAGAAAAGACGAAAAAGAGCAAAATATGAAAAAGAAAACAGACAAACCACGCAATCAATTATAGAGCTAGCTTTGTATGCCGCCACACTGCACAATATGTGAGTTCGAGGAAATGTACTATTATTTTAGTGGTGTGCAGTATACAGAGTAGTGTACGTGTAACAGCGGGGAGCACAGGTGCCACAGCGGCTGCCAGGACAGCAGCTCTCAGACGTAATGCAAGTACATATTCGAGCTTACTATATAATCGTGCTCTGAAATCTATCAGACCGTGTGTACAGCTCTCAACTTGTCCACCTCCGAGCTTCTCAATCAGGAATTGCGTTCTATCTATCTACTACTCTTCCTTATTTCCATAAAATCCAAAACTTCTCCGACTACTCATTCTCTTGTACACCAGATGTACATTGTACATTGTACACAATCCGTCTTTACTCCGGCAGTATCAGACACTGTTCTCTCTTCACTCCTCACTCCCCCACTCTTCACTTCTCTCCTCGAGTCTTTGCTATCAGACATGTGTACAGTATACAGTCCGGAACAGTCGCACAAAACACCAGTCTGTTCTCTCCATCCTTTGGAATGACAAATACACACAGGGCGAGAAAACACAACAATATGAAACGTATACAATATGTTTTATACTTTACCGAGGATTGATAGAATAGAGCGCAGTCTAGGAGGGAGGAGGGGGTCTGACCCTACTCCACTTTACAGTACATTTCACGGCTCCTTCAGCAGTGTTAGATTGCAGGACTGTCTGCTATCACAGCAGGCTGTTACGCTTACTGAACTCATATCAGACATATGTATATTTATTATTCACAGGTCGATCACACAGGCAGACGAACAGTCAGTAGATGATCATATATAGACAGACAGACGAGAACTCAGACAGACAGGAACCAGAGGACACTACCAGCACACTATAACACACATGAAATACAATCAGACAGATGTACATACAGACGAACTCACGAACATCCGAACAGACAGACTCGCTTCTTCAGAACAATGGTCAGCCCAATTTAAAAAGAGACATGCTATTGGTATGTACATATGGCATTAGGAGAGACGGGCCCGCAATATGTGTGCAGCCCTCTACTGCACACGCTCAACAACCGCGTGCGAATAAAGGCGGCCAAAACGTCAGAAACCCACCACTTTGAGCTATGATAATGACGTCATCTCAACCCCCTATATCTCGAATAATGGCATTATGGGTGATGAATGTGTGAGTTAGCATGATAATGCGTATGCAAGGCTGAAGAGAAGGTGACATTATGTGAATTAAAGGCGTTTTCCCGTCAGCGATTCACCATTCTAAAAAATGGTATTAACGTCATCTGACATTTGAGAGTGACAAGGTAGGCTCCACAGAAACAAGTGATTTTAAAAACAATTTCGGTTGTCTAGAATGGCTCTAAAAGCACTCAGAAAAGACAGGGAATGTTATCAGGTTCAGCTTCTTATCTCAAACTGGCTCTTTTATTTCAGGAAAAACGAATAAAATGAAATAAAATAAAACGAGGGACGAAATGAAGTTCAAGATTTCAAGGAACACTGAAAACCTAGATACAAATTAGATATTGATAAATGTAAACCATAAAACGAGTTTTAAGGTCATGTTCTGCCTTATATAAACGTAGAACACACCCTGAGAGCTCAGAATTACTTAAATCCTATTGCCCATTGTGAGTCCTATGCCCACTTATATGCCCATCATGACATAATCTGTGATGGCATTAGCAGAGTCTTTGAAATGGCAGATTATTTACATGCGAATGCAGGCCACTTGTTTGGAAATACGGCTGCAATACTGCACGTAACCATGGGAATAATGCTAGTAACCATGGTAACCCTGTGACGGGTAACCATGGTAGTAACTCAAATTAAAATCCTGTCCAAGTTCTACAATGCCATACTTAATGATATTTAGTCCCATTGTGAAAGTAAAAGTCAACCAAAATATCATAATTAAACTGTATATGCCTAGAGAAGGGTGAGCAGCGTAAAAGACGAGTTTGTAGGCTGATTCATTCATGAGTTCATGAGAACGAACCTAAAGACTCTATATCCTAAAGACTACCCTAAACCTAAAGACAGTCCATGACTGACACATCAGGCATCTCTGAAGTCCATTGTCAATCCCGCATATATATTCCCTACTTAGCCGTGTGATATTAGTCAGGCATTTAATAAATCCGGTCAGACACGACAAGTATGCGGGAGGTAGAGCAGTAATTTCCAGGGTTCAGCATGGCAAACTGCTGACATGAGGAGCAGTCTATACCCTGGGCAGGTGACAGGTAGTATACTTAGGTTCAATCTCAGGCTCATTATATCATGGATATGATCATGTGGCTGCGGTAATATCTATTTATATATAAATACGTTGAGGGGTGGGTATAAATTTAGCTCTGGGAATATAGCTGCTCTATGTCTGGCCGGTCATTCAGTGATTTAGTCGAACTTATGTCCTTTCCCAGGCAGCTTATCTATCTCGACGATGAAGGATAGAGGCATTGTATTAAGTCTGGAGAATCATTTGCGTATTCCGGAGCGAAAACAGCGAAAAATATATGTTTCGCAGTCATCAATTTACCATTGTAAACCCTGAAAATGATGTGAATTTTAACCTCCAAAACTCGGAATGTCTTACAGACTACGGAGGTCATCAGAGAAGTCTGTAAACTCATTAGTCGATGCAATTGAGGACAGAAATCTGTAAGTTGGGAAAAGGACGGCCATCATATAAAGCAACGCACATTTAAGATCATGCGTCGAGTTGAATGGTTTCAAAGACGGACAATATTCAGCGTATGTCAGGCTATATGTGATAATGCAGACATGACGTAACGAACAGACATGATTTACGTCACAGTACGGTGTAATATGTTTTACGAGCTCTGCAGCGACGGGAAAAGCGCCAAGATAAGAGAAAACACGACTGCTATGAAAGAGTGTGTACATTGTTCGGAGTCGCAGTAAATGCTACAATATGTCATGCTTAACTGTCACGCGTTACTGCGTTAGGGGTAACGCAGGTACGCTGTAGATAACGTGAATATGTGACAGGTGCGTCACGCATTCTGGGTCACGTACGAATAGGGGTTCAACGTCATCAAGTCATAATTTTAAGTCCTGATAATGGTGTCATTCCTGAGTGTTGACTGTTTGTACGTTGTATTGAAATCAGCTGAAAATGTTAATTTTCGTCATTCTATGGAGTTGCGATTAATGTGGAATGTGGATTATGGCGATTCCACTGCACGAGAAATTCAATCATCGGAGAGAGATAACATCTTGATTCTTGATATGTATAAAACAGCACTGTATCCTCTGACTTCTCACTTGAGAAGCGAAAAAGTTTCTAATATGGACATTGATAATCAGCTGTCAAATATAAAATGAGAAACTGTGGGTAGAGCAATCGATATGGAAAATTACAGATAATAATATATTATGCAATGCTGTTGCTCATGGCTCAACCATGTCCTAACAGGGTAACAGGCGGCTGATAATAACGTTATCATCATAGCTTAACGTGGTCGAATTGATGAGAATCAAACCGTGTGATTTTCTACGCAGCACATTAATCATAACATATATATTCGCGAGATAATAATCAGGAGCATTTTATGATATTACGATCAACAATTAACTGTAATTTGGTTTAAGTGGGATGTGTCTGCTCTAAAATAACTGATTATAGCTCCCAATTAACATGGGTTACACATTAGTCACGCTACACGCTACATTATTAAAACCTGTGTGCGAAAAAATAGGCGGTTAAGTGTTATCAACTTACCATTTTGTACTTTAATAATTACGTCATCTGAGGCCCTCTTTTTTAATTGCGCACATTTTATTCGCGAGCACGAAGCATAACATCTCGTACTTTGTTAATGGGGAAAAGCTTGAGGGTTCTTATTCAATAATAATTACATATTTTTTTTATTGCCATGACCTCAGTAGGACCATTAATGGAGCTGCGCGCATGAATATATGGATTTTCAACCTCATTAACTCGCCACATTAACTCATGATAATGGACGTCACTAACATCGGAATATAGTTTATGTGCAACCTATGGGTTATATGGGATTCAGACTCACAGAATGTAACATCCACATTACCATTACCACACAGAAAGAATGGGTAAAGAAAGGTTACAAAGAGAGGGATTTAATGAAAATCATGAGAGAAAGGGGAACTGACCACCATAGCCAATCTACTCCCTCGAAATGGCTTTTTATCTGGCTTTACGGGGCCCAGATTTTGATGAGCACCGAATTGCAAACTCAGAAATATCATTTTGCTGCAACAGCCAAAATTAACCAACAATTCTTCTCGTAAAAACAGCAACACGCAAAACAGCACCAACTTTTCTCCCTCCAGATCAGTATGAGAGATACTGCTGTTACTGAGATGCCAAATATAGCTATATCTCGAGCGAAAGAGGGAGACTGGAGAGAGATCTACCCCCGTAACAGGTGCAAGAGATACAAAACACAGATCGTATACATAAAATATAGTGGAAGTGACAACATAAAATATATTAAAAGTGACAACATTAGATATATATTAAAAGTGACAACATTAGACTAAATATACGCGCTGTCTTGTTTTACCAAGAGTTAAAACCCAGCAGATATAGACATCTGTGTAGGACGCGGTTGTACCAGCTGATTACCAACATATCCGGCTACATCATGAACTGAAGTTGAGAGTAGGGAGTGTGACGTCATTATCAGGGGTTAACATGGGGCGTTAGTGACTCCTGCGCGTCTAGTTGCAGTACGTGACATGCAGTAGACTCTTTTCTCAGTGATATACTAGCGAAATCCGGGCAAAACACACACATATAAAGTAACGAGTGAGATGTCCTACAAGTAACATGTGTAGTCCGATGCCTGTAAAGTGAATTATATGCGAGCCAAGTCATAAAGTTCTGAAAGAGTGTAACTTTGTCTGGTTGTTTGTGACTGTTTGTTTGTGACAGTCTGTTTGTTTGTCTGTTCAATTTCTTTTCAATTTGTCAGTTTTTTCTTTTTGCTTGCACGTCATGTGTGTCTGAGTCTGTCTGTGAGGTTGTTCTGTGTATGTTTGTCGTGTGTTTGTATACATACTTATGTACTTTTCCTGCATCATACATCAATTGTTTGCATGTTTGAGTGTGTAAACGTGTAGGAATCCGTGTTTTTGTATGGTTTTAGCGTAGAAACTCCACTTGATATAGATTCTAAATTCTGAAACAAAACTGAATCACGTACTAAATAAAACTGCTGAGTTTCGAATGCAGTAGCTGATGCCAACAGCCGAGCATTTGATTAAAATCGGAGCTTTTAAAAACCTCAATAGTATGACTATCAGAAATCTCCTGCAGTCTGTTATTATTGAATAACATTAAATCTAATAAAGGCCTTAGTCACGACAGTCGCAGACTGTTGATCCCGAGCCAAGTCGACCGAAAATGTACACAAAAATAATGCTAATATCTTGACTGTCCTTCGAAACCCCGCCCCCTTCGGGTTATAAGTCGCAGGTAAAGAATAGGCGGCTGAAATTGACGTTTTATCATGCTGTAAAATGGTGGATTAACTCTGGTGAAAACGCCTTCTTATCATGCCAGACACGATAGTCCAGATGTTTTGAATATTAAAACAACGTAATGTCGGGAATTGTATCGTCACAGCCGGGGAATTCAAATTAACAGCAACCTCGAACATGCATTTACTGGACCTTTGTAGTCTTAAAATCCGAATAGTAAATAAAAATATTCATTGAATAACATTAATTGGAATATTACAATTAATTTTCATTTTCCTCGCAGCTAGAGAAAAAAACAACACCTTTGAAATAGTACATAACTATTCTTTGTAAAAAAGCATCACCACAATGGAAAAATAAAAATAGCAGTAAATAGAATGTCGCAAAGCAGGCACGTTACATAGTCCGATGGCCGCTAGACAGTGCTTGGAAAGGAGCTGAGAGAAAATAATACGCGGACGGACCGGCCGCTAAACTGATTGGATACATTTAGCACAAGTATATACAGCAGAGGGCCGGGAAGGATCTAGCCAGACTGGTCTAGGGATATATAATTGAAATGTATCCATGTTGGGTCACGGGACCGCCCGTGTTTTGTCACGTGTGCGCGTGATTTGGGTCACGTGACACGTGATTTCGGATCACGTGGGGCGCGAGCCGCGCGTCAGATGAAGCCCTTGTTTTCACACGAGGCGTGTCACGTGACAAATTGTAACTTCTTGTGATGGGTCACCCTGCATTACGAGCAGTGCTCTGATTGGCTGTTATTAGTACCCCCCGAATTACAGTGGGGATAAAACTTTGAATATAATATGCGGGGAGAAGGGGAGATGATTGATAAAATTACGGTCCAAGAGTTTATAAATATTGGATACGCGTGAAAGTAGGCAGTTGAAGTTGATGTAACCGATATGTTTCAGAATGGTGAATCAATTGCACAAAAGTGCCTATTTTCGGGGCTCGACCTATAAATATGAGAATATTTACGCGTGTTTTTATTGGTATTAGTCTGAATTATACCAGAGGAAGCAGTGATATATTAGGAGGGCGTGATAAATATGAGTTTAATTAAATGTGCTATGAGCTCAGCCCTCCTCGGCACTCCACCGCTACTGAACGTAGACCCCGTCCGTAGACCGACAATCGTACACATGTCCTACAGCAGAAATAGACAGTTCCGTACGTAATCAAGGTGCTATTCTAAACTATGATAGTGGCGTCAAAATGGGAAGTGTAGGATTTCTGCGTGCCCAATAGTGGCACACGTGAGGCGTATCACAATCCTGCGATGTTACAGATTATTAATATGTGTGTAGATGTTTGTAAAACCATCTAAGAGTTACAGTTAACAATGTAATTCATTTCAATTGTAAGAATTCTTCAAATTATCCAAATAATATCCAACTATATGATAGATAAGCAAAGCAGAAGAAACAACGATTTCTCGAGGAAGAAGAAGAGAAACCATGATACTTATACAATACACCAAAAGTTGCGCCAAAGCAATATATTGTCAATGACGTCCTCATCACGCTTCAAAGAAACATACTTAGGATGTGATCCGGATTATAGCTTGTTCGTTGCACGCTAAACTATGCCATAAAAGGGCTCTTTCCCAGAATCTGCCTTGTTTCTAGTAGAGCGATTATGCGCATACAGTATATTATTACAAGTATAATATGAGACTTTATATATGCTGAAAGTAGTTGGATATGTGTGCGTGCGCTAGTTGTATATTTAAACGCAGGCTAAAAGAAGTGACCAGAAATCCGTTCTGGTTGCATTTTTACTCCTTTGTCTCTTTTAGCTCGCATCTAGACGGATGGCTAGACAATAGACACTTGGGCTCTGAAGATTGGGATGCCCAAAGACCTATTCAAACTTTCAAGTTTTCAGATTGGGGTTTTTCGAATGAACTAATGATTTTAGCGATTATATGTCAAGATCGAATTGGTGTCGAGTTATGCAAAACTCTGCAGAAAGCAATTTAAACAACGCCACGCAAAACTTGACATCTTCCGAGCAAAGGCGGATGCCACAACAAAAACTACGAATGATAGTGTTTCCACTCGAAGTACAGAAGTTGGTGTATATACCCTATACATCCATACACGTACTGGTAACTGGGGGTTGCAAATGAATAGTACGCGTTTGAGCGTTACTTCATAACCAGGTTTTACAGTTGTATGAATGCGACATCAAATCCCCTAGTCTTGTAACGCATGCAGATTACATCTGACTATATATTTTGGTGTCGACAGCAAAACTTTACATCAAAATCACGCAAGAGAGCGATTGACTTGTTCTTTGATCATGTAACGATAGCCGTGCGGACGGGAGAGGTTATCTGGCAGAAACAGCTCTGAAGGAGTGGCGATTCTCTGCTTCTGAGATAAGTCACCAAGTCACAAAACTTAGGTCATAATCCTAGGTGATGACAACAGTTCATGGGTCCAAAGAATAAGCGGCTCACAAAAATGCCAATTAATATTTTGTTTCAATTACCATATTATTCAACCACTACATATCTAAAAAATCTAAAGTTAAGAAAAGTCTCGAAATTCATGTAAAGAATTCCGCAAGCTCATGTACATAGTGGAGAATGGTACCTCTACCATAGTACGATAGATAAAATAAAATGAGCTAAATCTCTAGACTGAGGCCTCTAAATACTCTGAATTAACTACAACTCAAGAGCTGCACCACCTATTTGATGCGAGCCATATAAGACATTTCTCAAAATTTGTGAAGAAAGTCTTTGATGTACGGTTTCCGAAGGAAGAGAACCCAGACTGATTGGACAAGACTCCTCAGTGTTTCATGATCTGTTTTAGACTTTTGTAACTAACACCTTACGAACTATTTCCTGGCTTTTATTTATCTATCAGAGAATATAACCCCATTCGTGGTGCACTTTTGTTTCTTAGGCTTATATTATGTTTTTAGCATTGATTTTTTGATTTGGCCTCTGTTGATAATTAAGGGCTTATTAAGCTTTTAGACCAGGGCAACCTTTTGGTATCATAGACCACTTTGGATCTCGGGCTTTTCACATACAGGAAATTCAAGTCTTATTTTATTTTTAGGCTGTTTGTATTAACTTATTACCACTGTATTTAAATATAGGGTCTTGGGTATCGGGCTTTCTCTTAATCATTTCTTGACCTTAAGTTTCTCCATGCTCTCTTATAGACTTATTGTTTCACCCTGATTTGTAGTAAGTTTTAGCACTTTTTCGATATCAAGGAGTGTAGGGTATCATGAGTTTTGGAGTATCATGAGTTTTGACGTGTTTTGAGTTTTCTGACACCTTGTGCTAATGAACTGTCCCTCTTTGGGCATATCTCTGCATTTTTATTCATATTTTTTTCATACTTAATATTTATCTATTTTACCATTAATTAGACCTATGTTTATATGTCTGACATTGCGATATTGCGATTTGACATTGTATATATTTTTCTTTTCTATTTTCTATTTCAACTGGGCTAAAAATCTCTGATGTTAGACTTCGAACCATTAAATTGAACCTTATTCAACGAGACACAAATGGTTTGTGCAGCCAATGCCCGCTAATCGCTACTCACGGACAATACCCATTGCTACCTCCTCAATTCCCCACTCTAAACCCTGATAATGACGTCACTCCCCAAGGCACATTGCTCGGGCAGCCCGTGCCCACCCGAGCCCAGTCCCTCGCTCTTGCTTGGAAGAAGTCTATAGCTGGGATAAAAGACGAATATAAACGAGGCTACTGTATTATGGGTAGGAGAAGAGAACAGCTGGTAGGCGGTGAAGATGACGTCATTGCCACGAGTTAGACTGTGCACTTGATGACGATTCAGTGAGTGATTCCCTCACGGAGCACGGAGTGAGAGAGATAGCTCATTAAGTGAAGGAGCTATTAGCATTGCTATAATTGTGCTCCAAATGTCTGTGAAGAGGCAGACAAGCCACGGCTCCAAGTTTAATTCTCTCTCTGCAGGAGCCTGACTTCTCTCTTCTCTCTCTCTCCTCCCCTCCTTCTCCTCTTCCTCGACTATATATATTATTTGAGTTGTGAATCAGACAGATAATCTGTGTACCACATCTGTCAGACAAAACATACCCTCTCATCATGCCAACATTAAACCACGCATGCAGCATCTATAGGCGGTTTAAATTCACTAACTCACTACGTGGAGCTATGATAATGACGGCGTCTGAAACCCGCCATTTCTTCACACTGACGCTAAGACAATGGGAATCAGCTGAGTCAGACAATGCACCGCGAATAGACCAGCACTGCGTATAAATTAGACTGCATCCCACTACATCATGGTTAAACAGGCTGAGTAGGAGGGGAAGGCGATGCAAGGTAGTCAACTCACTGCAGTGAGGCCTGATAATGGCGTCACTAACTGCAGCCAGATGGTTGGATTATCATTCTGGTGCGACTTGGAGAAAATATATTGACGGGGTCATCATTAGGTATGTGCGCGCCTTACAAAACATTAAAACACAAGAGTTGGGGAGTTAGAGAGAATGCGTGTATATGATAAAAACAGGTGTTTATATTGTGATGGTCTCTTTTCTCATTCGAAGGGGTTTTAGACAGGGCCTCATTAACCCACAACAAAGTGGTCATTTTCTTGTGCTAACTTCAATGGTCATTTGGTGAGCTTTTAGCAGTAAATTCAAAAGATCTCATGTCCTGATCTCAGCCCTGTAAATGATAATATCATCTTCCGTGACCATTCAAAGCAAAGGTGTACTCTGTAGGTTGTAGAACTCATTTCTCTTTATGGATCATGACCAGAGACAAACATGGAAGCCTTGATATGGGAGTCTAGCGATGATGAGATGATGACAGACCTCCCAAGAATGGGAGATCATGTGGTTTTTATTGGGGATGAAAGACATTGACGGGCACACAACATACCGCTCCTTTTATATTCTCTAACTCAAACCGTCAATTTACAACTGGGGAGGCAGTAAAAACAGCATGTTCATTGAGACCTTTACGAGTACAGAAAAGGAGGTATAACCAAACAAAGACTTGACTCATCTACCAACGGCAGGGAATAAGGGAAAGAGGGCGTATAATTGGGGCACAGACTCATTTTTGGGGAAATGAGCTGATTACTGAATCTCTCAGAGGCAAATTCAAAGCATGCATAATGCATGCCAAAAGCAGTGAGCAGTCGCCGCACCTTTTATCGATGTAAAAACGGGGCGTTATGGCAAACAATACAATAAAATCTGGTAGATTTGGTGCTTTTTGATTTAAAACATGTTTTACCAATAGATAAAAAGAGTGAAGAATCATAATAATACAAAGAATATTGATAAAATATCGAAAGTTTCAATGTTCGAACACAATGGAAGTTCAGAGAGTTGAGACGTACAAACCTATTCTTTCTTTTGCGGTGTACAAAACCTGTCTGAGAAACTGTATTATATTATGTTAAACTAAATCCACTCTCGACAAAGCCTAAAAAGAATGCAAGAGATTATGTAAAATCGTCCGTTAGATACTGTCTAGCCGGTCTAATGTCAGTATTGTGTTGCAGGTCTCGTTCACTGGATACACCATCGGAGAGCCATGAGGCCATTATACCATATATGGAATAAATGGGACAGCATAGATGAATTATCAGTGTGGGCATTGGAGAATTTTCTATTTTTAAAGGAAAAATTTCAAACTCAAGGAAACCAATAAATTGTAATAAAATGCATCGAGAACCGAATTTGCAAGTGCCTTTTGAAAGAAATGGCATAAAAAGTGGCATACAACTGGAGCACACAAAGATAAGATAGACAAAAAACAATTTTCCACTTCTTAAATGCCATTTAAACCAGAGAAAAAAGAAAGTTGAGGCTTGACTCATGTACCAGGGTGAGACAGGTACGAGTTCGTATGAAATTGAATATTTCAAAGTATGAGCCTTCAGTCTTGAGGAAACACCATGGGAAAAAGTGAGGCAGTAATAAGCTCATCATTTAAAAAGAGACACGTTACAGTTACATTAACGTTTATCAATATTCAATACCTTACGAGACATACCCATTTATAGGTTCAAAAAGACATTTGGGAATTTGAATAAAAAATCCCCACACTTTTGCACCCCATAAAATTTCTATATTGAAAAAATCCCAATATTTTCGAACCCCTAAAAATTTCAATCCCCAGAATAAATGTCTCACATAACTATGACTCGTGAGGTATATATCCTAATTATAACTGCACTTCACTTGGGCAGGGCAGGAGGCAGGGAACGGATGGAAAAGAAATCCCAGACGAAATGAGGGCCGGTGTGGGAATGGTCGGTTAGTGAAATATACTGATTATCACCGACAGAATGATAAATTTAATAAAATAAATCGAGACATCACCCGGATAATGCTGCTACTACAACACGTTACGTACACACAGAAGGAACATGGCACATCGTAAATTAAAAGGCGCACATACAAGTGTGTCCTGTGTAAATTCTATATATATATGAGGGATGAAGTTTGGGTGGTAGTAAACAATGGTGGGTATCACTGAAGTCGAGATAAGGCACTCGAGGCAGGTCCGAGATATATACAAAGTACTTAACGTTGTCCAGGGAGAACTTTGATTGCATTTACACCTCTTGGAGTCCAGTCTAACTAGATGGTTATAGTCACGTGACCACGCACCGTTCCCTAGCAACCAATCATTGCACGCCACGCGGTCACGTGCGCGAGTAGTAACCAATGATTGCACGAGTTACAGTCATGTGGCGGTTTCCACCCAATCCGAGATTATTCCTCAAATCACGAGTTCAATCATCTTACCATGCTCTGTCATGCTCTACCTAATTAGAACGAGTCTGGACGCCTTCACCACGGGCTCATTGGTGCAATCTCATCTCGCATGACTCAGCCCTGAGCTCCCATTGGACGTTGCTCGCTCACGTGACACCACAAAGAGCTGCCATTGGATAGTCGTATTGCCCATTGACTGACGGGGGTCTGAAAACCACCTTGCACCACTCTTATCAGCCGTGTTTTGGGTACCGCGCACATCCGCCGACACAGTCGACGGTAATGACACTTGTCATAACACGAATATTTACGATAACACTCTCGTATTATAATGCCTGTAATTGCATATAATTTGAACAATTAATATCACTGCTACAAATTATTCCCGTTAGAATATATGCGAGGCGAGGGGAGAGAAATTAGAATGATTTCAGATTTTCGGTAACGTGAGGAATTCTTTGGACTTGAGAAAGACGAGAATATTGATCGCAGGAGTGGTTGAAGCTGTCGTCATCATTATGGCTCAAAGAGGAGAGTTGATGACGTATCATCGTCTATCAGGGTGGTAAGTAGGGTTAGGACGATAAGTGCAGTATATCAGCTGTTAATACGATGCTAATTAAAAGACCCAAACGCGGGTGTGCGCGTGACAAAATAGTCTCAAGTCTCAACAAAGCTGACTATCGATAAGAAAGTAAATTCTGCTCACTATTACAAAGGAAGAAACTCTACAGGCTACTGAAGGTAGAGTCTTCCTGTAACGATACTCATGAATCTTGCACAAATCATCGAAAAACAGGCAACATAAAGACCTTGAAGTCTCCTTTCGGCAAAATGAAATTCGTTTGACAATGAAATGATCATCGAATGATATCAATAATGCCACGTATAATAAATACGCAATCGTCGAGACATCAGGGGAAACCCAACCATGGCATTCAATTTTGGCCTTTATCAAAAATCTCCCATGACATTTAGTTATTTGAGGTAAAAGGTGTTCCAGAAACCCTCAAAAGTTTCCATTTATTCAAAGTGGTATGCATAAGTTTGACAACTGGCAATGAATTTCGTGGGAGAGTTATACGATAGCGTAAAAAGCGAAGGGAGGAACAACCGAAGAAGCAATAATGGTAGGAAGATGTGTGTTGTCGCTATGAAACGGTAAATTGAAATTTTCATGACAATTTCTTCCCCGAATTGAAAATGGTACCGAATTGCACAAAATTTATAAAAATTTCTGCTTCCACCAAATGATACTTCCACTATACAGGTGAATGCCTCACAAAATTCCATGCCTCACAAAAGTCCTATCGCATAAAATGTATGCACAAGAAATTATATCCTACATATGAGTAGTTTTTGATCCTGAAACTGTGTTAATGAAAGAACAAAGTAAACTTCCTCAGACCATATAAGCTTGAATGGTTTTTATTTTACAGGCAATGGCTCAATAAATACAAATTTTTGGGCCATGGAATTGTTCTGGGTGCCTATCATGATTAATCTGTTGGAGATAAGTCATGAAAAGGGGGTATGATTGAATTGGACCCTTATAAATAGAACATATAAACGAAGTTTTGAAAATGTGTGATCAAGAACAAGAAAAAAAAGATGAAAAAATACCATTGCCTCACAAAAGTACCATACAATAAAATAGAATTTGGTTGTATTGGCTTTTAGATGTTTTATAAAAAGCATATTGGTCTTGTAGTATGAACTTTCATGACCTATTTATAGTAAATAATCATGCTTGAAAATTCAAAATGCCCAAAATATTTTCAAAAAGGACTTTTGTGAGGCATAACACATTTTCAAGCAACAAAAATATCATGGACTTTCTTTATAATGCCTGGAATAGCAAAATTAAGCAAGGTTATTTGATTTTCAGAATGTCAGATTAATATCAGCAGCATCAATGCTTCATTGCATCTATAAAAGAAAAAAATATTGGACTTTTGTGAGGCATTGAGAGAAATCACCATTTATGCCTCACAAAAGTCCAAACTTTCAAAAAAAAGTTTTGCACGAAAAATAATTTTGCATTTGCCAATTCCTTTCCATTAGGCAGATCTTTGGGACAACAAGGAAGCTAACATAATGGATAGTGACTCAAATAGCTACCATTTATCCAAATTTGACTGAAAAAAACAATATTTTGCGGGTAGAAATTTTTGTTGAGGCATTTACCATCAATTTTCTTTGTAAAAGGTTGAAAATACGAAATCTTTTCATAGGTCAATGAACATCTTCAAAAATACAATACAAAATTTGAGGATAAGCAAATTACGAGATTTGTTTAAATAATATAGCCAAATAAAATATTGCCTCACAAAAGTACCAATTGATTGCATGAAGTTTTTACTCCATTTAGCCATTCAGGTGTTCAAGGAAACCATCTATTACGCAAATTTAACTTATTTAGCATCCTTATAAACAGTAATATAAAGAGATTTAGTTTTGCTTAAACAAAAAATATAGCTTTATTTCAAATCATGGGACTTTTGTGAGGCATAATTTATTTCAAATCTCCAAAATATGACATTAATTTCGTTTTAAACACCAAAAATGCTTTCAGGATGAAGGCAATTGAATCGAATAACGAGCCTGCATAGTTTCAATTATGTAGCATTTTCATAACAGAAGAAAAAGAAAAATTTGTCAATGGGACTTTTGTGAGGCAAGGTGTAGACCTATACGTTTTTTAGGACAAAATTTCAAAATGAAAACTCCAATTTTCTCCATTTCAATCATCCGGGAAGAAAAATTCAGCTTCTCCTCCAACCTTAGAGATGAATATAAAACAAAATAATAATGAATTAGATGATTTATGGCATGATGAAAAATAGTGGGACTTTTGTGAGGCAAACACCTGTATTATGATACTGCAATTTAGCACTAGCAGTACTCCAGTTCTTTTTGTTTTACGCAAATACCTATTCAAGCCAGTTTGAAGAATGCAAATAAAATAAACCCTGGCACAACAAGATGACCGACTTAAACAACTTAAACAACATCCGTATGTTTCAGTCTTACAAAATGAAACTAATAGCTCGGGATAAGTTACAGTATTGTCTAAAAATCGAGTCTACGCAACTTTCAAATCCGACCACTGGAGTTGCAGTGACCGAAAAAAGCATTTTAATTGCAGTTTAGTCTGTTCCTGTAGGGATATTTAAAACATCCAAATGTCTAACGAAAGTAGTCATATGAGCCTGCTTTATTATGTATCAAGACTTTTACATGATGAAACTCAGCTACATATCCTAAAGTTGCTTGTAAATATTTACCAACTCATATATGTTGAAACCTTTCAGTTCAGGATAATTGTTCAAACTGAAATAAAGCTAAAAACACGACAAACCGAAAAGTTTATTTCAAAAAATGTCAAAAAACACTCGGTCCGCTTTGACGAGAATAAAGAGCATGTTGACCCAAGCGGGAGCAAATCAACGGCTCTACCGATTGGTAATCAACTGAAATCCTCATTATCGGAATTAGTGAAGGAGGAGAGGGTAATTAATTATTAAGTCTGGCGTACTCTTGAAGGAATATCAACGAATTGGACCACCGGATAGCAATGTCATGACGACCCACGTGACAGCTGGGTTGCTACGCAGCCACGCAATGTGATTGGATGAAAGTACTCCGCAAGTAAAACGAAGCTCTGTGATTGGATGAAAGGCATGAGGTATGTGAAAAACCAGCCAAGTGATTGGTCAGTAAGTCACGTGACTGAAGAAAAGAGCAAATGAGGAGGGTACCGTGTGAAAGCTCCTTCACACACTCATGTTTTGTCTGATCTTAAGCAGCGGATTAATTGTAAATCTAAGGACTCAAGATATATGAAATATCTTTAAGCGTTAGCTATGGAGCGGAAGGGCACCAATCAAATAGATGTGGTGGAATTCGAAATACCGATAACTGTTGGAGGAATTCGAAATACCGATATTATAACTGATATTTCTCAATAAAAACAACAGGCTCAAAACAAAGATATATGTTCGGCAAAATGACTTGAAAAGAGCGATATATTCTATATGGGAGAACATTGAGCAACGGACGTTGGGATTTAGAGTCCATAGCCATCATGATTATCTTTCATAATTTGTGTTTTCATAATCTGCATTTTCAAAACGGTGCCAGGCACCGCGTGGCTCAACTCCTAACCTCCTCTCAATAAATGCTGCGAGCGGAGAGCCTTCTTCCTCTTAAACCTAGCTCTGAGCTGATTTTCAATTAAACAGCGCAGAGTTTTTACTCTGTAATTAAATTTTCAGCTGAGCTATGACAAATTATTATATATGAAACAACAAATTTATAGGTATTATAGCTGAAAGCGAGGTATAATTTTGATGACAGGAATAGCTAATTTCTACAAATATCAAAGCTCTTTCAGCCATTTTCAGCGACAGTCGACACATAACCACCCAGCAGACGTCTTACTTCCGCAAGACGTAAGTCTGATTACTCGTTCAGTGAAGTTCAAATGAGGTAAACTCTTTCCTTTTCTGATGAAAATGGTAGTAATTGTACAAATTACGACTTAGCTAACCCTTTATAAAAGTTTAAATATCTGTCCAAAAGGTAAAGGTTGGAATGATTTGGATTCTAAAATCTCTGTAATTTAAACGAAGAGATATATAAAACTGCGGGTTGAATAGCGGGAGGATGAGCAGTACTATCTATAAACACTCTCCTTTATATCATTTGTCCTATTTTTCTCCTCCCTATTGAAGAGATCATATGGCCCTGCTACTTCGCTATTCCGAAGATTTAGATCCATATTACAATGCCTAATTATAAAACAGGTAGGTCCAGGGATAAATGAGCTATATAAATACTACCGAGCGAAACATTTTCTGGACAATGACGTCACCATCATACCCCAGCATGGCACATTGATGACGTAGTACCGCCTACTCCTGACCAGGGGGTCTAAAGAGTGTAACATTCTCCCCTGAAACCTGTACGCCGTGCGGGAGAGTGGGAGTGCTTGGTACGGCCTGTACTGGAACTCTTACTGAAACCATTTATGGGATGCCCGGCGAGGGGAGAGGGAGTCCTGGATCCAAACTGTGTAATAAGTCATAGAGTGATCGGACATGATAGCCTAGAAAAGATGCTGCTCGATATACTGTGGGTAGATATATTGGAAAACAAGTATATTTTATTATATTGGCTCTCAGGGCAATATAAAATAAGTTTATATATCGAGGAAACTTGTTGAAAGTACATTGTAAAAAGTAGAAACTATCTCCCATTTATGAAGATATTGAAGGGATCTTGAAATTTTATCAGCTGTTTGAAAAACTGTTTGAACCCTGTTTGTTTTATTAGCTGTATGGTACCCTGGGCATAAATTTGATATATACACTTTAATACTGGTCGTCTCATCTCGATTTTGTTTCTCAGCAAGATTTAGACATAATCGTGCGGTTCTACAAATTTCGGAATACACCCCGAGTAGAATTTGTGGTTTTATAAGTCATGGGCCGATGATTTTCTGGAAATCAATAAATCAGAAAATATAGTTATTTGTGGTTATGATCCAAAGTAACGAATCAATGTATCAAGAAATAGGACGTTTCACTCTTTTAATTGAATTGAACCGCTAGCTGACTTGAAATTATTATTATCGCAGTCTAGAAGGTGAAGAAATAGCAGAAATGTTCGAGGAGATTAACATTTCACGTGGTACGCAGCACGTGGCACAACTGGTCTACTAAAAGGACGAAAAAACAGCTATATCAGTAATCCAATCATGTTCCGTGGGTTGGGAAGGACGAAGGATCGGAGTGAAGGTCGACCAAGAAACGGCTCTCAATGATGTCATTATCATGGTTTAGAATGGCGAAGTGGTGACAGCACCACGCCTATACAGCTCATACGTACACGACACCCCAAATTCTTAGAATTGTCCCAAGAACGTTTCACCTGTTTTTTCGGTACACAATCGCAGCGGTATCACTAACGACAAGGCCGCGTATACATAGGTATCACACAATGTGAGGGGCGGCCAGGGTTTTTAGGATAACTCCAGGGATAAGTAAATTACATCAAATATAACGTGTTGCGTACTGTCCGCACACCGTACATACATGTACAGTTGTATCTGTACTGGTGTCTGATATGGATACATCAACCATACTATCTGAAAAGGAGTGCCCCAAGGATACGGTGAATCGGGAAGCTAAGAAGAGTGTGACAAAAGGTAAATCGCCAAAATATTTCAACAGCATTCAAGTATTTCGGGATAAGGGACAAGAGAGAATGTATGTTGAACAGAGGGATACAGTCGGGATGCCCGAGAGTGAGCACCCAGTCAGCGACCAGTCAGCAACCAGTGAAGGCACAACCGGTCGGAAAAAAGTGTGCAACCAGTAAATTCGCAACCAGTGAGCGAAGAGTGAAATACCTATCAGTTGACTCCCCTACGGCTTTAATAATGGATTTAGGATACGGTGGAAGCCATTAGCCAAGAATATCTGGACGCAAGGTAATTCGGAAAAAGGGTTTCAACGGCATAGCGAAGTATTTCGGGGTAAGGGAGAAGGTATTAGGAGGCGGACGGCGTTAAAAAGAGGGATACTTGAGAGTGACAATCAGTGAGCAACAGTGAGTGAAGTTGCAACCAATGAGAAAACAGTGAATTTACAACCAGTGAGAAAACAATGAAGCAGCTATCAGCCGACTCCACTACGGCTTAAATCACGAATTTAGGATCCCAGAATTCTGCAGAACACGAAACATGATAATTTAGACGGGAGTAATATAGAGTATCTCAAGCTCAGGAAAAAGTACGCAGTTTGAAAGAATCTGTATGTCTGGAGTTCAAAATTGGCACTGATATACAGTAAAAAGACTGGATTAATAACATGGTTTGTAAAATACTGGCATGAACATAAGAACTGAGTGGTTCCCACTTAAACACACGTAAACACCAGTGAGAACCCTGGTTCAGGTGGAACAGGGAACCAGGGATGTCTCACTGTAAATATATTTATTCCCCACTAAATAACAGTATCTTATATCGATACGGTGTGTGCTAAGCAGTGGTTATATAATCTCCCGACCAATCAAACGGCTGGACCAGCTATCACGTGACCCGTCCCGTCCAATCAGAACTCGTTACGGAACCCACGTGTGAAAGTGTGCCATTATTTCAGCCGACTACTCCTAAAATTATACACGATAATTTGAAAGGCTGTAGTTGTCACAGCAGTCGCGGATAATTCCACTACTGTAGTTACTGAACAGCCTCGGACTGTGATTTGACGTCACCAACTCACTGTTCTAAACCATGATGGTGACGTCACACACAGCCGACTACTGTGCGACGCGCAGTTACTGAGCAGTCCTGTACGAATATTATATAACGTCGGGGAGGGAGGAATTTGTGGGATTTATTTTCTAATCTGAGAACGGGGCCGGATCTCAATCTCTCAGCTGACAGTTCCCTTTTCAGAACGAACTGGGTGAATTCTTATTGATGGTGTGATATGAGCTTCGAAACAAGGAACGTGGGGAGGCGGGAGCTATAACATGAGGAGGCAAGAGATCCAAAGTAACTTAGTAAACAGTCTGCGATCGAGATGTTCTATGTACTTGGATGTCTGTCTGGATCTCTTGCAGATCTTTCAGTAGGAGGTGTCTCATTAGACTCGTGGTGGGGGGGGGGAGGCACCCTTTCAGACAGCTCACATGGCGGGCATCGTGTCATGTAGGAGAGACTTACAACAAGAGACGTTGTCAGTGTGGTACATCCTTTGAAAGAGAGGCATGAGAAAGGTTGAAATTGAGGAATGAGAGGAATTGAGGTGGTAAAAATGCCGAAAGTTAGCAAAAAGATACTTAACTACTAAGCTGTAAGACATGAGCGGAAAAAGGTTGTGAAAAAAATGAAAAAGAGACTTAAAAAGTGATAGAAGAAATATTAAAATATATTCCCACGAATTATGACACTCTTTTCCAGCAATGGAAATTGGAAATTAAGGGAGTGAAGGGGCGAATGGTGATATTTTGTGGGATAATGTCTAGCGTCTATCAGTACCAGAGACTGTTATCTTTAAATATTAAGAAGGACAGGTTAGAATATTGAGACGCAGGTAGCTTGGATTAAGCCTCGGAGATAATGATAGATATGGTAGATATTAATGAACTGAGTGTTGAGCAGGGGGAGATGAAAGAGCAGAGGGTAGACGAGTAATGGGGGGTAGGCAGACAGACTCCGCAGACAACATTGAGAAAGCTTGAGATAAAATGAGAGTCGCATCTCAGGCTTGTGGGATGTCTTCATTATCTCATCCCACAGAATTTATCTCCCATAGATAAGAACGGAAAAGAAAACGACGGCAGATCACTGATCTAACATGCGTTGTCAGCGTCGATGTCGGGATGAGACCTGGTATAACAATGGAAGAAATCAAGAACGAAATGGAGCTTTAGCGCTGCATTAACACGGGGCTTTTGAGACGCACCATTGACATGGGGCTTTTTAGACGCATCATTGACATGGGGCTTTTGAGACGCATCATTGGCAAGGGGCTTTTGAGACGCACCATTGACAAGACTTATCGGATAGATTCAGATTTCCTCTATTTTACGCATCTAACTGAGAAGCAAGTTCGAAATAGATGTTAAACATGCTGTTATAATGAAATATGAAGAACGAAAACAGACCTCGTTCAACAATAAAGCAGGTAAGACGAATGACGAAGCACTGCGGATTGAAATCTACTATTTTGACAAATTTACATTCTATACACGACATTATATGCAGCTGCATTCTGAGATATGATAATTTGGAAAAAGAAGGAGAAGGAATGATAATTGTGTTGTGCATCAAAGTAAACACGCTCGACATGTTTGAGACAGTATGAAACGTCAGTAACATACCACTCTATGCTATGATAATGACGTCATCGTCACCACCTATTCATCCCACGTGCACCAGTCCGACATCCCGGCGACGCAGCTTACAATCCCAGACGTTTCGGGGTGACAGGTGTCGAAAAGCGATCCAGCAGAGAATTATGCTGTAAATTATCAAGCCACAGGAGATCCGGTGCAGTGGCGAGCTGAGTTCGAGGCGGTACCAGTCCATCCGTGGCTTTGCAACACTAGGTGTTGTTAAACTAACCCTCCACTTGCATTAAAACCCACTTTTTATGTGGCGCAGAATATGAGTTTTTAATCAACGTTGCGATTTAGATTTATGTAATAATATATAATGCTTTTGAAAAGTCATGATGTTGATTTAATAGTCGACTAGACTAAAGCAGTACAAGGTGGTCCGGATCAAAGAGCCAGGCGTTTCGGGCTTCCGTTCATTCAACCCAGACTCCGCACAAGTAAACACTGAAAACACTGCTTCCGAAGTTGGAGGATTTCACTCGGGATGAAACACGAAATACCTCACTTATCAAGGTAACTGATGGAATAAATGAGGACAATTATATGCTCAAATTCACGCATGACGGGATGGGTTCATCGCATGGAATTAGCGTTACACTTATTTAAGTGATCACAATTTTTACCAACTTTAATTCAAACAGAGGTCGGGAAACGTCCGTTCCTACTTTACAAGTTAACTATTCTGATTACAAGGCTCGTTGGAAGCGCCCACGGGTGGGAAAAATTATTCCCAGTTTAACTTTCGGAAAATCGAAAAATCGAGACATTTGATCATTTCATTTCGATTGAAAATTTTCGAATATTTAGAATAAATCGAATATTAGAACATTTAGAAGTAAACCGATTGCAGCAGTAACCGGATGTAGTCCCGATGAAAATAACATAAGTGCAACGGACAACATTCCAATGTAGCTACAAATATAATACACGTAGCTGAAGACATTGTATCACAACACACTCTCACCGGACGACCACCGCGCAAAACCAGACCCTCCGTCGTCACCAGCTCAACCACGTTAACCTCATGATAATGACGTCATAAGAACCGCCAACAAGCCCCCTCAACCAGCAATCTCAGTAGCAGTATATCTCATGGGGGACCAAAGACCAGGGGGAATATTAATAAGGTTATAACAAAACGAGAGACATAATAAAGTTATAAAATATATCTCCTCAACGTCGCAGGCAGGGGGAGGTAGGCGGATTGACTGGTCAATAACACCCTACTTTGATGGCTTGATAATGACGTCACTATAGACAGTCAGGGGGTGTATTGTCAGGGATGTATCTGTGTTTGAACCGCAGACCTGGTATATATTGTGTTTGTCAGGGACTATACAGCACTATGTTTTGTGATGAATAGAATATATATCTGATGAAAGGGTGGATATAATGTTGAATATTATGGGAAAGCCCGTTCTTATTTCTGACGAATATCGAGCAATATTTCAACCTGAAATTCAAACTCACTCCATTTCCAACATCTGCCATTTGCAGTGAAAGTGGGCCAAGCAGAGGTATCAAAGCAAGTTTCAATTTTTGTGAAGCTGAGTCTTTTAGGAGGAGGGACTGCCCGTTATCACAATCAAAAAATGGATAAACAAATCGGAACATGAGAAGAGGAACGATTGGCATCCAAAGTAAAATCTAACACAGATCAAATTCCGCCGCCGGCACTTCTGTGGGCCGTAGAAGAGATCCAAAATATATTTCAAATTTCTTCGCATTTCCCTTAATTTCCGGGATTGAGTATAATTTACCGGTGAAGTACAAAGAAAGAAGGAGGTGGAGGGAGGAGGGCGATTTAATTACACTGCGGTACTGCCGCGGGTACACAAACCGAACAGTGCTGATACAAACAGATAAAACAGGTATTGGTGACGTGAGTACATGATATAGTACGGGGGGTTGCGGACGAGAACTAGGCACGAACAAGTGAGGGCATTAACCAGGGTTTAGCAAGTGATCGCATATCAAAGAGTCCGCTTATACCACACGCGACAGCTCAAGGGATATCAAATGTCTGGATATAAGTTGTGCAGTGTACAGGATATATCGCAAATACATTACGTGTACCAGGTACAAAGCATGTACACGGACATGTATATACTGGGTATATATACACCTATATACCAGGGCGTGTACTGGGTTTTCTCAAGAGATGATTAGGCGGAGTGCAGCTGCTCGAGAATATTTGGTACCTGGATGTACGGGGTCCCGAAAGACTAAGATAAGAAATATAGGTACTAACTAAAAATACGCAACAAACATTAAAATATATTCACTGATGAATGTAAAGTATCTGTATAAATACCGGGTGACATACCACGGATATGTTATCCCCGTCTATACTTCGTGCACTAAAAATAGGCGTTTTTTCGCCATTATTTCACCATTTTAAACTCTGATTATGATATCACTGTAACTGCTCGTTTTCCAAGCGAGGGGGTCTGATATGATGAGCGTCTACCGTATTGGATAGACGTAATATTAGGGATCAGGGATATGCTAGAAAATGTGGAAGAATATTCAAAACACAATCAGATAAATCATTAAACGGGTACTAAAAATAGAAAGCTCGTCTCGCGCGCACACATATAATAATATTTCCCATCATTTTATATACCAGGAAAATGTCCTATGATCTACGAGCACATTACTATATAGTGCGAAACAAAAAAGCCCCAAAAATACCTGAGTTATCGAGTACCGCGTGACTTTTCGCATGACGCGTGACCTGTCACGTGACGCGTGTATAGGTTAGAAGCAGCGGCTCTCCGCAGATAAAAATGACACGCGTGAGGAGAGGGCGTTGCAACGTCACTGATTTACTATTTCAAACCATGATTATGATATCATTTTACCAGCATTTTTCTGCAGCCCGCGACCTTCAGTCAGTATACGCGGGCAGTGTGATAATTGATGACAGCTCCAATACCTGCGCGGAAAAACCAGCCGGCCAAACATCACCAAGTCCCCAGTTTGAGCTATGATAATGACGTCATCAGCCCATTCTAGTGATTGTGAAGCGACTCCTCGCAACCCTGAAACTCTGCAGGGTCCGCAGCAGCAGCAGCGGATGTGAGCAGGGAAGTATAGGACAATTTACGCGAGGGAATTATTTGGTCCGTAGCACGGGAAGCTCCGCTAATAGGGCTACTGAGAGAGAAGGGGAGAGAGGAGGATATTTATATTTGGTGACATTTGCAATACACATATTGGTTCAAAGTCAGAGAAATATATTAATTGCAATCTGGAGTTCCAAGCCGTTGGCAATAGGTGCTATTATTATCTTAATAAGGTATGTGCATGGTTAACGCTTGTCTTGCTGTGACACACATATATGATAACAACGCTGAAAGTTATGCGGCTTTCCGAAATCCCGGAAACTCGAACTCTGCAAAGTGTGAATTATGGGTTTTAGGCGTGTTCCTGCACATGAGTGACAGTGAAGGGCAACGAAGTCTTGCGAAAATATCTGCTCATTGTTGAGGAGATCAGGGTAAAGGAGCAGTAGTAACCGGTCGGCGGTCAAACAATAAATTCTATGCTACATACTAATAATAAGTAGGTTTTATCGAAAATGAACCACTCGACAAAAACACCGAACAAAGAACTGACAAACAGTGAAAATTTCCGATCAGACGGGTCAGACAAACTAACATTCCAAACAGACGCACAAAACCCACAAAAGGGCGAACACGGAAAGACAACAAAGGTTGAAGCACCCATAGGGAATATAGTTAGGAACGAATGCTCGGAGCTCGCAAATTACATGAACACAGATACGCAAAGACACGGACAGGCAGACAGAAAGCACAGACAGAACCCAGAAGACACCTACACATAACACAAAACAGACACGAAAACTGTATAGGTACAAGCAAACGAACATACAAACAGAGTGGACGCAAAACCGAGAAGACGCAGATACACATTACTCAGACACTCTCGCACTCAAACAGTACGCAAACACAGTGGAGGAGCAGCAGCTGTAGGTCGAGACATCTCAGCAGCACCCCATGATCATTAGCTGCAGGAGAATTGCCAGTTCAACCTCATCAATTCACCACTTCCAGCCCTGATAATGACGACATTCTCACCTGCTTGATTGTCGGCCTCCGCTCAAGATACAGAACATGATATCCTGATATGTACACATACCAGAGTGTACTGTAATTCTAGATACACCAGCCAATATCAACACGCAGTGGGCGGGGTAGAGCCACTGGCTGCCGATCATCGATAAAATAAGAAAATAGGATACTGGATAGGCAGTTTGAACGAAGCTAAAAAGACAAGATACGCTAGGAAACGGATATGCTAGGATAATCTTATGTTTGTTCCTTAAATATGGTCAATTATAAGGTAAAAATTACTAAATTAGAATTATCGGTTGAATCGGTAGTAGGTACCTAGCACCCACAAAGTACATACTAAAAATGCCGCGCTCAACTGTGCTTGCCTTCACTCTGAATGATACAATGATACATTTGCAGAATGCCCACCGTGGCAGTCTTAAACTATTCTGTCATTCTGGAACAACCGGCTAGTCGGTCGGCAAACAGGCCGGGAAACCAGCAAGCCGACCGGACGATTGGCTACAAAGTAGGTGTTCGCGTCCGGGTAACCCTTTTCTGCCACCGACACGGCGGAAAGAATGCAAAAAGACACCAGATTTCTTTTGGCTTTATAGGAATGGAAACGAAAGCATATGTGGTACAATGCCTGCTGGAATTTGAGGCTCTACTGGGCTGGCTGCATCCGATAACGGAGAATTTGAGGCAGGAAATAACCCCAAATCACGCGGTGAGAGCGCTTATAAGCGCTGCACGGGTAGCAGCGAGACATCGAGTGAGGGAGAGACAAACTATCTGCTGGGTAGGAGACAGCTATTAAACGCGTTAAACGGCGCAAAGCAGCATTCTGACATTGAAAGTTTAATGATGGAGCAGGGTTGCTGCATGTAAAGCTATAGAACTCGCAGGGTTACCCGACTAAATGTCTCGACGGAGTGTCTGTTGATCAGCAGACTGAACGATGCTTCGACGCGATCCGACGAATCCGATTGGAGGAAGAAGCAGTTTGATATAAACAGCTAATCACACCGAATCAGTTGGTTGATTTGATAGGTATACATAACCAGCTCGGGAAGAAAGAGCGATGTCAGGGAGAAATAGGAAGTCTAATATATAATTTGAATTTTGATAATGGATTTAAGGAGGCAGAGCGCCGGAAAGTGGACAAGGACCCTTTAAATACTGTGCCACTTTAAGTAAAAATACTTATTTATGTGGGAAAATGGATTTAAGTTTTCTTCTGATCACGGAAACAATTTCATACTGAATAATGGGGAGGGAGATGAGCCCCTCCTCCCCACCCAAAAAAGCAGCCCCCGTGGGTGATTCCCATTGCCACTGAAATGGAGGCACTTCCGTGATATTTCTATGATATCATCTTTTCATTTGAGAAGAGTGCCATATTCAAGCAAAAAATGGCACCGTTTGAGATAAGTACCATTTTTCAAAAATAAGAACCAACAATGGTAGCAACATTTTTAGAAAAACAGATTTTCTTTTTTGGCCGAAAAAGCAACTCTATAACGCCCAAAAATATGCCCTTCCTTCCCTCAACCCACAAAAAATTACTCTCCATTGGCATTTTTTACATCGTTTAAAATTTAAAGAGGGGGTCGACCACGGAAAACTTTTACTCAAACCCATTTTACCCAGGATCTGAAAAAGAGACCCAAGGATTGTTCTATCCTCCACAATTCAGTTCTCATATTTGAGAATTACTTATGAGGGCAGTAGACCAACACCAGTGACCACTGACCAGATCCTGAGAGGATAGTGAAACTGTTCTGAGTGAGGTATTTACTTATTTGATGGACGAACCGTCTGATTGCATTTCGGAAGAAAGAATGACTCTCAACCGGGGTCACGCAAAGAAAAAGAGATTGCGATACTCAAAACAAATATCGCCCACCAATTCGTCGCCATCTTCACAGCATCACTTAATAAATCTGCCATCTTGAGCACTCAATCTCCTCAATAGCTCGCTGTAGCGTAAAGTTCATCAAATCATGTCCTCCTCGGCTCACAGACACGCTATAAATTGCAACTCCGACACGACGGAGGTTGATCAGTATAATGCATTTCAGTGCCATCAATCACTGATATCAGGTCACGTGACCACCTCACTGGGTCACGTGACCATCTCGGAGTGTCACGTGACCTACCCAGCCACTAGCTGATCAGATAAGTTTTCGCAATATATCCTCGCTCTCCGTACGTTATATGAAAGGTGACACAATCTCACAGAGAGATCACTAATGGAGGAGCAAGGACGGGAGACATATTATTCACGCAGCAAAGCTGTCGTAGGGAGTTATATAAGACATGATTCGACACTAATCTACCATTCTAAACCCTGATAGAAATGTCACTTCCAAGCGCCAATCACTCATTCGCAGCGTTAGTATCACGCCGGGCTAGGCAACACAGGAGAGGCAACACAGCTTGGGCTGCATGCTCTTAAGACACATTACTGCAGGGTTTATCATACCCGAGACTGATACATTGGATGAAGAACGTGACCATCTCAGACACAAGCCCTAGTCTTATTATATAGTCTGTGATCAATATATAAACTGCATTATCACCCTCAAAAACAAGGCAATAAGTCGAAATGGAGACGGGTTAATGGTGTCGTGTGCTGCTATGTCGCAACACATGGTTGCTCAATGTGCAGAGAGTTAAAGGCTTTATCAAGGCACCATGTTCTTGATTCAATTGTCTGAAAATTAAGCTTTATTTGATGAAAATGCCATGCTATCATCAAATAAACGCACACTTATCAAAAAACAAATTTTGTCGCGCACTTTACGAAATCTTGGTTCTTCGGCACCAAGCAGCAGTTACGCAAGCTTTTCCTAGAGCTAGAGATCCCAATCTAAAAGGGTAAGGGCCAATTAATTCAGAATAATTACGAAATGCAGGTTACTTTTTATAAAGGTAATTGAAATGAGGAACAATGAACATGGTCAGGTGCCAGGGTCCACTTCGAAAGGGGTCTACTTCACAATTGGCTGTAGAATGCAAGCAGCTGTGGGCATTACAGAGAAATAGGGCTGAGAAAATCCAGACTCTAACACTACGAAATGATGTTAGAAAAGCTGTAAGCATTACAGAGAGGTAGGGCTGAGATTGAGAAAAACCAGACTCTCACACTACATGTTAATGTTAGAAAAGCTGTAGGCTTACAGAGAGGTAGGGCTGAGAAAAACCCAGACTCTCACACTACAAAACGATGTTAGATAAGCACGTGGAATTCGCGTTATGTCGAGCGGTATTTGCGTCGACCTTAAGTATGCTAAACAGCCCCGAGACTCGCTATTCCAAGTATTTAGGGTGCTAATCTAAATCGACTCATGAAAGTAGGATACCCTTGCTCCTAAGAGCAATTAGTTAAGACGTTCCCTTTTCAAAATCTTCTGCGGGCGATAATGTGAATCGGCTCAAAGTGAAATGCCCTATTTCAAAAGCAATTAGTTAAGACTTGTTTTGTTTTTCAAAATGTGTCGAGGTTACGTGCTAATCTAAATCGACTGGAAGTGGATTGTTTTTCTGGTTAGGAAACGATTATTTGAGACTCATTTCCCAAATACAGCACAATGATCATGACTCAGGTTAAATTCTGCTGAGATTTACTCGTAGACCATGAAAAAAACAACTTTGCACAAACATTCTTGTGGAAGATGAACTGAGGAAAAAAGGATAGAAGTAGCCTGTAGCTACTTCTTAAAAACAAAGGAGCAGAAACTAATTTCATGCAATTGGTGCCTAAAGAAGTAATCATCATTTTCTGTACCAAACAAATGAAGTATTTGATGAATTTAAACCAATATCTCTAATGCTGTTTCGAGACAAAGTCTTGTAAATCACAAAAAACAATCAATGCAAGCACTTAATCATAGCATGACGACAGTCTAGACATAAAATAAGGTACCTGCAACTTGTTATAGGTAGGTACAGCAATGTTATCATACCCATTCGCATTGCAACCCCCTCACCCCCTTGTAGGTATATGACACGATGAAGGATTGAAGGATATCAAAATATTCTACAAGAAATCATATCATTAGGGCAGCAAACAAGTAACGAGTTTGGTAACTGATGGCTTCAGAACTCCTGTGAGTTATATTGTAAAACTTGGAAACAAATAATCATAATCTGAGTGATATCATCTAGTAAATTATTAATTTCGATATAATTTTACGTATACTGAGTATTAGTATTGAATAATGTAATTTTGGATGGATTATAGTAGCAGCGAGACAAGGCGGTTCTTCAATTTTATGAGACTGTGGAGTAGATCTTATATAAAGTCTGCCAAAGAGATCAGTTTTTATAGCAAAATAATCGATCATTGTCCAATGTCCTGATTCCTATTATCTTTTTATTCCCCTCAAAGATCGTTTGGTGGAATAAATATTTCAAATTGTTTTTTGAAATCAAAAATGAGGAAAAATCATCAAAAGCTATCTACGAAAAAGGTATTTGTTCAACCTTCAACCTGGCGCACAAAAACTTCGACAAATATAACAATCAGGCAGTCACAAACAACACACATCCTTCTGTGAGGCATTGCTCGATGACAAAGTCAAATAAGACTAGACGTTTCGTAAGAGGGATGTTTCAAGAAGTGAGTGACTGAGACAATGATCACGCGACACGGAAACATGGCGGTTTAACGTCATCTTTTCACCATTATAAAGCCTGATAATGACGTCACTCTTTGATGTCCAATGTTCGGGCAGCCGATGTAAATCACGCGACATGATCTGTCGTCATTCCATCAGGAGCTGCCAGTCAAACACCTTCTTCAGTTCATGTTTCATGGCTCAACTCAAGGGTTACAAAGTGCATTGTTCACGGGTTCAGTTATTTAGTTCTTTGTTTCCTCAGCTCACCAGTGTGTAATGAGTGTAACATAGTAGGTGGCTTATAGAATCCCGATATCAGCTTGACATTGACCAATCAGCACGCGAGTTGACGCTAATGTCGTGCGCTGATTGGTCAATGTCAAAAGAACATTTAGATACGTTAATACTCATCCAATAGTGGATTTGATTGCTGCACCGCATCATTCCCAGCTGATGTCTCTGACATCACCATATGACATCAGCATGGTATATGACATCACCATATATTATTCACATGACATCAACATATGACATCACCATGTATTACTCTGATGCTCACTGGGATTATGGCATCATGGCACACGATCTGGGTACAGGGCTGTCAGCATTAGTCTGATACTTTATCCTGGTTAGCGTTATCTCCAGACTAGTCTGAACACTCCTATACTTGAGACTCATCAGCCCACATCAAGCTATAGTTTAGTAGGTTGCTCACTCTTAACGGAAATGGGTGCCGAGACGCAAGATGAATGTTCAAAGGGGTCATAAGCGAACTTAAAGGTATTCCTAGTAAGACAGTAAATTATTTAGACAAGATACCTTTATACCTACTCAAGACTCACAACTTTAAAATAAATTTTTCTATGTACTCCATGATTCAGAAACAAGGAAAATTTAACATTTTGACTTTAAATAGCATGTACTATGGAACATGAAATTTACGAAAATCGAATTGAAGTGAGGAAACCAATTTTATGAAATTGAGGTTAGTTAGAGCATGGCAGAAGGGTCATAACGAACTGGGAAAATCGCTTTTATCGACAGTAACGACAGTGCCGATTGGTATCGCCATTGATGACAATAGATATCGCCGTTGATAGCCAATGGATCACCATTTTAGACAATAAAAATCGCCACTGTCGACAACGGAGATTATTCCAGTTCACTATTACCCTTTTGCCGAAATAATGAAAGCCAGAAAGCGAAAAATAGAACATGATATTAGCGTGCTATTTGATATTTGCGAAATTAGGTGAGACAACTGCTTTTCAAGTCCTAAAAGGTTTTAAAACATTTCATTAGGTTAATTAAATCCTGACAAATTTTCTGAACATCAGACATCTCTGGCAGTCTGCTGTCGTTATGAAATATTAAAATGGAATAAACTCGCGACATCGCCAACAAAACAGGGGATTGTGAATATTAATTATCACTAACGAGTCTCTTTACTTCCGGTTATTTTTGGCGACCATAATAAATGATAATTTAGATAATAGGGCTTCACTTTTAATTTTTGGGTATCATTCAACAACAGGCATCAATTGATAAACACCCAGACCATCAAAAACGTTTCCTCAAAAACCAATGCAGCACAAATTCAAATAATTTACGTAACGGGAGATAATAAAATGTTTCAAAGTAGGACACTGACTTAGAGAGCGGAATATTCGTTGCAACAAAGGTAGCTGAACGTCCTCTAACAAATATGTGTGGTAAAAACATTGGTGCTGGCTCACTCTCAATGGCTGGAAATTTGATTAGAGACAACGGAAAAAGGGGTAACAAATTTCACGCGTCAGTCAGTTGGAAGGTGTTAAGTTCCAGGAGAGTGTCAGGAGGGCTACTTGATGGGCTCAGGGAGGACTTATAAGGGAGGGAGAGATGTTAAACGTTAATGAGATTGTGAGCTCTGTCAGTCTACCCAGCTCCTGGAGTCCAATGCGGGCTGTCTGGATCTCATGGTCCGTCAGACCACCTGCATCTCTCCCTCGTGAGCTGGGTAGCAGTGACCAGGTCACGTGTTACCATGGCAACCAACCACCGGAGCGAATCAAACTCACGGGGACTCCTGGTCAGCCAATCACAGCGAAGTGGGGGAGTCACGTGACGACCCAGGCAACCAATTAGAAGGGACAGCTTGAAACGGACTAACTAGAGGAACCATTGGAGCAGCAACCGAGTGGAAGCCCAAATTGTGAGAGACGTAACCGGATACGAGGTCCGGGCTGTCTGAAAATACCCACACAATCCACATACATAATTTATTCGAATTCAGAGACCAAAATTCGTGATAAGTATAAATAATCCCAATAACCTATATTAATGACAATTAGCTTAATCTGAAATCAAATTAAGATTTGTCACCCATTTAAAATCGCACATATATAACAAAATTGACTGCTCAATGCGCAGACATACTAAATAAACTTATAAAAATTCGCAGGCTAAATTCATATAACTTTAAGTTATTTAAGTCTTGGTAATTCTATAATGGTGTCTATTCAATGAATGGGCATCACGACCATAATTTTATAGTTATAAATATTGTATTGAGTTCGAATGATAAATGGTCCAACAAATTTGAAGGTTTCAGTGCTTATTATTGCGAGACGAAGAATGGTCTATTCAACAGAGTTGCGAATTATATATGAGAAGGAGACCAAGTTAAAGTTGGGGGCAGCTGAGTGATTAAATTATTTGGGAAATTAATTATGATCCTCGATTTGGGAATTTATTCGCATTTAAATTGTCAAGATTTATTGAATTAAGGATATGAGACAATTACTGAGATTCTTAATATGAATCGAGAATTTGTAGTTAAAATACGTAGATAGCAATTTGAATATTATAGGTACCAAAAATTAACCTCAAATTAAGTGGGCTGGAAAATTTGCTAAGCATCGATTGCTATAACCATACCAAAGAGAACGAATAACACAATTCTGGTGAACGAAAAATCTTTGCATTCGATTCAAACCACTAAACCAGAGGGTAACGCTGCACGGGCCACATTGCAGAAGAGTCACGAGTCTCAGGGCCAAAGTATGGAAGTTAATGAAATTAATTTAATCAGTTAAATCACCGTAACTTTCTGCTCAAAGATCCCCGGCAAATCGCAGATCCCGCCCAGGGAATGATTGTTCCCCATGGAAGAAAAATAGGAGGTTCAGTTTTCTCAATTCAGTACGTTGAACTCTGATAATGATGTCATTCTCATATGCCAAATCACTTGCACGTGACGTTTCATGATTGAGAACGATGGCTAAATTCATCAAACCAGTTAGCAGTTAGCACAGGTATCTCATGAAATCAATACTGGCATTTAGTCACGCCACAATTAATCATTTGGTTTGTACTTGTAGGATGGACCAAAAGGTGCGTATCCAATATCACGATACGTATCCAGTATTAAAATCTTAATGGGGGTGTGCCCGGTGCCTGGCATATGGAGAAATCGCTCAATCCCATTCACTGATTAAAAACCGTTCACTCGGCTCACTAAATCAGTAAATCTCATTCACTCGACTCACTGGATCCCGTTCACTCCCTTATTAATCCTGTTCACTCGACTCACTAGAATATCTCGTTCACTTTACTCCCTAAATATAGTTCACCCGCTAAATCCCGTTCGCTCTCCAGAGACTCAAGCAGCATGATACTGACAGTTTTTCCTGCAATGCCTCCAATCTTACATAATCCCAGTAGAACTCTCTGCGATTGAGAGTTGCCACCCACCCCGGAAGGGGATGTGGTGGTCCGTTGGATATTGCACCAAAAAAAATCTTACATTATGTCACTATAACTTGAAGAGTGGAATTAAAAGCAATAGGACTGGGTTGAATGGTAAAACTCCTAAAAGTGTCATATCGGGCATTCAATGACTCTTAGGTTTCATACCATCTCCAATGCGAATACGTGAGCGCCATCATTTGATAATAGAATCAACCTGTAAAGTTCATTACTGCAGATCAATGATCATTGCATGATCTCCCAATATATTACGGGGAGAGCAATCATTTGAAAGCAAAGCGAATATATCCTGAAGCATCTCCAACCTATAATTTCTATTCATCGCGACCTCCTCCCAAGCTCTAATCAGTATCGTTACATTGAGGTGCGTGTGCTCAATATTGAAAGTCTGAGATTCTCAGATCATTTGTCCAGCAACAGTAACAACAAAGCCATCGATATTATAGCTCCCAGGGATATAAATTATAATTATAGAGCGATTATAGCTACCCTACTATAATACTGGGGAGAGAGGATGGCTGGGTAGACTCAGATGTAACTATTATAAATGCAACACACGAGCAATAGCTGTTGGGAGTGACGTCATTATAAGGAGTTACAATGTTGAGTTGATGACAGAGGATTGTCCTTTTTATTTCGTGAGCAACCTCCAAAATTCAGGGCGAGAAGGACAAAAGACAAAGAGAAGAATACGAGTATTTCGTGTTTAGACGAATTGAGGAGACGCAAACTTAATACATACACATTATCATGGGTCCTGATATCTGATAGACAAAATGAGGGGGTTAAACAGAGCCCAAAACATGACATGCGTGTTCATGGTTAAACAGTCAGACAAGGTCTACCCCCTGTCGTATGTAGCAAAGGTCAGCTCGTTTAACATGCGGCTTATGATATATTTATACGTGGGGAGGTGAAGGTAATTGAATTTGGCTAGACCTCACCATATGACAATTGAACACCTTCTTAATTATATAACTGGGCTGAAGCTCGTACATCACTTTGCTTAGTACAGGAGTGGGGGTCAGAGCTGAGCTGACTCAGTCAGCTCGACTCTGTGAATAAGCCATGGCCTGGCAACATGTATTTAATTCACCTCTCAGGCCCTACATGTGAAACTGTAGGCTTAGGTTTTATAACTAGATCTGATGCAGAATGGTGTGCATAATTATGAATCATGAATTACTCTGTAAACTCAGTAGAAAACCTGATAACATAAGAGATATGTCCATGTCTCTTATATTGTGCAGCTTGAGCTATAACTGTGCTCATCAATCAGAACAATCAGTAGCAACGCGTCGAAAGGGCAGTAACCCAAATGTGTGGTAGTGGATCGATCGCTAAAAATGCATAAAGTCATTGTACTTTGGACAGAAATTCTATGAAAAGTAAATTATGCCCACTGTAAATGCACGTCTTTATCAATCCCTTCATCGATAAATCATGATGCATGCGCACCGGATACATGGGGGTTACGCATATGTGTCTTCATAAGGGATCGTTCACATATTACGTAATCAATTTTTGGGCAATTTTTACCCCCCTCCCCCCCCTCCGTAATCAAACGTAATCATGGCCAAACCCCCCTCTTTTTCGGAAAATATTACGTAATCATGGCCCAACCCCCCCCTCCTTTTTGACGTCACCAAAAAACTATATTAACTAACAAAAAATTAGAACAGTATCGTGTGTTTCAATTCAATCATCAGCATCATCGACCTAAAGATGACATTCAAAGCTTCTTTTAGTTTTTCTACGGAAATCTCGCCTACGACAACTCCTCTGACAATGAGATGGACACCTCCTCCTCTTTCTCTTCCTCCAACGCATCCTCATCTGCTCATCATCCTCCTTTACCTCCAACAGATCCTCCTCCTCCTCCTCTACACCTGAGGCCCCAGTTCCACTGAAGAGCCAGAAATCAACGTCTTGGTCCCACCTCAACCTCCTTGAAAACCGATGGAACCAAAGTTTAGTATCCTTGTCCTGCTCATCTGCCACCAAAGCCGACAGAACCCAAGATCCAGATCAGCCCTAGCCCCTAAGTGCCAGATCAGAGTCTGGCAACTTCACAGACAAATGCAGCTTCCTACACCTTCATCAAAAAGATTGATTCCTGGATAATGGAGCTGCGGATGTACGCCAAGACCTGTTCTTGCATCAACTCTAGACTTCTAGAGCTCTAGGGCAAGAAAGGCCTCCGAACCTCTGATCAAGCACAGAACAGCAAACCTTATATACAAAGAGGCACTGAAGTGGTTTGGAAGAGAGCAACAAATGGAGAACATCCCTCCTATATGGGCAGCACTAAGAAACTATACATTCTGAACCATATTGATTATCGAGTTAGAGTAGATCATGTTTTAATTATAATTATGAAATTTTGACAATTTTTTCTGTAAATGGTTAATTTTTGGTAATAAAAATTCGGAAATCCTTTAAATTTTCATAAAAAATTCTTGAAATTTTTACGAAAATTCTTGAAATTTTCATGAAAATCCTTCAAATTTTCATGAAAATTCGTGAAATTTTCATAAAAATCCTTGAAATTTTCATGAAAATTTAGATATTTTGATTACGTAATCATTGGCCAAACCCCCCTCCCCCCCTCGTAATCAAACGTAATCATTTGGAAACCCCCTCCCCCCCCTCGGCTGATTACGTAATATGTGAACGATCCCTAAGTCGAAAACAACAGGTTGAAAAGTAGGTCGAAAAGAAGGTCGAAAGGACATGTAGAATTTTACTGTGCCCCAGTCTGTATGGTTTCCACAACAGGAACTATCTTTTCCTAATCTCTCTTGAAGATTGAAAGCCTGATCTGCAATTTACAAGCCAAGGGTCTTTATTGAGCCCTTTCTACCTACCTTTTCAACCTGTTGCTTTCAACCTATGAGCACACATATCAGTAAAAAAGGCCGGTATAGAATTAGGAAAAAAACTAAGTTATAAGAGGTAATTAGCACTTTTATTGGCCTTGTTGTCGCTCCACCACTATATCGAATATGGGACCGCATTGCCCTCTGAGCTTTCAAATGGTTGAGCCCTTTAATAATAATACTTTGACTGATGAGGACACATATAACACTGCACGACTCGGTAATAAAACACTGGATTAGGACACCGACTCACCTTGAGTGACAAGGCGCTGATGGTGGTGGAGGGTTTGATCCTATGTTGATGCCTGTCGGATGGCTTCTTTTCCCACAGCAAGTAGCATCATCAGTCTAGCTTGCGCTGGGGTGCGGTCACTTTCTGAGGAAAAAAGTTAAGTGTTAAAGATGAAACACTTACTATGGTATGTATGCTCAGATCGATAGCAACACGTCGAAATGTAGATCGAAAGGAAAGCTGTGAAAAGAATGAAGAACGGAGCAACCTTGCATTCACTGCTTGGTAAGTTATTCTTTCTTCAGAAATATCTCTCATTGATATCGCTTGAAGATTGGGATTCAAATGTGAACCATGTACACTAAGAACATCCAAAGAAGTGGTAAGGCTTCAGTACCTCATGTTGGCGTTTCACTTGTTCTAATAAAAGCAGTGCAATTATGAAGCCGTGGATAATTTCTAAAAAAGCCAATTATTGAAGCGTTGCTTTCGACTTAAAGAACACTATTAGTAATAGTATAACCAGTAAATATCACATTTACAAGATATCGTAAAATTTGACGCAGTATCTAAATTGCAATCCAAGGCTCGCATCAACTTCAATTTCAACTTCAAGAAGTTTATAATCTCCTTAAATGACTATGTTTTCAGTTTCTGAACGATGCTGTCCGTTTAGCTGGGAATGGGATATAGAAAAAGGCGATACTCACAGTCACACGAGTCTATGGCCATAATAGACAACTTTAGAAATTCTTTCCAATTCCAGACCTGGTTTCCCCATTCTCAGCCGACTTCATTGTGGATCTGGCACTTTCAGATTCATGTGTCCTATCAAAGTAAACATGTTTAGTATGATATGTGGATGATTCGACCAAATGATCATCTTATTAATTTACGGGTAAAAATTTCTTTCCGAGAAAAACTTGCTTACTTGTTAATTGCTGATACACCTTTTTTTCCATATAGAAACAGGTATTGTTTTTTAGTTTTATTAATTTAATTTTATCTGGTTCGGCCCAGCAAATCTCCAGTGAGCCCTCCTAGTCCTAAAACCCAGAACCGAAAGCCACTTAATTTTTACTCATTTCTCATACTGTCAGACACACACTTATTGCTATTCATCACAGGAATGCTAGAGTAGAGATAAGGGCAGCTGTGAGTGTTTTAAGTGCGACACTTCGTACCAGTCCCACCACCTCCCCTCTCTGCCAGACAATTCATTATATTCGGCGTACAGTAGGAGGAACTCACATCACGGGATATTCCAGGGAAAACAAGAGGGTTAAACTTCATAGGGTCCGGAGGGAGGCACGGGCTGGTGTGGGGGTATCAGCGATACCAGCACCTACTTGACACAAATTAGAGGGCAGAGACGGCCGGGAATAGTGTGGCTTCGCTTTACCGTGGCGCACTTACCAGTTTGAACAGGGAAAAAGGGAATAGCAGGAGTACAGGAAAATGGTCAATGTGGGGGCAGAAGTTATCGTCCATCATCAAGGGAGGGGGGGGGGAGGTTGTCAAAGGAAGGTGGACTGGGAGCAATGCGGGAACTTGTGGAGACTACGCAACGTACGCTATTGATAGTAATACTGGTAGTAGTAGTAGTTTAGGGAATGGGTGCTCTACGAGCTATTTAAACTTAATTGGGACGGCAGGGGAAATTGGGGACGGGGATGTGTCGTTACGGGGCTTAAAGGCCATCCATCACTAACATGCTCTCATTTTTATTCGTTCATCTTTCTCACTGCAGTACAGATTGATATGTAAACTGCATGCAAACACACAGCATTTCTGATCACGCAGCCACACAGGGCCACACGGCTTAGCAGCTTGTCCTTGCACTGGACTAACATGCAGGGTTTACGTCTAATCTCCATCCCCTGGCCGCTCTACATCGGAAAGCAGCATCGCCAGTACACGTTACAGCCCCGTGAATATAGTCTACTTTAGCAGGGTGCGATGAAGCCTTGTCAAGCAACGCCTGTCTGGGTCAGAGAGCACTGTGTGCTGTGTCGTAGGGGGAGGGCGTCGCGACGATACAGATAATTCAAATTCCATCATTTAATTTATAATTATTAAATATTTATTAAACGTGAGTGTGTGGTTCGTCGAAAATTAATCGTTTTATGCTGAAAAGTTGTCAGGGAATCCTAATTCATCGACCTGAGTTATAAAAACTTCGCTTTAACAGTGAGTAATACTGTACTGGGCATCTGATCATAGTCAACTCAGAAGAAATACGTTTTAAGATTCCAGGAATTGTCAGTGTCAGCTCCACTTAAAACTGGCGGGTCAGACTATTTTCTGGGACTCCAAGGGAATTGAGTCCCCCAATAAAACACATATTTTTTGAAACCAGTCGCGGTATGGGACATATGAATACACATGATCCACAAAGAGCTCTGCTTTACGAGAAATAACTTCAAAACCAAGAGCAGCTGATGTTATAATCGAGACAATTCCCAGATTGTATCAGACTGCTAAATGCTGACATATTGTGTCATGATCATGTCTCGTCACGGCATGTCAGTCTGAGTGTCATCATGTCTGAGCTGAACTCACACGACCCAGACGCCCTGCTCGTTAAAGTTAACTGCGGCGCTCATAAGATCACACTGCACTTCACATTGACATACTAGCTTTACATTGCTTTAAAACGCAGTAATAAACCTTCGGAGTAAAATTTACCTACAGTGCGAACAAGGAAAAGTAAAAAAAGGATGTCAATCAAGTTCTGGATTTGGACCCAGTCTATCATACTCCACTCTGAATTCAGAAATAAGCCATTAGATTTCGTTATATTATTGTCAGACCATTCACCATCACACATCTGCACTGTTCATGATTACACAGACTACCCTATGACGGTGCCATAAAGCTTAAATCTAATCCATTTTACTCCAACCTTGCATCTTAAATTTTACTATATCACTGTAGACATTGAACCAACAACTTAAGGGCTGTCAACGGGTTTTGGCAACGAATTAATTCTAATTAAACCTGAAACATTCTATCCTAATAGGAACAAGACCTACCTATTAATTTAAGGGCACCATTACGTCGACTGATTGTTAAATTTCCACTACCTGAGTAATTAAAGTATATTTATGTTCGCGGAGAGTGCCTCTATAATCTATTAAACAACCAATTTCTATAAAACACTATTCTTTAAAATTGAAGCAATGAAACGATAAATTCGAAATATAAACAAAAGGCAATTAAACTACACATCATTTAACAATAATTGAAGATTATTCTCGACTCGTGTGTGTATACAAAAACATAAAAAGCGAAAAATTGAATATTAATCATCAACATAAAACATAATTGCATCGTAATAGTATTTTAATAGATAGTACGTACATGTTACACTTTTAGTCAAAAAAATCATCCAATCGTTTGGTTACCAAATACCAAATATAATAGAACTATAATATCAGCGAATTCTCCACGACCATCCTACCTAAAATGCCAAATAACATATCAAAAATGTTAAAAACTCGACGCTTGCCGAGTATTTGTATACGTCCCTGTAGCAAGAGGAAACATAGTGGTAAATATATATAGAAAGTTTTCTTGGAAGCACATTATGCATGCATCATTATATCTCTTTAGGAGCAGATATCTTTATCCGACCACCTCGTAAAGCTCGGTGACGAATTTGCCATCTTTGAAGAACGTACGGAATTGCTCGGCCACGAAGGATTCCGTCTGAAAAGATGAGGATTAGTATTCATTCGTAAATTCTTAGGAATAGGATATTTGAGTCTCCATCACTGGAAATGATATGGTAAATGTACAACAAATTAATCGATAGAACGGAATTGATCATTCGGTCAATTCCATTTGATCGACCGAGGGGTTTTTACAACGCTTTATATCAGGGTACTTAGAACGGTCGGTCTCCCATATGAACGGCAGCCTTTATCATCTATGACAATGACGTCACTCGGAAAAAATGAAATTGTGCGCATCAGGCGCTTTAAGGATTAGTGTTGCGATCAGGATTTGTAAGGTTTAAGGTAAGGGTTGTGGTTAGTGTTAGGTTTAGGGTTAGGATACAAAAAGATTGTGGTTTACATTTGTGACGTCACTCAACGCCATTCACATGGGAGACCTACCCTTATATTACAACAAGCGAATCAGTCGAGACGCCAATGGAACTGACTCGGTTGAAATCAGCTCGCATATTTCGTAAAAAATGAGGAAGATTGAGGAAGGGATCCTTTCAAAGATTACGAGGCTTGTGATGCTGTAACGAATAGCAAATGCATTAAAAGACTACTGTGAACCAAAGCGTCGGCCAAAAAGTGATATCATGTCACCACCCGCTCCCGCACTGCGTACGAAACACGGCAAAAAGTAATCCGGTAGACTTCGTACGAAGTAGACTTGAAATAGGTTTAGAAAATGCTCTTGCAATCATATAAATTCTTCAATAATAAATGGTCGTATACTATTACACCTAGATTATACCTTAATAAACGTCCGATACCAAATTATTTAAGCAGTGAAAAAAGCTGCATTAGCAATTTTGAAATTTGAACGAAAAATCTCCTTCGCTTGCAGATAGCATGCGCGCGCGCGGTGCGCGCAGCAAATTTACGCTGACAATTTACTTCCTTTTCATATGGAAAGCCGCGCAAAACTAGCAATAGCTCCCAAATTCATTTTAAAATAACGTCAAAAAAATTTAAAACACGTTGCTTTATGGGATACAGAACATCTGTGAAAACCAGATTTCAGGGGAAAACACGCTTCATTTCCTAGGAAAGGTAAAATTTTCAAGGGATCTCAATCGATTTCGTTCCCATATTTTCCAAAAACGTTCATAAGGACTGGAACGTGGAATGTGAACGTGGAATGTGTGGGGAAACATTCATTCTTAAATGACGCGTTGCAAAAGTTTCGCTATATCGGACACAGAAGATCGGTGAAAACCAGATTCCAGGGCAACGCTTCATTTTCTAGTAGAAAACATATTGCATGTTGAAATTGTGCTGTAAAACTTATATTCAAATACAAATTCAAATTCAATACTTACGTATTCGCCGTTCTCCTCGACCAGGCAGATATTAACTTCTGAGGATTTAGCTGTGACGAACTCAGTACCGAGTCCAGTGGCTCTTTGTACAAACACCTGGCACCCATCTGTCTTATCAATGGAGACTGTGGGTGCTCTATCGTTCACCTGAAATGTTTGAGGGAATTGTGAAAGCTTGGCAATAAAGGTGCTCTGTAGCATATGTCCCGCTTAGCGTATCAGCCTTTGGCTGGCACCATGGTCCTCTGTTTATGAACATGGACTGCTGCCGAGGGGCAGTCAGAGGACTGCTACCTTGCACTGGTATTCTGCCTAAATATGTGGGAATTTAAGGAAGTGAAATGTTTGCACGAATTTAATACCCTGACCAATACCAGGAGAATGATTATATTATATTAGCAGAATGATAAGGGTGAATTAGCAGGGGTTTAATTACAAGTGGAGTGAGTAAAAACTGCTGATATTCAATACTCAAACGAGTGTGCAAATGGCTGCAAAGTTTAAAGAATGCGTGCTCAGTTTACAGATGAAACATGCCGTAAAACAAGACCGAAATTTGAATCTTTTATTTTAATTTTAATATTTATCCATATAAATATTTACAAAGAATTAAAAGCTATTCTGAAAACAGATGTGATAAATTTCCCTTCAGTTACCTGTAGTTTGCAACTTGTACAGTTAACAACGTCCATAGAAGCAATGAGGGTATCAACTACCACAGCACACTTCTTACAGTTGTCAAGGGTCACTGAGTTCAGCTTTCCTGGGTTAGGAAAACATGTTAATATAGCTCATATTAGCATTGAAATTTAGTTTTGAAAAACCAAGAAGACGTTTTACAAAATCAAGATAGAGTCACAGTTCTGAAAAAAAAGACTACAATAATTACCGTTTTGAAAGTTCGATATTCACCAACCTTTGACAGTTATGATGGAGTCTTCGCACTTGAAGATGTAGAGTGACTGCGTTGGTTTGACGTCGATGACAATGTTGTGGTTTCCAACTTGGTATTCCTGAAAATGAATATCACGTTGGTTTTGATATGCTAACACCGTATTAACTTGGTGTTCAAATCTTAATAAGGTATTGAATTATTAACTTTGCTTAGCTTTTTTTAATCTAAGCTTACAATAGGGGATTGGTTTTTAAAACCAATGCCGTTACTTGCATAATGCGATTTCATTCCCGAATATTCTGATTCTCTTTTCTCAACGGTTCTTAATGTAAAATGTGCTAAATAACCAGTTTCTTTGCATGAACTCTTACCGCATAAAGCACGTTGTCTTCTCTCATTTTACCACAGTTTTACTAGCTAACTAGCTTCAAATTATAATGTTCAGCAGAAATACTTAGGCTGTGGCCTGTGTCAAAAAGATTTAAACTTGCAACTTGGAGCAAAAACTGTAATAGTTTACGAGAAATGAATAGTTGAGGGATCATTTTCAGACGATATTACGTTGGAAACGGTCATTCATGTTTCTCACTCCTTTATAAAGAAAGTGTTCACACTTCATAGTCTCTCCTTTCTTTTTTGTGTTTCAGGAAATTATGTTGACTTCAGGACAGGAAATTGCTGATTAAATTTACATTAAAAATGCGCTCAAATTTGAATACCCTTTCATACACTCACATTTACGAGACAGACCGGTTACAACCCAGGGAACTCTAATTTGGTCGAGGAATATTTAACTAAATTAGAACTATAGCTCAGCCAGTAATATGAAGAGAGAGGATCTAATTGGCTAAATGACCGTTACACACATACACAAAGAGACTTTGGAGCCAATTTACACGACTCTAAATACTTGACTTGTACAATTCATTATTTCTTAGAAATATACTTGCCTGGAGAATAAAAAGCATATTCTTAAAATATTAGTATATGAAATGAATAAAACCGAATGCCCAGAAGATAATATAATGGATTAGCGATTGCGTCATATGTACATACATTGTATAAGCATAAATTGTACAATGTACATTTCAACATACGCAGATGTTACCGTAAAATGAGATATGTAGCAGGGACTCGTTACATCGCCTCATCACTGTATTTTGAATCCAAACAATAGTTTAACATAATATTTTCTTATTGATCGTCAGTCTTACAATACTGTTCAACATGAGATCGCTACATTTTGAGCATTGGAATCATAACACGTAGTCCGTTGTGTAAAATACTCATTGCATAGTGTGGACTTACATGTAATTTTAGAATGTGTTGTGTTTTGAGAAACTTTGGTGTTAGATAAAAGCTGCGTTTTTAGAAATTTCCAAATATATCCGGCAGACTCTAGGGTGCCACTGTTGACTATTAACTCAAATACAATTGTCAATAGAAGGCGTCTAATTCCCTAATTTGGAACAATGCTGTCAATGAGAACAGTGAGAAATGTACATCTTGTCGGTACATATCTCGAGGGAAGTACAAGTAATTTGGTTTTCATTTGCAATTGACACACCAGTTAAACAACTCCCAAGTACCATGTTCATGGCTCACTTGTAGGGTTTGGTAATCAGACCTCACAGTAGTTTACAAGTTATCATAGTGTGTTGACATGTGTTCTAACTGCATTCTCAGGTGTCAGTAAGAATATCGAATACTTGAAGTGTCAATACTTTTATGTAGCAACCCAACAATGCAGCAACGATACACTGGTATAGATAAATTTGATTTAAGTTCTTGAGCATGCCAATGTTTGAGCATGCGATATCTGACCCGATCTGTCAAATTGACTAACCATTTGTTACCATGGACACAGCTAAAATTTCCTAGAAATATGAAAATTACTGGTCTACTGCAACCAGTGCTATAACTATAAGTAACTAAAAGCACACTCACACACTCCCACTTCTTGCCGAAGTTGACGTTTTCCAGACGAGGGGGTTTCTTTACGGGTGCAGCGCTCTTAGCAGGACCCACTGCTGCCTTCTTGTTCTTGTTGAGATCTCCGTCCTTCACCACACTCGACCCGCGGAGCTCGGGGTTCTTGTGGGTCTTTTCCTTGTCAGTCACCTTCCTCAGCCCTGGAAATGAGGGTTTGTTTAAAAGGTGTAGTGGGTAAAGGGGGTACATAATGTATATTGTGTATAATGTATAATTGTATTATGATGCAGATTTATATTGTATAACTGGGAGGGAGGATTTAAATTTGCGGGTAAATAATGGTCCTAACCCCATTGAATAGCTCATCACTTGTTGAAGTATGAAAGAGTAACCAGGGATTTTGGCTAGCATGGAAAGCATAAAATTTCTTTCGAAATGAAGCGGAAGTACATAGGGAACTGTGAAAATAAATGTGCACGGGTAAGTTATAAGTGCATCATTACGTTGTAAGTTTTATTACAGGGAGGAATAATATGACTTTGAGTATTAGAACTCACAGTTCCTCTTTTACTAGATGTGTAATCAACATTCAAGTTGCAGGGTGTGTTGGGAAGGACTTTGTAGAGTAATGTATACTGTACACAGTACAATATATACATTATACAGCGTTAAATTGAAGTTTAGAGAATAAGAATGCAATTTGGGTATACATCAGATATATTCAAATAAATTCAGTCAATAACTGTGTAAATATAACAAATTTATCAGCAGCTTAAACTAGCGATCCTGTATCAACAAATAAACAGTCCCAACATTGACTGGTTCCGGAAAAGTTCAATAGATTCATTTAAAAATGCTTTCATGGACTCATATTCATCCATAATGATATCAATTCTTGACATACATACAAATCAACGGATATTGTCGTTTCTCCGTCAATCGATGTGTCCAACAATTGTAGGGACGAATTCAGAGTAAGAAAGGTCAGCGCTTTAGCAGATCATATACATTAAATTTTAGTTTTCAATAAGCACAGTCAATTAACGGCAGAAGAGTTATCAAATCAGAATTATCTTAAAAGTAGTAATAAACTCAAAGATTAAGGAGTACAGTTTTTAAAATGCACGTATACTTTCAGTAAATGAAGTTCATCAGAAACCTCTCTCTAAGAAGTCCATTTCAGATTACACAACAACACCGGGGAATAATAACAAAACTGACAACCCTTTTGAGCACTGCAAACCCATTATATATTTCAAACTGAACACCCATTAATCCCTCACATAACCCCTAGCTGGTAGGTTGGTAAGCAACAGGAGACATCCTCTCTATCAGCCCTATGACCTTGCCCACCACACTCCTAATAAACCCGGGACAGGACGGACTGTAGATCAGCTGGTTGATGACCAGCTTGATCTCAGCGAAGGCATTCCTGACATAGGGGTTCCTGCGACTCATGTACCGCAGAACCAGGAACTGGTAGTAGACGAGGGGAGTGAGGATGGAGCCACATTGTCCGGTAAACAGCTGGACCACTACCAGGGGCATCACGAATATCTCAGCTGTAGCCACCACTCGGAGCAACTGCTGCTGCTTCTCCTTTAACTTGCTCAGCTGGGTCTTGAGGAGGTTCCAGGTTGGGGAGCATTCAGCGAGCATGGAGCCGGCGAAGGCAGAGGCTTGGAGGGCGCAGTAGAGGGTCGGGATGAAGGCGATGATGGTGGTGGGTTTATGGGTGTAGAAGTTACAGGAGTAAAGCATGTAGTGGGCACTGTCTTCCAGCACTACGTTTATCATGTATTCCTTGCTGAACTGTACGGGACCCAGGCGCTGACTTAGACGGATTACACTCGCTAGACCGAACGCAAAGAGGACACGTTGGTAGGAAGCAAGAGCGAGGGATGGGTTGAAGAAGGTGGAGAATGCGAACAGGAGTCCGTTAACAGCAGCAAACACCCGGGCACCGAACATGATGGTGGCTTTGAAGTCACGTGACATGAAGTTCTTCATGATGACGACATCGGAAGCTCGGGAGCCTTGGTCGGTCTGCGGGGTCTCTCCTTCGGTCGACATGGTGCCTTGCTTTGGAGAAGATGCTTGGTTAGTATCAGAGGAGGGAAGCATTCAAATTCTACTGGTCGAAGGCGGTCACGTGCGATAAACAACTATATCATGGTTGAAAGTTAGAAGTTATTGACATGGCACCGCCTACTTTGCCCACGCGACCACAAAGGTATTCCTTGATGCACTCACCGGAAGTAATGGCAGCTCCCTTGTTGAGCTCTGCGAACAGCCCGCTGGTGTCAGGGGGTGCCGCCCCCTTGGGCTTAGCCCCTGAGGGAGGAGCAGGAGGTCCGGGAGGGGGTGGGGCAGGGGCACGGGGCGCAGCCGGAGGGGGAGGAGGGGCGCCAGCCCCGCTGTAAATCTTAGCTGCGACTGCTGTAGCTGCTTCACCCTGAGAGATGGGGAAGTGAATTATCATAATCTGCTTTTAATTACATCCTGAGAGATGGGGGTGAATCGTAATCCACTTTTAATTACATCCGATTACATTCTTACATTATGCCTGATCTGGCCACGCACATTAGCGCGATGGTGATGGTGGGGAATGGTCCAACGTAAAATATCCGGCTCCTAATGCCCTGATCATTTAGCAAAGCCTGTTTACAAGTTTACAGGACTGTGTGAGAATATTCACATTCCCATCTACATTCCGCTACGATTTACACGATATTCCAGAGCTGATTTTCAAAGAAATTCCGTTACAATGTACATTTTATGATCACACGAATGAGTTCAAAGCTTCAAAGCAGCACCACGCTCTGCTCTTTTCATCATACATGAATGCACATACAAATGGTTCATATTATGTTGCCTTTCTAACCCTGAGATATGCACGGTCCAAACTACAGCAATTCTGTACTGTAGTTCGCAGATTATAATACACACACTATGAGAGCAGTGAGTGTTGTGAAACGCCGAGTTTAATTAGATCTGTAATTAGCGTATAATTACTGAAGATCCCTAAACACATTACAATACAATCTGTGATCATTGAGACATGGAACACTCACACTCACACACATTGTTCAATCTACATTCTACACTGCTGCACATTTTACATATCGAAGCTATACGCTAACTAACTCTCAACAATAATCAATTATCAGAAGTCAGTGTACACCTAGATTCGAGTGTACAGCATTCAAATTCAGTGCGTACAGCTCTCAATTGTACAAATGGAGCGTGCAGATCATTCATATTCATTATTCACATTTCATATTCATTAAAATATCTATTCATTATAATATTAACCGGCTCCGCTGTCTGCATACATGCAGTGGGCACGTACATACATATTCTGTTATCCTATATAGTATATTCCAATAACTGTTAAATTACCCCAGTTACAGACCGTTAAAATACCAATACAAGGACTGGGGACCTGTATTCATCATATATTGCAGCACTTCTCAGATATTTTGGTATTGTGAATGATAATACTCACTGTAAATGATAAAGCTCGTTGAATTTGATGCTCAGTCACTGAAGCCTTTTAGGACTCCCAGGGAGGGGCTCCCGTTTGACTCCCGGGAGTCTTCCGCAGTAATTTGCTCGTATGACCCAACATTATGCTGAACCGTTCAAACACCTTCATAGTCAAAACAGCAGATCATATTATCTAAGCAAACTCCCGTAGTTTACTGTGACTTACGTTGGGGTTCCAGTTCACACCTTTCTTCTGGTGGTCTGCCACGTATTGTTTGAGGGCTGTAAACACTGCTCGCACTGCCGCACACCATTCTTTGTGTCCCGGACTGCGGGGGATGGGTGGGTTAAGGACACGTTAAATAACACACGAAGGGGCTGTTTTAAACATAGAATTTCTGTATCATATTACAGAAGTAACTGTGAACTACCATGGCAGGGTTGAAAGACTTTTAGTTCCGGAAACAGCCCTCTTTTCAAGTGGTTACCTTCATAACAGGGATGTATTCAATATTCATGGCATGATTGGATTTCATACTGTATGAGCTGAATTCATGACTTGAGTCTAGCTGAATACATGTTTTGAATTCAAAGCATATTTTGTATTTGAGAAAGGATGCGATTCAGGATGCGATGCAACCGAGACATAAGATTTGAATCTTTGAGTAAACAAAATTAATTTGCGTAAATTACTTCCTCGTTGCCAGCGTAGAGGTTAATTTAAATGGTAAATTAGTTAAGTTATACTTATATTAACTTTGAAAGTGGTAAATATCATTGAAAGCTTTCAATTTACCACGTGACTTCGTGACATATCACGTGACTAGTAGAGTGCCAAACTTTGCAGTTCAGAAATTCAACCACCAACGCCCATTGGGGCGATCCCAATCAATCAAATCATGAAAACGTGACACGTGTTGAAATGTTATACTTCTAAAGTTCTACAACAAGCCCGAGAACTGTATTCTCGGGACATTTCTAGAAGAACAAGTTGATTTGTTTCAATCATGATAATTCATAATTTACAGAACCAATCAACAATAAACATTGCTGTCAGTCAAAGTTAATAATCTTCACACTTCGTGTGAGGAAATATAATAGAAATTAGATTGGACGTGTTTAATCTTTTAACCAACGTGCTGATTTTCACCAAATATGGAGTCTATTTTAATTGCCACAATGTTTGAGGGACGTGTTCAAAGCACAGTATTCTAGCGACATTTTAACGCTTCTAGAAGTCGGTGTTGGATGTTGAAATACATTCCTAGAAAGTGATAATTGGCGCATGTACCAAGTTACAGCACAGAGCACTGCCGTCACAATGTCACATACCACAGAAAACTGAGAATCAGTGGCAAAAGAAATGAACCTGGCCGTACTTCGCAGATATTTGATCAACTGGAACCGAAGAAAATCAAGAACCTGAATCAATTTGAAATCTAACAGCTTAGCTCCGTCACTCACATTTCCTTGAAGTCCTTGAGGACTCTGTTGAGGTAGAAGTCCGCTGCCCCGATCATCTCGCTCATGTAGTCGAGGGGGCGTGGCGCCACGCAGACCCAGCCGAATGCGGGTACTGCCTCACTCACAGCTGACAGGTGGTTGAACTGCTTGCTCGGTCGGTTCTTATCTCGGTATTGCTGGAGGAAAATCAGGATTATAGCCTGAATAAAGGGGTAGGCAGGGAAATATTTGCCTGGGGTATATTTGTTGATAATATTAGTTGTTTCAATACAGTAGATAAATAAATTCAATAATTAAGTTACATGAATAATGATGTTATGAAATATTCCAAATATACTTGGACAATGTACATGAAAGTTGAAGCTTAGGGTTAATATAACACTGATTTTTGGGACACTGTCACTTGTAAGTCAGGTCATCTGGAAACTTATTCAAGTAACTATGGATTTAGCCAAAAAAGTGGTACTTACTCCAATTTCACTGATAGCATCGTTGAGTGGCTTGATCACAGCAGGAACGTCCGCCTATTATAGAAATAGAATAATCAGTAATCATTACATGTTTTGACTAAATCAATCCAGACCAATCCATAAATCGAATCAAATTGAATACTTTAACTTTACAGCGAAATTACACGATACATTTTTCAATGATGGAAAAAGTTTCAATTTTTTTCTAGTAACTTACTGGAACAGGTGCCTTTGCTCTGACAGACACCCTAAGGAATTCCTTGTTTTTTTCGCACACTACCTTCAACATCTTGGACTGAGAATGATAACAATCGATAAATCACAGTAAATGAATAATTAATTTAGTTGAGAAAGGACTAGCTTTTCTCAGTCAGTAAATAAATTCTTGAAATCTATAGTCTGGTTTGGATTATATCATATATGTGAATACTGAGCTTTGCAATATGCATTACAGGTTTTGTCTCCTCACCATCTCAAGGACATCTGAGGGCAGATTTTCAGAAGCCTTTACTAATGCATCAGCTTTATCCAGGGTCTCTTGGAATTCTGTCACATATTCAGAGGTATCTGAAGTATTAATATCAAATTAATTCATCCTTTAAATCTTAGTTAACAGATCTTTAATTTGTCTTAATATTTGCCCTCAGCAGTCAGCACACCCCACAAGATTCCAAATATCAAGTTCAAGAATGCTCTTCCCAATTACGGGGAAGATGATATTAGCAATTTTCAAGGAAAAAAAGTACACTCCACATATTGGAATTTGGCTAGCTTGGTTACATGACCAAAATTTCTGTTGGTTGAACCAACAAACTGCATGATAAACAAGATTTTCAAAATTTCACAATGCAATTCTTAGTTAACTCAGCACACACTAAAAGTTTAAGTTCTTCAGGTAATGTACAAAGTGGGATCAAAGTAAATATGTCAACTGAGAAGATTTATTCAGGGAAATTCTAAAAGTAGAAAATTGATATACAGTATTTATGCTACTTTTGTCATGTACCAATAGTCCATACACCTTTAATTTATAGATTTCAGTTCAAACCTTTGATTTGTCTAATTTCTTGTTACCTTGGACTTGATAATAATAATAATTAGAGTTTTTGTCGCTTGACAACTCAAGTAGTTCTCACTACCTTGACAATTTGGTTTATAAGCAATGTGGCATACTTTGAGGGCTCAAATCAGAATAGCTTCAATTCCTTTATAGCAAATTAACAATTTTGAAAATGACCTATGGTCAGTTGGTTGCCCAAACATTCTATAGCAAAAAAAAACTACATGATCAGGCAGTTAGCCCCATAATTGTGTGAAAGTCCCAAACTAGTATGCTTTTGGCCTTCTATGATAAGGCACTGCAAATATTATAAATTGATTGATGTGCTGCTAAGATTTATAATTGAATTGAATGATATCTACATTGTTTGAATCTATGTCATCAAACGTTGTAATCTACTACATTCAAGAAATACTTGATCAAATGTCTGTTCTTCAATTTAAAACAGTCAACTCTAACATACAATGTGGACAACTTAAACTTATCATATTCATCATCGTCATCAGCAGCAGATGAAGGAGCACCTCTACCAGAAGCACATTTCTCCAACCGAGTAGTCACAGCTTCCAATCGAGACACAAGGCTTTCAAGGTTTGACATCCCTAACAGGAAAACATAGGGGAAAATCAAAGCAGTAAAGCAGTCAGTGAAGCATATAATCAGTAACATAAGTCAAGTAGATCCATTAAATAAGTACAATTTATCTGTTCATAACAACTGGAGTATCATAACAAATTTCAGTGCCAATATATATCAACAATTAAAGAATAAATTCTTAAAACACATCGATCTGCAAGACTTTTCTCCAACTTTGGACTTGAACTTAGACACAATTTCTTGAGAAATACTGTGTAAGAACAGCCAAATCCAAATGAGTCACACCTAGATGATTGGTGTGCAGGCATCTTCAGTCCAATACCTACCTCAGCTTTCGGGGTGTTTAAATTGCGAGAGCTTTTTATGAGGTAGGCCCCCCAGCAGTCACCCCCTGGTACCAGGGTAAAGCACTGTCAAGTGCAGTGACCACCTGCCTGATTGAAACTGATTGGAGGTCTTTAACACAAACATCAAGAAATTAAGTAGCACATTTGGTGAAGTGCCAATATAGTTAATAAATAAGAATGAATTTCGTAGACTGCAAGAAAATAGAATAAAATAAAAGGTTTACCAATATAATTTATCTTGCTCTTGTCACTGTAAGGTTTTATAAGAAACAAGAATACTTTCAAATGTATCCCATATTGAGTTAGGGACAGATCTATTCATTCCCAAAGTCTAAGTCAAAATCAATTTAATTTTGTTGATGGATTCATCTAAATATAGCATTACTAAAATTTTTAAAAAATGAAAATAAAAGAAAGGGTTTTGAAGAGCACATGACATCAACAATGTTCTCAAAGATCAACTACCTTCAAGCTTTCACTATTATCTGGATCTTTCAACATCTAATGAGATATTGAAAATTAAAATACATCAAAGTAACAAAACCTGCAATAATAAAAAGGAAACTATAACCAGAGCATTGATTAATACCTTGAAAAATGCTTCTTAAATATTATTTCAGGGCAAAATCATTGTCACCTTAGGCTGTCGTCTCTGCTCGAGTGCTGGAATGAAAATAAAAGTTTGGAATCTGTTTGAAATAGAGTAAAAAAAACTTGGAGGGAAGGCAAGCGTAGTACACCAACAAACATGTGCATGGATGCATTACATGTGGCATTTTTTCTTGCTAAACTTTTTCATTTCCTGCGCGCTTCCCTACTGGAAACATGTGCTGGATATTGGAGATGCAATGTGCGCCGCGCGTTGCCCTAACCAGGGCCCTGCTTAAGTTATGCGCACAGAGTGCGCGGCGCGGGTGTCGTATCGACACCCCTCGTCGCGTTAGGAGAAGCCAGTTGAATAGCGGTGCAAAGTGTATGGGTTTAATTTTAAATTTGAGAATTTTTGTGTTTCACTGAAATGATCAATCACTTCAAACATTGAAGAGTTATAGCCAAAATTTCAAAAATTGTTGCAAAAATTGGATATTAGGTATTGTGATTTGTGATAACATTATCAACTACCAAAAACCCCTACCCCTGCCCATGATCAAAGATAATCATTTGAAAACACCCCCTCCCCTAGATGTCAGATGATTAAAATAAATAATAAATAAATGCAAATTACTTATTACACGCTTAGACAATCTCTAATATAACACTTGGAAATATTTTGTCATTCAAGCGTGACCATAATATGTGAACCATCCCTAACAGCTTTTGATTAAAATAGCTTTTGTTTTAAACAGCTTTGGTTTTAATCAAATGCTGTGAGTATTTCGGTTCATTTCTATTAATTTCTGATGTTTAAGTTTACTATTTTTATTTACTATTTTTATTTCTATTTCATTACCTAAAGGGATCATGTTGGTGTTCAAATACGGAGTTGGAGAAAAGTTTTGCAGATTGATGTGTTGAAGAAAGATTTCTTTATGATTCAGATATATTTCTATTTTCAATTTCTATTTCTATTATTTAATGATATTATAGCAGTTTTGCAATCAAAATATCAACACTAGGCTTTCCATTATCGGTAACAAATTTTTTATCTAGATAAACCGATAATTATTTCGGTTTTATCTAGATAAAATTTTTATCTAGATAAAATCTATCAGTTTTTAAAAACTTTTTTGCCACTGTCAATCTGGTTACTTTCGCTAAATATACGTCAGTCTGATATCATGGTGATTGTTGATACACCCGACTGGCGTTAGTGAAAAGTGAGACAATTGTTATTGATAACACTGTGTCCAAAAATTGTTAATGATACGTAATAGTGGTGCTTCCGATTGGTATCAGAGTTCATCCAGGTTGATATCATTGATTTGTCAGTGTTAAACTGATGCAATTCATCCGTCAGAACGGTATTAGGAATACTATACAGCAGACTAGGTCAGAGATGCGCCCGAAAGGTATCAATCATGCATCAGATTGGTGTCAGTGATACGGCAGACTGGTGTCAGTGATAAGTCACACTGCCAGACTGGTGTCATTGATACGGCAGACTGGTGTCAGTGATAAGTCAGACTGGTGTCAGTGATACGGCAGACAGGTGTCAGTGATAAGTCACACTGCCAGACTGGTGTCATTGATAAGTCACACTGCCAGACTGGTGTCATTGATATGGCAGACTGGTGTCAGTGTTAAGTCAGACTGGTGTCAGTGATACGGCAGACAGGTGTCAGTGATACGGCAGACTGGTGTCAGTGATACGGCAGACTGGTGACAGTGATACAGCAGACTGGTGTCAGTGATACAGCAGACTGGTGTCAGTGGTACGGCAGACTGGTGTCAGCAGTCAGTGATAAGTCAGACTGGTGACAGTGATACGGCAGACTGGTGTCAGTGATAATTCACACTGCCAGACTGGTGTCATTGATACGGCAGACTGGTGTCAGTGATCAGTCAGACTGGTGTCAGTGATACAGCAGACTCGTGTCAGTGATAAGGCAGACTGGTGTCAGTAATACGGCAGACTGGTGTCAGTGATAAGTCAGACTGGTGTCAGTGATACGGCAGACTGGTGTCAGTGATACGGCAGACTGATGTCAGTGATACGGCAGACTGGTGTCAGTGATACAACAGACTGATGTCAGTGATACGGCAGACTGGTGTCAGTGATACGGCAGACTGGTGTCAGTGAAACGGCAGACTGGTGTCAGTGATACGGCAGACTGGTGTCAGTGATAAGTCATACTGCCAAACTGGTTTCATTGATACGGCAGACTGGTGTCAGTGATAAGTCAGACTGGTGTCAGTGATACGGCAGACTGGTGTCAGTGATACGGCAGACTGGTGTCAGTGATACGGCAGACTGGTGTCAGTGATAAGTCAGACTGGTGTCAGTGATACGGCAGACTGGTGTCAGTGATAAGGCAGACTGGTGTCAGTGATACGGCACACTGGTGTCAGTGATACGGCAGACTGATGTCAGTGATACGGCAGACTGGTGTCAGTGATACGGCAGACTGATGTCAGTGATACGGCAGACTGGTGTCAGTGATACGGCAGACTGGTGTCAGTGAAACGGCAGACTGGTGTCAGTGAAGCGGCAGACTGGTGTCAGTGATCGGCAGACTGGTGTCAGTGATACTGCAGACTGGTTTCAGTCATCTATAGCAGATTGTTAGTATCTGTAATACGTCTGGCCAATGTTAAATATCTGATGTGTGTCTGTGACACGACAGAATAGTGTCACTGGTGCCAGTTTTGTGCCGGTATCAGTTATCAATTAAACAAGTATCAGTAATACATCAGGATAGTTTCAACTATACATCAAATAGGTGTCTGTGGTATGTCAGACTGGTGTTGGTGATTGGTCAGAAAGGTACCAGTGACATGCTTGACTGGTGGCAGTGATCCTTCAGACTGGTGAAAGTTGAAACCAGTCCAATTTTACAAGCACTTTTCAACGCCAGCTATTTTGCTATTTTATCTAGATGAAAATAATTTTTATCTAGATAAACCGATAATTTATTTTGACGAATTATCGGAGATAATTATCGGTTTCGATTATCGGACTGGAAAGCCTAATCAACACAGATGTGTCATTTTCTTTCTTCATCACATTACTTCTTGTCATTTACGGAATTGATTTTTTTAGTTCATTATGACTGGTAACAAGGGTGTTGTGTCAGATACCTTAGATACACTAAGTTTCTGGGTGAGCTGGTCATGGACTTATCTGCTCATGCTATGGTTTCTTCTGATCATGTTCTTGATTTGGTTCCTGAGGTATGTACTAATTGATTGAATTGTCTTAATTAATATCTATAATGAGATGAAGATAGCAGGGATGGAGGAATTCAGCTTGCTAGCTTGATTCAAAGCTGGGAGTTTTAGGCACATTTATGATCTTTTCATATGGCTGCTCATTCTCAATGTTTAGGCAGTGTATTTTGAAATGATTTACTCACTGTTGGGTTCCCTAGTTCATCTACTATGAACTAGGGAAGCATAATGATCTATAATTTATTACGCTGCTTGGAGCAGTGTGCAACCATTCATTATGCTTATAGTCAATGATATTGCCATGTTTTGAAATGACCTGTGTTTGAAAAGACCCTCATTTTAACATTTGACTGGGACAGCCCAGTGCATAATTCAGTTGATGAGCATGTCAAAAGTACCAACCTTTGAGTTCAAACAGTGGCCTCATAATATTGCAATTTGCACATCAGGGCTTTTGGCCAAACATATGTGTATTAATCTCACAGTTTGTATTATTTACTTTTTACTAAACCCTTCATAATCAAATATCAATCACCACCTATAAAATTTCCTTTCAGGGCTCCACTGAGGTTACATGAGAACATAGACCAGTTAGGATTTTTCATGAATAGTCTCACACCAAAGTTTTATGTTGCATTAACTGGAACATCTTCTGTTATATCTGGAATTATTCTCGTCTTTGAGTGGTGGTAAGAAAATTTTTAAATTGGATGATCCATGTGAAATGCTTTTATAGATAATCAACTTTGATTGCAGACTTTATTTATAAGCATTATTAAGAGCTAGCTACCAAATAAATATAGATTCAAAAGCGACAATTTTTGTTTTGTAAGAAATTAATCAAAAATACCCTGAGGCTACTTCTACTAAATGTAAGAGGGATCTACAAGAGATCCAGACCCTGAGGCTAGAAATTGTGAAAAATAAGAAACTTTAGCCTAGACTTATTGAGCTTTTTTGGCTTGATTGTATTCAATACTAAGATGAATATTTCCATTACAAAAAAGTTGTTTTCAGGTATTTTCACAAGAATGGTAATTCTCTGATAGAGCAACTTGCTTTGACATATGTTGCACCATTCATTGGAGGTATTGATTTACCAGAAAAGCCTGCACAAAGTGAATGCAAAGTATGGAGAAATCCAATGAACCTGATAAGGGGCTGTGAATACTTCAAATTCATGCAGGTTTATCATCAGTGTCATCCTATTTATACCATCATACAATATTTTTGCACAATATTGCTATTGCATATATGAAGTAAAGTGGTACTTTTAAGATCTATCCAGGTCTATCTATGGAAAACTTATTTGATTTGAGAAATCTGTGGTTAAATATTATATTTTATGTTTTATTATTCATTAGTTACAATAGAACACTTATGTAACATGTGTGCATATGAATCAATTGAATCGAGGATCAATAAAGACATGTAATAAAGTATCTTTAATCTTTACCTATTGATTCCCCGTTTAATGATTGATGCATGTGCACATGATAATAAAATAATAGATACACTTCTATCTTCTGCAGGTTACTGGAAACAGTCCTTTAACTCATTATGATATGAACCTGACATCACAAGATCAGCAGATGTTCTTTTGTGCTGATGTTGTTGGAGCTGGGGATAAATCAGATGAACTAATGGCAGAAGCATGGAGGACAGTTAACACTGAACAAAGGATAAATCTAGCTCTTCAAGCAATAACTGCTAACTCCAACTGTGCCTCTGCTTACATCATGCTTGCTGAAGAGTGTGCTGCAACTGTTCCAGAAGCTGACAAATATTTCAGGCAAGCTTTGAAGATTGCTGATAATAACATCAGAAAATTTGTTTCAATACCATCCCATGATGCCAAAGCAAACAGTTTGCACAGAAGGGACATAAATATCTGTGTATATGCCCGTAGGAGAGTTGCAATGTGTCTGAGAAAAATGGGGAAGCTCAAGGAGTGTATTAAAATAACTAGGGAGCTAATAAAGGAATTCCCAATGATGAGTGTCCTTCACATTCATGAAAATCTTATTGAGGCACTCTTAGCCCAGAAAGCTTATAATGAAGTGCAGCTATTATTAACTAAATATGATGATCTTGCATTACCCAAGTCGGCTGTGATATGTTATAGTGCAGCTTTGCTGAAAATCAGGCCTGTTTGTGACAAATTCTTTGCAGATGTTACCATAAAAAAGGGACTAACTTCAGTTCAGTTTACTGCAGTTGAAGCTTTGCAGAGGGCAGTTGAATTTAATCCTCATGTTCCTCAATATTTACTTGAAGAGAAACCAATAATTCTACCTCCTGAGCACTTGCTAAAAAGGGGTGATTCAGAGGCAGTGGCATATGCATTTTACCACGCAGCTCACTGGAAGGAGGTGCCTGGGTCTGTTAAGTTTCTTGAGTGTTTCTGGAAAGATACATTCAAAATGATTCCTTTTCCACTTGAAAAAGGAAAATTATTCCACCCATATACTAGTGGTACAGAAGAAACAGATAGAGATTTACTTGCACTTTTTCATGATGTTTCAGTTTATCCTAAAAAAGAGCTTCCCTTTTTCCTAGTATTCACTGCAGGACTGTGTCTATTCACATTGTCCCTTGCTTTACTTACTCATTTTTATCCTATTCATATGGGTGAATTTGCTAGAATTGCACTAGAATACTTTGCTACACCATTTGCTGTCATAGCTGAACAGTTACAGGCATTATTGCCACAGCAGATTTGGAATCTGTTAACACGTGCATAGCAATTACCACTAACCTGATGTGCTGATTCAATATGGTAGATAATATCATATCCTACTAAATCATGTTTCTATCAGTCCTGATTTGTGCTCATTTTGTAATTTCACATTGAAATTGCTAATTTTCGATGACTAAACTCTCAAGCCCTATGTCATGATTTTATTAGAATGCCTGTGATAGAGAAAGAAGAACAATACTTGCCATATTGATTGACAAGGACATTTGGATTTATAATACTACTAGCAGGCCCGTTGGGCCTGCAAATACACAGCTCACTCGGCGCTGCTACGCAGCACCTCGTTCGCAAATTTGAAACACTTTAACTCATTATTATTGAATACTTTTTACCGCATCAAAAACTCCAATCAAGTCAAAAGTTACGGATCACCGAAATTAAAATAGCATTTAACAGAAATGAATGCGCGCAGGACCAAATAATAAGCTCTCAAATGATTACTGCTCGCATACCACCAAGGAAACATGTCGGCCAATGTTTCTGGAAGGGTATGGTCGGGCATATATGTCCTCCAATCCTGTGTGTTGGGGGCACTACGGGGGCTTTAGTAAGCCTTCCGTCAACTATCTATCTATCTATCTAAGCTCTCAAAAAGTTTATGAAGGAGCAGAATTTACCATTATCCGTTGATTACTTTTAGCAATGCTGGACCGTGAAAGTTTTGATCATTCTTATTTGCTCTTGTAGGATGAATTTAAATCTGAAAATTAAAACCGAGTATCGTACTCATAGTGAACGTTGAATCAAAGCATTAATTCACGCCAAGAGCAGTATTCCAAAATCGCAATGTCCTATGCCCAAATTCGATTCAATTTGATTTTGATTTTGTTCAATTTTAAATTGCTCTAATTTCATATTTTCCGTTACCATCAACTCAGCATTGATTTAAATCGACCGACGTCTGCCACAGATTTATGAAGAGATGCTATCGGAAATAGCCTCCACGATGCCAGCCATACCCATTCTCTATTTCCAGATCTTGAATTTCAAATGAAAAACAGTAAACGCACCGTTCTTTCAAACGCTACAATGCAGCTTCCAACAACGTATCAGAAAGCACTCGCATAGAACTGATCATAATCTGCACGTGCAGAATACGTGTATCCATAGCAACGGTGCAACTTAGCCCAGTGTAGCCTTCGTTTCTCTTGATATTTTCTTGGCAAGCTCAAATTTAAACTGTGCGCCCGCACAAACAGACATTATTCACGTGCTCTTACGAAATTATATATAAGACTAGCAGGCCCGCTGGGCCAGCAAATACACAGCTCACTCGGCGCTGCTACGCAGCACCTCGTTCGCAAGTTTCAAAACAACTAAACACTTTTTACCGCATCAAAAAACTCCGATCCGTTCAAAAGTTACGCGGAGCAACGTAATCAAAACACCGTTAACAGAAATGAGCGCGCGCAATTCTCCGTGCACGTGTCACCATGGTTACCAGCACAAATCGTAATGCGCGCGTGTTCCGAAGATGTTTCCGCCGTTACGACAAACAGAAAAACAGAGGTTGTGAAATTATATAAGAGATTACTGATTCTTTTGTTCTTGAACAAATGAAAGAAATTTCATGATTGTATTTTATTATCTGCATTCATTTGAATTGAATCCCCCTGGGATGAATAATATTTTGTCAAATATTATGTTTATTTATTTGAAATGACTGTTATTAAATGATTTAATTAATTGTAGCATGGTTATAAGTTTTCATTTCTTCACTCCTTTATCTCAGTATCTCAATCAAATTGACAAAATTATTAAATCCCTGTTAGCCAGTTGTTCCTTATTGCATCTACAGTTGGTACCAACCTACTCTAACTAAAACAAAACTTAATAAGCAACAAGGATTAAATCGAATTTCATATTGAATCTAAATTGCCCAAAATTTACAGGATGGGTGCTGAGATATTTGCTGTTGAACTAGTTGTTGTCTTCATACTGGTATGTATTCTCCTCCATCGACATGGCAATATAAGAACACTCCAGCCTGCTGTAACAGCATCAGTTCTCATAGCTTGGTGGTTCTCCTTTGTAATCGTATTTGTAGTCCCAGTTGATGTGAGTGATGTGTTTTATGAAAGATGTCTTTCCCAACACTGTGGTGATATGCAGAACATCACCAAGAACTGTTCCAGTGCATGTAACAGGCCAATGAGTTATCTGCCCAAGCAGTATCTGGAGATCTTTTGGAATGTTGTGTTCTGGTCAAGTCAGCTACTGACATGGATAATCCTTCCTTTATTATCATCATATGTTGCTGCTGGTGAGTTTACTATTGGTGGTAAAATCAAGAAAGCACTTATTGAAAATGCTGTTATCTATGGTACCCTCGGGATTTTATTTGGCATACTTCTCATTTATGTTGTGGCAAGCAAGCATTTAGATGGTGAAGCTATCAAGGTGCTTTGTATCACCTCAAGTAACACATGGGGTTTACTGGTTCTCATATTCCTGATGGGTTATGGCTTGGTGCAAGTTCCCAGATCCTTGTGGGAAAGGAGCTCATACTCAGAATTACTAACACAGAAGCGATTTGATGTCAGCAAAATAAAGATCGAATTGGAAGAGGCTCAAGAAAAACTATCTGAAATTTTAGAAGAAGTTCGACACATAAATACCTTAGTATCAAGATCAAATGAACTGAGAAAGTTTGTAAACATAATTATATCAAAGTGTCCAACTTTGCAAAGTGAAGATTTAGCCAACATTAACTATGATGATTATGCACAGGGTCGTGAAGACATTACTATAAGTCGCTCCAACCTTGTGTCTATCCACGCTAAAGTCATATCAGCTCATAATAATAAGCACCGGTGCCAGGTGATCTGGGATAGGACAGTTACAGAAGGACTTGATCTGGAGGACTGGGTAAGGATGAAGAACAAAGATCATATATCAGATTCTACTTTGGAGTCTTTGAGCTTCTACTTCCAGGTCTATGTTGTTCCACTACTACTGAAGGTCATAGCTTGCATGTTTGCTTTAATTTCTCTTGTTGTGGTGTGGAGTGAGATGGTTTTCTCAGTGAAAAGTCCAACTCTATCAGTCTGTGCATTGTTGGTACACGTTGTTAAAAGCCCTGGCGCAGTAGTTTTAGTGTGCATTGGATTCATCAGTTACATGTGCCTCTGTGCATACTACACAATATTCAAACTCCGCTTATTCAACTATTATTACATGGCCCCTGCACAGCAAACGGATGACTACTCACTTTTGTTTTCTGCCACAGTCTTGTCCCGTCTTACCACGCCACTGTCTTTGAATTTCATCAGTCTCATTCACATGGACCCAAGATTTAACAGTGAAGTCCAAACTGCATTCAATTCTATCATGGGAAGCTTTGAGGTGATACCCTTTATTGCTAAAGGATTCAATGTTTACTACCCTATTCTTATTGCCCTCATTGGTCTGGCAACATTACTGAAGCTGGGTACTAGATGTATGGCATTCCTGGGTTTCCAGACCTTTGTGTCTGACGATGAAATCAGCATGGATTATGTGGAGGAAGGAAAACAGCTTCTAACTCGAGAAAGAAGAGCAAGAGAGCGAGGGGAAGCAAAGAGTGAGCAGAGAAATCATTCAAGAAACAGCTCAAAACCTGCATCATCTGGTGGCAGGTATGAGAATAAAAAGCTTCTCAGCAAGAATTCCACTGGAGAAAACTCTTTGTTTGATAATGATCGAGCAAGGTTACTGGAATCTGAAGATTATGATCCCAACTCTTTGCTTGATACTGTTCCTTCAACTTCAAGTCTTAATAGAAAGAAAACGACATCCTCATTATTTGATGATGTATGAACGTTCCATGCTCAAAAAACTTTGTTCTTGCTTAGTTTCATGAAATGATACAGCAATTTGATGCAGCTGGATATGCAGTTAAGATTATAGAATCGTAAATAAGTAGAATCATCGTGTACTAGACTATTGAATACTGATTTGTTTAATCGGACAATTAATTAATGTACATATCAATAAAGTTACAACAGGGGTACTTAATTTTCATGATTTCTACTTTATTTCGTAAACAAAAAGTTTAAAGCATGCAAGAATCTATTTCACGTTTTCCAAGATAAAGCTTGTTGCAGTAATGAGTGAAGCTAAATTAAGTTGTTATGATTATTGCTATGTATTCTAATTGTAACTGCCAATTTAAATGTCTGGACTTAAATCATTCAAACTATGATCGTTTTTAGATCTGAAAACTCCACTGCTTTTAATCTTATTAAAAGTGGAAGTTCTAACGTTTCTCAGAATATTGTCAATTTCAATTCTAATTTATTGCCAATCAAAGATATAAAGTATCTATTTTCCATTCTTCTCAGTCATGAAATGATTGGATAGCCCTCTTTATCGGTCAATTTAACACCAAGCCCAGTGGGCTTAGCTACTAATATAATTTGAAATAAACCACTATATAAGTGAATATATACACAACATTTTTGTGGCAGGCTGGCATACTGTATCGTTTATTATTTATTTAAACATGTTATTTATTTAAAATATAGTTTTTGTTTTCTTTGATTGATGATTATCCCAAGTTTTTGATTTGTTTGTTTTTACTACTATTAGAGTGTCTGATAGCATGCATAATAAAATGTACCCTAAAATTATACGATATTGACAAACAAATACTCTAAAATGATCAGTGAGACGAATTAAATGAACTAAAATCCATTCTATTGGCCATCCCTGGCAAATGCATATCCCAAAATCGTGTTTACCAAAATATCAGGGGTGACCCCCATCTCTTAAAATATTCTAACATAAGTATGGATGCCTGACTCCAGGCAGCACACAACCGTAGACTGCAAAATGAAGTGACAATTAACATTAATTGTTTTAATCAAGTCTTAAATGATTTCATTCATTCATAAAAATTCACATGACACTTCAGAGCTTTGATATCATTGTAATCCACGCCCTGAGTACCTATATAATGTACTCCTCTGTACACTGCAGTAGAGATACGTGTAATTTTAGGTGTGAGTAACATATACTTTGTAATTTAATACGGTTTTATGGCTTACACATGTCTTAAGCCTGTTATCATTTGTCATTGTACCTACTACTTGTTGCCCTGTACTGTATGTGCATCTTCGAAAAAACTTTTTCTTTTTCCGAAAATTTTCGAGGAATTTATATCAGATTTTCTAACGTCTGGATTATATTATTGTTCAATGATTTTCAAAAAACCATGAAAAAGCCATGAAATTATATCATCTCTCCAAGAATTTATTAGCGGAACTGAAGCTGTAATCAGATATTATGAACCGTGAACATTTGGACAGGTTTGATAACATTAATGGCATGATCGACATTTGGCATCCTTCCAAATGTATTAGGGCAGACGGTGATAAGAAAATAAACAAAATTTCGTCATGTAAAACCAGGCGTTCAAATTTTTTATCTTAAAAAAATGTACGTGTTTAAGCTTGAAGTTAATAAATAAGACGATACTATCCATTTTTCACTACGTCACTACGTCTTGACAGTTTAATGATGCCTTGCAACTTTATTGTTCTCAATATTGCAGCGCCAGTGTCATGTCATTTGCAATAGTAGAGCGCAGCAAAATTTTACTATTGTATTGTACATTATTGTTTGGTTTAGAATTTCATTGCACAATGTACAATCATGTGAAAATCATATATTACCGTTATTACTTATCATTATGTTGTTTATCCCTGATCGTTCCTTTTAAAATCTAGGGCCTGCGGGTCAGTATTCAAATTTCAAGAAAATGACGCTTAATAATGACTGTTAATCATATTGTTAATATTAATATTGAGTTGTTTTGTGATGTTATTTTAATGTGATGAATTTCGCTAAAAACCTATGCTTTATTCTCATTGATCAATCTACAGGATTTAATTTGTTGCCTCTGGTCCAAATGTTTGTATTGATAAAAGAATGTCTGTACAGCGATGTTCCTGTACCGAGTTTTCTTACTAACTTATTATTGAACTCCTTGTTCAAGCTTGTTTCTTCTCAAAACTGCACTGAAATACAGTTGCACCGCCCAGGCTGTAGCAATGGTCATGTAACTGCACGAAATGTACAAGTCTGTCCCCCACGAGCACAATAACCGTAAGGGGATCATAGCCTTCCAAGCTGAACTGAGGAAGGAGCTGACGGATGGGGACGGATACTCGTTCGGACAAAAGGCGGGCATTTACAAGCAGACAATCCAGGATATTGATGCGGTAAGATACGTAGATTGTAGATACACTGTAGATAAACTGTAGATACAAGGTGTAGATTGTAAATGCAAGGTGTAGATTGTAGATACAGTAAAAAGGTGAAGAGTTTACACTTGTCTTTACTTCAGCTAGAAGTCAGCCAAGGGTTGGCCTGGAGATATTGGTATACTTTCCTGCGACCCTTCTTTAAACATTATATATTTAATCATGGAACTGTGAATTTCAAAATTTTATATGACAATTTACCCAGTCATTAATCGATTCCTTCCCCAGACACTGAAGAATGATCGGAAGCACATGAAAGAAACGCTGGCAGCCCTCTCAGACATGTTTAAAGCAGCGAACACGTTCATCGAGGCTGAGAAGTGCTTCGCAGAGCACTTAGAAAACATGGGTACCAGTTCCATCAACACGGGCTCCCAGCACCCGACCATCGGTGAGCAGCTTACTCGGCCAATACTCCAATCTGGCACTGGTGCGCCAGCAGCCAATCACCCTTTTTTGAGTTTTGAAAATCCTGAATACCCTAAAATGACAACAAATCATAGTTTCGGTTCAGGCTGTGAGGGTTCCATCACACCATCATGGTTCAGCTTAATAAAAAGCTATTTTTGCAGTTTTTCGTTGAAATTATCAAATAATTGCACTGTATCATGTGGGCTCCATGAGTCCATTGTAGACGATTTGTTTCGATTTTCATGGTTATTGGAATCCACGTTAATTTCACCACAATTTAAGACGTGAAGTAGTTACGTCTGATGTCTGTGCTATAGAGAGAATGTTGCGAACCTGTTTCAGCAAATATTTGAATAGAATGTGGTACATGTTAAGACCACCAATTGTGCAATTTGAGGAATGCAGACCTTGCATTCCTCATCGCTATGCGATCTATACAATACTGTGTTGTGGTTTGTAGATCGAAAATGTGCAAAGGGAGTAATTGAAAGATTCTTGATAAATATAATATTTGTCTTTCCTTTAGCAGTAACCACATCATTTCTGAATACTTCATACCTAAGTAGACTATAAATAAGACTATAAATCATCCGTTTTCGGGAATGCGCTGATAAAGTTGTCTCATTTGTTCAAAGGACTTTCGTCCCTCATGACCATCAAGGTACTGCTTAGACCTTTAGACACACGGTATCGATAACGGTTTGAATATTTGGAATATTTTTAATATTTGAAAGAGAGCAAAGCATTCGCATACACTTCTCTTCACTTTCAGCGGTCTAAAACTTCTCAATTTCAGATAAAGGCCATCAACGAGTCACTGATTGTTCCCCTCAAAACCTTTATCGACCACGGATCTCAAAAGGTAAAGTCTCGTTTGTTTGTTTGCTAGATTTCACTGCAAAACATGTACTCCACTGGACTCCAATTGTAATTAGTAGTTATTTGGACTGATATTTTGTCTGTGGGAGTTCCTGGAAGACTTGAAAATGTATGCAATCTATATTTCGAACTCATATTAATTAAGATTCATATCAATTCATATTGATTAGGATTTACGAGAGTCGTTTGAAAAAACTTGGAAGAACTATGATGCAGTAATGTAAGTACTCTGTAATTTCTTGACTCTTTGCCAAGTATGCGCTAACAATTAATTGCATATTGTTATTATGCCTCTATATTCATTTACCACAGTACTTCATAGTATTGAATAGAACTTTTATATTCGATATGCAAATCATATAACTGCTATCATATTATTTTGATGATCATGCTTTACTCTTCAGTCTCAAATAGACGGGGGGGAGACGATTGCAGTTTTTTGGATTTTTACTACGGTGGGGGACAGTTATTTAACACCCTCCCCGTTTAGAAATTTTGAAAATTTTGAAAAGATATACCTATAAAACCGATCAAAATTCACAATTTTTGTTAGAATTTTCAGCTTACAAGCAACCGTTTTGTACTTGATTCCTTAATTTGACTTGTTAACAGTCCAGTTTTGTTTATAGATTGTTAATATTTTTCTTCAAATGAAAAATTATCAAAATCACATCGAATTATCCGATGCAAAGTCACCCCCCCCCCCACTTATTTGAAACCCCCCCCTTTTTACGGCATTTTTGGAAAACATACACAGGGGGACAGTTATTACACCACCCCCGTCTATTTAAGACTGAAGAGTACTTTTCATATCATTGAACTAGATTTACTATTTTCTTTAAAATTTGCACCAACATGAAACGAACCGATTAAAACTTTGATTTATTAAGCCTTGGATCGAGAACATGCGGTGTTGATGGTAGGTACTATTTGGTTGTCAATTTAACTCACATTAAGTTGTCAATGACAATGAAAACATTATCATTTATCGTTAACATAACAACTCAGATTCAGGTCTTATCAAAGAGCTACTTGAACTGCTCAGTTTAGAGCAATTTGTTAAAAAGGCGGTGACCTGATTTTCACAAGAAGTTTTTAACAATCAAGTCCGTTTGCACATATAAAAATACCATAATATATGAGCCTTATTATATATGCATTAAAGCATTATTAAATGCTCATCATATAGGGCGCGCACGAATAATAGGGAGATGGAAGGATGACGTCATTATCATGACTTAAAGTGTTGAATTGATGACCTCGCCTGTTATCCCTGCGTGTCCTACCTATAATAAAGCACAACCCCTAGGTTAAAACGCTCCACAAGTACACAATGGTATGTCAATGTACATTATATCCGGTGTACTTTAATGATATGTTTACCAAGAGGCATATTATATAGTGGTCACGTGTTGCGTGTTTTGAACACTATCGTGTAATCGTGGGCAGACTGGAGGTCCTCTAATGGTCCTCTTTTGATCCTCTTGCGGCCCTCTTGTGGTCCACTTGTGGTCCTCCTGTCGGAAGTCGGCGAACCTCCAGTCTGCCTAATCTTGATCATGGGAATATTTGGGATGATTGTACGTTACCAGCCCACTAAACTAATTGTATGGTATACAGTATACAATGTATACTATGTACTTGTGTAGCTGTGTATACATGGAGTACTCTGTGATATTTACTAAGAGGTGTCCACGTCTTATGTTATGTGTGTTTAAATGCTATCATTACATATTATCACTTATGTGTTTAATTCCAAATATACACGAATGTGTTTGTTTTGCACGGAATCTGAGACATTATTCAGTAGATTTTGTGGATACTGTACACTGCATATTTTGTATACACATTTATACATTTCCCAAGAATGATTTGATGAAATGATTTATATTCTGAACATGAGATGAGCTTGATATGCTACTCTTTTGATGTACAGAATGGCCGGAGATTTCCTTTACCACCTAGAGGCTAACCGTTCTACATATTCCAAAGGGTGTGACACCCCACCATCAGAACTGGGTATATTAAATTCTTCAGTTAAAACACAAGGAAATGATTCACAATTATTCCTTGCTGCTCATAGCTGCTCTCCAATTCAGTTGAGCCATGAGTTTTTAATCAGTTTCTCAGATAAATCTTTAATTTTTGAATCCTGTCTCAAAATATTCTATCACTAATGAGATAATATCCTGCTACTACTAGTTTAAATGATGGGTAAAGCTGCCTGCTACACGATAATAGTTTGTATAGCTCTGATTCTCTGAATTTAATAATGCCTTTTGTCTTCTCCTTTCTATAGATGGGTAGCTGTTAGACGTATTACTGGTTTCCTGTCTGACATCACCTTTAAAGCTAATTTACTAATTTTTGCCGTTTTACTTTCGCCATTTCATCAATAGGCATTGTACTAAAATATACATAGTGTCTGTAGTCTGTTTCAGCATACTAAATTGCTACATTAAGTTGTGTATGTCAGGCACTGTACTGTAGATTAACAGGGTGTCAGGTGTAGTAACTATAATGACACGTAATTATCCTTCAAAACTGCATTTACACTTTACGAAAGTGGGCATATAAACGTTAATGTAACCTATATAGTAATGATAGTAATAATTTAGTGATACTATACATTCACTAATAGTAATAGTATCGTAATTAGCACCGTCTGCCATTTCACAGTTTCTGCATGCGCATAGTAAGACAGTTACTCGGAGGATTGCTGTATTATTGTGGGTTTTGGCATTAATTGCCCATTCTGAACCATTCTAAGCCTATTCGTACACGACTTGACATTTGACATCTCTGAAAGAGGCATGCGTATCACTTAATAGGATTTCCCTGTTTATCGGCATAGTTTCTGAATTTCTGACGTAAGCCTTTGTTATTAAAAATAAGATGTTGGTCTTCCTCAACACAGGTACCAGTACTGTATGTCATACAACCGCTACTTTACACCGCCAAAGTTGCTGATGCATGCCTGATTTACAGGTATTAGTCCCAGGAGAGAGAGAGCCCAGAGTCACAGAAGATGCCGTAATCACCATCTTATGTTACCTTCACGTCTTTAAATCCTTTGTTGTGATCACTGACAACAAAATCTAAAGTATTCTCTTTATGTGTAATATTTTATAAGAAAATGTAGCCTGATTTAAGACTTTTCATCCTAAATACCTAAGGGTAGCCTAAACTCAGTAATCCAAAAGAAGGACTGCATAAAGACACTTGACATTTAATCAACACGTACTCAACACTATACAGTATACACTATTGTCTATTGATGATAGACGATCTAGCTTGGCTGTGTTGAAACGGCGCCACATTCCTATGGGTATATTTTCAAAATAATTCTAAGGTTTTTTTCGAGAAAGCGGATCTGATTCACCAAATTTTTCATATAATTCTAATTAAGTACCTTCTTTTCACCACGATAATTGGACCGATTTAAATTCAAAGTTACTCAGTTTATCTTCTTTTTAAAGTTGTACCCTTCTTAAAGCTATCTCTGCAAGGAACCCGCATTTCATAAAGATAAAAGTACAAAAATGCCGTTTTTTTCATTTTATACAATACCAGTGCTATGCCTTGCAGTTTGCAATTAAATACATGAAAATCTTTTGTAATATATCAGGATGAGTGCTTATCATGGTAACTGCTAAGTATTTTGCATAAGGCATTGAGGCAGAAAGCACTGTATTTCCAAGCGATTACGGGTCTGATACATGTACAATACATACCCATTGCCCATTACATCACCGCTATCTCCAACTCATAATTCGTCATGATCGTTTAATTCACTGCCTTCCCCACACCCCACCGTCCCTCATTTTAATCAAATTCAAGCCAAACGCTCGAATGGGCGGTGGCCTCGACGCTCCCTTAGCAATGCCGGCAGAACTCGCTCCAAATGCCTATAAAAGGTAATACCTAATTCATTGTAGCTGCACTGTACACACTGATCATATGTACCTGACGTTAAAGTTGATGTTGAGGAAGGCGATGCATTATGTACCGAAGATTATAATGTGCGCTCAGAGTAAATAGGCGGTCGAAATGACGTCATTAACAGTATGCGCGCAGCCAAATTGTCGAAAATAACCGCCTATTTTTCATGCGCTGGATATAGGTAATAGGTGTTGCGTTGTCTCCTGAGGAATGAATATGAAATCTGCTGAAAATAAATTACGATTGACACAAATTTGGTGGTAGCATTGAGAGAAACAACTTTAAATCAAGAAAAATTTTAGATACTGAGAACTGACACATTGTAATTATGCGCAATTCGTGAATGAATGGTGGAAACTGTGGATGAGCTAAAATACTGAAAGGAACAGAAAAGCAGAAATGTCCTGAACTAATAATTATTTGGAAACAGCGTGTCTCCTGTTTTCAGCTCAAAAGTTGACTTGCCGATTAGCAGTTGAATATGAGGTCATAATCATGAAATTAGCTTATATCAAACGATACGCTGAATCGCCTATTTTCAATTCTTACACCCACAAACCCACAACCTACACTCAGTGCATTTCAAGCACCGTGTTGTCTGTTTTAAGGTTTTGTGGTACATTTAATACAACTCCTGTTCATTACCCAGTGTACACCTGCGAATACTATAGGCTACTTGAATCCATCAACTGGTCACTACAAAGCATAACGATTCGGTCACTTTTAGCAGCCTCTTTATATTTGGGAGTGTTCTTGAAACCCATAATAACCCGCTATGTCCGATTTCACTTCGCAATTCATAATGACAACATGTCGGTGTGTGGAGTACTTATTAAGCCATTGTTACAGCATATATATTAACACTTTTAGTACTAATGTGCTACATTAGTAAGTGCCGACAGCTTCGTTCAAAAACCAATTTGTGGCACTTGGGTGTATTGTCATCCTACTAATAACACTACTATGAATCTCAAGACAATATGTTGTTTTCTAAAGTTCTAAGAAAGGAGAATTTTCTACATTGTTCTTTCATCAATATTAATTAATTACTCATCACAATACCATGATCCTTATTTTCTGATGCAACAAAAATTATATTTTCGTTGCCTTAAACAGTAAAAAGGTTTGCATGACATCATACGCTTACTTTCCTAACCGCAAATCTTATCTCAAGGAAAGATTCTATATCATTGACCTATTGAATCTTAACGCTTCACATCATGACACATTTTACCCAATAATTTGAACTATGAATTTAGCTGAACCTGTCATTCGAGCTCTGTTATACCACACGCCAAGATATGTAATATCCGGTCTACGGCGCATTGTGCAGTTTCATCTAATCTCCTTATTAGACATAATCATGTGCCGGAGATTTGAGATTTTGTGTGAGTATTTTGCTCTCTAACCTCTACGAATTAGTAACTTCTGTAATAAGGCGTGTCATGTATGTACATCACAAAACATATTGTATGCATTCAAAAATGCGTACATTCAGTCAGACTCTAGAAAGTCTGACTAGGAATTCATAAGAAATTCAGTTTAGTACATTTTACCTGGAAAATGATGCCTGAATAATGTCAGTATTTTATGAAAATACGCAAAGGTGTACCGTGTGTGTACAATTCATGATAATCATGTCCAAGTCCTGTCACATCTTGTAATGTTAGCTCTCCCTTTAATTGCCCTGTGTTTTACATTTATCTGGCACATTATCTGAAACATGACCCTCTGCACTGCGGTATATGTTAACATTGGCATTGTACACTGTAATTCCCGCCCGTAGCAGATACAATGCTTCCTCTAAATTGTATACCCCAGCCCCTGTATTGTATGCCCTAGCCCCATACCAGCATACCTCATGTACATTAAATGTATCCCCTTTTTGTATCTGCCCCTCTAATCGCAATACTTCATGTACAATATGATTATAAGTACACCCCTCCCCCAATACACTCAGTTTTTTTAATAAGAAACTGTCTATAAGAAACTTAGCCTAGGATTTCCGAAAATTTAAGAAACTTAGCCTAGAATTTCGGAAAAATTAAGAAACTTAAACGATTTACAATTAAGAAATTAAGAAACTTCTAGCCTAGAATTTTGAAATTTGTGTATAAAATCCTATTGCAACTGAAATTCTTTTTAACATGAAACGTCGAGCTTCATGGGGCTGCGCCCCAGACCCCCACTTTTTGATTGCGAACATTTCGAAACTAGGTAATCAAGTACTTCCATTGGACTTTTATTACCAAGCACAAAACAGAAATTTAGAAATTGTTGTTGAGACAGGACACTATTACAGTTCCATATCTATTTCCAAAAGTTCCAAGCATTAAGCTCGGCTGGGTAAATCTTTATAGGATTTAGATATTATCTAAATTTTAAAATTCGCGAACTTTTTTGGAAGAACATTTGATGAAGATCCCTGAACATTGTATACAGTTGCACAAATCTTTTAAGATAGGTAGGTAGGTACATGCTTAAAATTGTATAATTTACCTAAAAATATCAGAAGGTTCGATTTTAATCCTCAACTACAGTCTACAAAGTAGGTTCCTATATTGGAAATTTGGTTAACATTTTGCTGTACGGTATGTCGGTATGTAGAATTAAGAAACCGATTAAGAAACTTTTAGGCTCAAAATCGTGAAAAAATAAGAAACTTGTAGCCTAGGTTTTCAATAAGTTTCTTATAAAAAAAACTGAGTGTAGTATCATTATCCGAGTGACAAATTACACGTAGTATATATCGTGTACACTAATCATTACATCACCCCCTTGCGAATTAGAGGTACTGCTAAGTTGTTATATATATATATATACTCGACACATGATGCCTTATGATGGTAACACTTGCAAGACTTACTCCAAAGTCCAAACAGCACTCTCTGTGCAGTACGCTATACAGTACATACTATACATTTTAGATTATACTCTGCGCCATACAATATACACATCACATACTATATAATATAGAACTATAGGTCGAAGGAGTAACCTAATACCACATATATGTAGTGAGCGCGAAGCGCGAACTATATATAGACGCATTATTGGCCGAAGCGAAGCTGAGGTCAATAATGGTTTGTTTTGGACGAGGCGAAGCCGAGTTCAAAACAATGTGGTATTAGGTACTCCTGAGACCTATGGTGATATTACATGGCGAAACCACAAAAAATTAACGCGCTAAAATACGTAATAACGTGAAAATAGACTTTGACAAGTAGCATACAGCCGTCAGACAGGTTGATGTGTAAATTTACATCCGGCCCGGATCAGAACAAATTAGTGCTAAATCGTTGGTGGTGTGTCTTGCAGGAAGAATTACAGATTTTGCCATCAACCCACTGCTGTAAATCTTGATAAAGACGTCACCTTGAACATTTTGTTCATCGTGGAATGTATAAATTCTATTACCACAGAATGCATATCTATGTTTGTCCCATCCAAATTATGCAAATTCGATTGACACTACTGAGTTGCTATCATATAAGGGTTATAGGTTCGTTCCCGACCCTATAACCCCGGAAAATCCGGGGTTATAGGGTCGGTAACGACCACATAACATGGGGTTATAGGATCTGACCGACCCTATAATATAGAAATACCCCGATGTATATGGTAGCAAATAAGGGCTTATGAGCCATGTAATTGTAGCTATGAAACTTTGTCCCGTGTTTCGCGTGTTCTACCCTTACTATACATTTTTCATGCACCGAGTTGCTATACATTTTGTATACTTGTACAACACTGCCCAATGTACATTTCACTGCACGCTACGCGTATTCTCGCAGTAATTGACTAATGTCCGTAAGTCGCACGTCGGCGCAGTTTATTACGACATTTCATGATGTAACACTAAATATTACTTGAAGATGCTACAAAGTCAGCCGACCGCTGCGTTTACATGTCTTCATTCATTACTTCGCTACATTTCTAGTGTATGACCATAGTTTAATGTGCGATCTCGAGATTAATTCCGTGATTATACTGTGTACACTACTGTGGCTACTGTATTGTGAGGGGCGGACTCTAAACTGTGCAGAGCTATAGTGTATACTGAAACACTGTGTATTGTATTTACTGTACAATCCACAGTCCACACGGTATAGTGTATTCAAGTTGTATGCAAACTGTACACATCAGTGTAACACAGCAATACCCGTCAGTGTGACACAGTTATTAACTGTGAATTAACATTATGTAATGGTTGTAAATTGATGTTACTGAAAGTGACTAGCTCGTCGGCCACGGGCCAACGCAAGCAATGTCTAATCATTATACCCCTATTATGCCCACACGAGAAAGTAAAGAAAGTTAAGATGACGTCATTATCATAGCTTAAAGTGGTAAGTTGTTGACGCACACAGCGTTCAAGTTGATGTTTCACAGTTCCATGTGCAACATGGCATGATGTAACAATGTTACATGAGTGAAATGGTCATGGGGCATGGGTTGGAATATAATTCATACACCTAAGTCCTGCTCGACTCATTCAGGAATATTTGACTCTTGACTACTCGCATTATCACATACCTTTCTGACGTGTCTTTACTTCTTTTAAACTCTTGGTAATCAACCCTACGATAAACCCCGCGAGCGAAAAATAGGCGTTTAAATTACTACATAGCGCTATGATAATTAATGCTCCCGTTTTACGTAACACTGAAACATGCTATGATGTACCATAATTGCTACACTAATTAAACAAAGCACCGATGTTTTTGGGTTCAATTACCGTAAGTCTAGTTATCAAACTACTTTAGTAATCTTAATAAGTGCGATACGAATTAAGTGCGCACTTAATGATGTGGCATGTGCGCACCAAATTAGTGCGAGTTTTACAAAAATCGCATTTATTAATTGTCGCACTAGGCATCATTGAAGTGATAGATTATCATGTTATCATATTAGTCATGTACTTGATACCTCGAGTTATACATTATAATGTATCCCCATGTACTTGGTACATATTATAATTGCATTAGACACGCAGTAGTTGATACATAGAGAACTGTGTTATGTGACATTATACCCTCCCTTATGGTCATATGTGAAGGAATACACAGTTTATTACAGGGTACTAAATGTACAAAAGTTAATGTATCGCCGGTAATAACATAATGGTTGCAAATTAGTGATAATAACTACGCCTTCAAATAACGCAGCTGTGAAGGTGCAGTGCCCCAGGGAAATGCCGCATATTCGCCCTCAATTCTCGTTAATATGCTCGCGTCGCAGTGGCGCTTTACACATAATCTCCTGACATTTACACAGCATCAAATGCTTCGTGCACAGAACCCTTTAACCATTCATGGGATAATGTTTGCTGATTCCCTGAGCTGAACTTGAGCCATGATGGCACGATGCCAAAACACCTTGCAAGCACTTTTAACTTATTGATTGTTACTATAAACGGAACAAGTGTGAAGTGTGTTCAAATTCTATTGTGTATGTTCAAACTCTGGTAGCTCTGGCTTGTTATACTTGCTGCTAAAGATGATGGACTTGTTGCTATAAATTGAACATCAAGAACATATCTTTAAAAAAAGATATAGTATAGTAATAGATATAGTAATTTAGTACCTATATTGTTCAAAATGAAACAATTGAAGTAGCTAACTAACTAAGAACTTGTTAGGTCCACTGCTAATTTCAAAAGAGCTTATGACCATTGTATTGACCAGCTACGTATCTCATAACTCATAGCAAATTTTGATGAGGGACAATACTTATATTGTGTTTTCAGTAGGTACCTACCTATTAAGAAAACAAGAAAATTTCAATATGTGCAACATAAATACGCGGTCGAGTCTTCGTCGCAAGCGATGGTTCACATATAACGTAATTCAAATGATTTGGTTACACAAACAACTAAAGTAAACTTGATAACAGGGGAGGAGCTGAAAAATGATAACGTATTATGTGACCAATCCCTAACGCTAAGTGATATGATTATAAATTTGTGCCGGCTATTTTTGCGCATTGATCCCCAGGATTCAAAATACAGCAGTCTGTCTTCAATAGGGAGTTGATGTTTAATCTATTAATGTTATATCAGTGTTAAGAATTTACTAAGGGCACTAAATTGTGCAGACATATTTTATATGTGCAGTTTAATTTTTTGAATTTTACTAGTTTAACAAAAAATAAATATTACTTTCAACACTTTCAACTTAACAACCTTAACCGAGTATAGGCTATGCAAGTTTCCGTAATAATTACATTAGTCCTTGGCTGGCACCCTGGTACGCTTTCTATGAATAGGGGGAGTCGCCGAGGAGCGGTCAGTGGACTGCTACTTTGCATTGGTATCTACTGAAATCATGCCACTTTCATGTATTGGTATTAAAAGTTATCGTTTTTGAATCGGATGATATACAGCAATTCTCTATCTATTAAAACAGATCCCCGTAAACCGTATGTTGAGTAGCTGAATGTTTAATGGAAAACTTCTGTCATGATACAATAGTATGTACATTTTGTAAACTACATGATCTTTACATTTTAAATAAATTCTCGAAAGAAATTAGGCATCTCCGTCTTAGTTAACCAAATCATCAAGACTCATGAAATGAAAATATTACGGTGGCTACATTGTACATTGTACTTTATATTATACATTCAATGTACTCAAACTGTAGCAATGAGTTCGTCATACAGTTTGAAATTACTGCACTCAAAAAAGTTCAATAGCGCACAATGTTTAATAATATGATACATTCATTTTACATTCACTGCCAAGGTAGAACTCCACACTACAGGAATCAAACTAGGGATTAAACATCAATCAGTCATATAGCAAATGCTATGCCCAACCTGTTATAGCATAAAAATTTTAAAAAGTAGGAAAAATGAAATATGGAAAAATATGAAAAAGGATAAATTTTATCAAACCCATCGCCCACAATGTACATTTCAATGTACACTGTCTAAAACCATCGATTGATTGTTCATTACTATTTTTGTACGTCTTTATGTCAGTAAAATGTATACGTCTGTATTTGTACGTAGCCGTTTTTATTCTGTACTAAGTACGTCTGGTTTTGTTAATTATACTACAGTCCATTCTATATAGTACAATGAACAAAAAACTCATGCGTTTATAATAATGTTGTACGTTTGAAGCAAATTATTATACACGATTCTGTGCTCGATTTAAATCATTGCACACACACACAGTGCTGCCACATAGTGTCAGCAATGGAAGTATTTTCTTGAGAAAGTGTGTCATGTACATAGTGTACTTCACTACAGTACTTTATAATTTTATACTTCACAACACTATACATTGTGTGGAAATCACATTAATATTCATAGACTGCCTGGCTCGCTTGTGCCAGAGTGACGTTATAATCGCGACACTAATTACTATTGGTGACGTGTTACACACAGCGTGCCTATTATAATTCTTTTCACAGATAATTTAGTAGCTGTGACATGTGATTGATCAAGTGTGTGTGTGTGGGGGTGTACTTTAGTGTTGTCAGCACATTATAATTACAGCATTCTGTGTTGTGTATGAGTATAATACTGCACAATCGGGGGAGTTGTTGATTATATTCTAACATGCCTGCACGATCAATAAGTGATGACATCATGATCATAGCTCGAAGTGGTAAGTTGATGACGTGTGCCCGCTTATTTTCTCTCCCACGCGGGGTATGCTATTAGTTGGGAAGCATGAAATGAATATAATGATGGTTTTATGACGTAAAGATATTCCTTATTCAAGTATTATCATGGCCCGATAAATAGCTTTATACCAACGAGATATGCTATAATTGTGATTGTTAGTTGAATGTATTGTGTATACAATATACAGATATTGCACACATGCATTGCATACAATTGTTTTTTCAAAATGCACTAAAATATTTAATAACGTTTATTTCAGGAATAAGAAACAGAAGAACGCTGAGGCTCATGTTGATGCTTTGGACCCAGTGAGTGCACAAGTCTATATTCACTGTTATGTAGATAAGTAGACAAGATTGGTTTATCTTGTATTTGAATTGAAGTTACAGTATTACCAGATCGACATAACTTGCAGTAAATCACTCTAATATTCTAAATGTTTCGAATAAGGCGTGACAATGTGACATGATGTATGTGTATGGATCTGAATAAATGGAAATTCTGCAATAAGAAATAAAGATGCTGTATTTTATTGCTGTTTGTAGCTGTATGGTGGCTTGTGTCTGGGCATGCATGGCTTGTAAAATTGTGTCTTGTAACAGAGTGCAACATCTCATATGTCTAATCCTTTAAAATCGCTAATAGATAGATTAAATGGTTTGATCAAATCAAGCATCAATTTAGTTAAACACCTTGAACTGTCAAGAATTAGATACTAGATCAAGTTAAGCAATATGAAGCACACGAAAGCAGAAAGGGGCTTCCTAAGTTTCTACTGATAGAAAATATATTGGACATAGGGGACAATCAAAGTTTATATGATAATTGATCAAACCTAGTTCTTTTAATCGTATCAAATCCGGTTATCCCCCTCTTACTTAGTTCCCCTCCCCATTTCACAGTTTGAAGACATCAGCGAGAGTAAACGCAAAGCGAAGCACGACGTATGTGACTTCATGATCAAGTTCAGTGAGATATCGGGGAAAACGGGCGCGGAGTTCGTTTCTCTGCTCATTTCGCTCTACGACGAAGAAGTCTCGTAAGTGGAGTTATAACAGTTTGGGTACATTTAATCGGTGCATTTTGGGGCGTCTGGGTGCTTTAGGGGGCGTTTTGACTTTTGGGTGCGTACTGTATTTAGAGGGCGTTTAGGATGCACCAGCCTACATAAACCCTTATATTATATCGTTTGCTAGCTCACGACAGAAAGGGTCTTATGGTGTCTTAAGCTGTTATAATAACGGTGGAAATAGATTCCCTGTCGTGAGTCACTTAAGTTCTCAATCCATCTGAGAAACAAACCTCAGATCTGAATTGTTTTATTTGAATCGTTCAAAAATATCTCTTTTTCAGGTACTTTGACAAAGGGCTGGGTTCGCTCAAAAACCTTGATTCTTATCTCAGTAATCTACGAAATGAAGTGGCAAACGTAAGTACATTAGGGTTTCAGAATTTTATGTTTCCGGATTTCTTCATATCTAATTTCTATGATTGTTTCAGTAACAATTTGATACTAGAATACCATCATGTAAATAAATATGCAAATATGATCAGTAAATGAATGGCATACTTAGTAATGACCACTTGATGGACTTCCTCCTCAGTTGAAGTCTAGTCAAGAAGCAGATAAAACAGAGTTGGAGGCAATCCGTGACAAGCTCCGACCTCCAAAGCCAGAAACACTGACCACGGCTTCTGAACAAAGACAAGTTAGATTGCAGGATCATCATTTTAATTTGATAATAATGAAATGAACTCAAGCGTGTCCCATGGTGTTTTGGAAACGAAACTGAAACAATGAAATTTGATACTTTAATGTTTTGAAACTTGTAATTTGTTGTGTCCAGTTGGTCGTTTACGTTAGGGTATCAGTGGTGACTGGCGTCCAAAACATAACTCACCGATTTAATCTGAAAATTTTCAGAAAGAAGAATTCAGTTTGACGCAAGCAGGAGACAAGAGTTATGGTCTAAATATATCGGGAAATTTGAATAAACGAACGGAAGGGTAGGAATTTGCCACTTTTGTCACAAAATGTACCGAAATTTGGTTACGTTTGCGTAACGCGCAGTGCAATTTTGTTGATTTAACTCGGATGCCTTAGAAAGCTGCCAGATTCACAGTCGAACATTTTCTTAAACGTGTGGAATTAACAGCCGTACTTTGCAGGATTCATAGGTGGCAGAAGCGATACTGTAAAATCGATAACTTCAGATTCTCCATTTCACACAATCCGGTGAGTATGTGAAAATTTACCGTTCAATTGGACACAGATTCCAATTTGGAAACGAGCCAATAATTTGGAAAATTTGGACAGTTTTGCTTTTAGACCACAGATGATACACTGACGCACATATCCCTTTCAGACCAGCCCACCGACTGCAAATCTCTACCTACTAACGTGCCAAGTGAAGGAAACTCCCAGTTCCGCTGTGGACGGGAAAAAGAACTGCTTCCATCTTATTTCATGTGAGTCAAAAGTTGTATCAACTGCTCAAATAAATCGGCTATTTGATAGGTCAATGCATTTCATCAATTCCTATATCAAAGAACTACCTTACGAGAAATATTTCTGGGGGACAATAATTATGGCGATCGAAATTTTGGTGGTTCGAAAATATGATATTTTTTAGTAAAATCCCTCAATTTCGTTCCTCGTTAATATTAATGAAGTTTTCATTTAGTCTCATACTTAAGTATAATGATCTTTTATTCAGACGACAGAACGTATCACTTTGAGGCACCTAGTGAAATGGCACTCAGCAATTGGACCACCGTAATACGGAATAACATCGATCAGAGCATCAAAGCAGAGGTACGGCGCATTTAATTCCATTTAGGTTAACAATAAGTTATCTCAGTTTTGACTTAAACTTATTCATCACCATCAAAATTTCTACTTTCAGTTTTTGAAATGTTCATCTTGAAAGGTTTTCGGTGCTATCGTGTGACTTAGGGAGCAAGTTGAAACGTTCAATGATACGGAAGAGTTTTAAAATCAGGAGCTTTCGATTATCGTCGTCAGCTATCGTGTGTAATCCTTCCACTTTCTCACCCCTCTTTTCCCCAGACCGGAAGTTCTAGCCCTCACTCTGCCATCGACACTAACAGTGATGAGCACAAAGTCAGGGAGTTCGTCAAGAAAATCATCAACAAAATCAGGACCACACCTGGAAATGACCGGTGTGTCGACTGTGGTCGACCAGGTAACCAGAGGCAGAGATAAGAATTATACCTTATTTAATGAAAACAATAATCACATGATTTTGAAAGCTCCTGATTTTAAACTCTATCGTATTATTGAACGTTTTAACTTGCTTCCTAAGAAATGCATACCAATAAGGCCCATGCTCGTGTCTGCAAGATTTGCACAGTCAAACTCCTGTTGGTATGTTAGGACATTCTTCTAGATACTCATCTTAAACATATCCAGTGTCCATCTCCCATTGCTTGCGCTTGACATCTATCCCCCTCCCCAGACCCCACCTGGTTTGCGGTGAATCTTGGAGTCTTGGTCTGTATCCACTGCTCGGGAGCCCATCGTAAACTGGGGGTTCACAACTCCAGGATACGGTCACTGGACCTGGACAACCCGGTTACTGCAGAGTTGCTGGTAAGTTAGAGTCAGCGAATCTATTCAACAAGATGTTCAACAAGATGTTTTGCATTTAGAAAAAAATTATGAATGATGGTTGCAGTAGCAGAAATGTATTGAACGAAAACTGAAAATTAGTATGGGTTAAAATAAGTCACAAAATTAGGCGTTAAACTTAGATCCTTTTGCCATCAGTTGTTATACAAGATAGGTAATCAGATGTACAACGATGTTTTCCGAGCTAACGCCAGACCCTCAGACATCATAGCACCCGATGCTAACCTGTGAGTAAAATCTGCACACACTAGAAAGGAAATGGGGAACATATGCTTTGTATTCGTCTGCTCTTCATACTATTTTCATTAGAAAATATCATCTCAAGATATAAATCCACGGTAGATAATTTATAATTGTAACCACAACAATATGATAGAAGTGAAATGAATATATCACATTTCTGACATTGCAGAGACGATCGGCACGCGCACATCAGAGCAAAACACGAGGACAAGCAGTTCATCCGACAGAAGTGCGCTAACGCAGAGGAAATGGGACAGGTTAGGTCAAAGAAACAAATAATAAATAATAGAATAAGTCACTGAGCATTTGCAGTTAGCAGTAATCGGAATGAAATGCGGAAACACGGGGCCTGGGGGCTACCGTGTGCAGTGCTCACACCATTAGATGTAACTTTTGCATCAAAGCCCCGTTCTTCCAGATGATCCGTGGTCAATATTTTAATAAACATGCAAGACTAAACTGTGACATTTCTGGATGGATAACTTAAATTTGAGTTCCTAATGTACCTTACCCACGTTTCTTAACCTTTATATATTTGGTTTATTCTAAATAATCGATTCATTAGCGATGCATTCCTTTTAAGAAATGCATTGCTAATGAATCTTTCTTAATCCTTAGTTCCTTCACAAGTGTGTGGAAAGCAAGGATATCCAAGGTCTGTTGCAAGTGTTCGGGGAAGGAGTGAACCTGGGCTCTCCCATTCCTAACTCTCTCTACGAGGAAACCGCTCTTCACATAGGTATGTACTTGGGTGGGGAATCCCAATAATCCCCGGGGTTCTCTTCTCTAGAATCTCAGAACTTGGGTGTGAAATAATGTAGCCGGACATGAGGTGTAAATGTCGTGAGATATATAATTTGAGATAAAGAAGATTTCAATCACATAAGAAAGGAATTTATTCTCATGAGTCATCTAACTCCTTATATCAGCCGTCAACAAAGAGGACGAGTCTTCACTTCACATTGTGGATTTCCTGGCACAGAACTGTAAAGGAGATGACATTGATAAGCAGGACACGGAAGGGAAAACAGGTAAAAACTGGAGAAGACTCTTGGTCCTCGAGATTCAGGGTTTTCTTTGAACTTGAAGCCAGTAACTAAATTTCATCCTTCTCAAGCAACTCTTGTAAACCATGAATACCATCATGTACCAATTACCATGGTAATTGGTTAATGGTTATTGTATAAGTTGTTGTTGCTACAGCATGTTTCAGCTCTTCACTTCGCGGTTATCAACAACAAGCCGCAGTCCATAAAGATCCTGCTGCGTGGTAACGCTAATCCCCGGATTAAGGATAATGCGGGGGTGACACCCCTAGCACTCGCAAAGGACGACCAGGTTAGTACTAAAGGGATATAACTGATACGAGAGATTCGTAACTAGAAGCTCTCGAAAATCTTGTGATTATCGTCTTCAACTGACGACGGAAATGTTTTATTGGGGGGGGGGGGGTCTTTGTGAGCCGTGCGATGCCCTCGCACGGCCCGGGCGTTGTGTGTACAGCTCTCATGAGAAGGTATTATATGATACGCGGTGGTCTCATTGTTGTGTGTGGTGGTGTCATTGTTATGTCGGAGTTGACTGTGTTTAGATCTCGACAATTACTGCTTTCATCCTATATTGAGGGGTGGGGTTTGACCATGACGAAAATGAGATTGAGGTATTTTGTAAGGCTAAAGTTGATCAGGTAGCGCGTTACGTAACGCTTAATATCGCAGCTGGTTAAAATAAATAATAACGCGTTACGTAACGCGACATGCCGTAATCAGTGAAAATAGATAGATGCGTTAGTTCGTTGCGTCACAATAGGACACACACACTTCGTGAATTAGATAACAACCACGAGTAGAGATGACACATATGCAGATAAGATGCTAATATTTCATATTCCCTGACTTCAAGAACGGCCGAGGACTTCTGAAACTTGATCCCAGTTGTGAATTCTCGTTTAAGAATCACATGAGCAACAAAATTGTCATGTTTGGTGTTGTACGCTTCTTTTTCTTGCTTAAAAGTCTTTAAGTTGTAAGCAAATTATCCACTTTGTCACTCCCAAGAACTCATTTTGGCAAGTTATTCTGTTTTCCAGCTATTAGTTTTCAACTTATCAGTTACAACCGCTGATGAATTTTATCTGCTCCTATTAAAGCTCAGAAATTTGAGAAGTTTGATCTAATGAAATTGCTGGCCACTGTTTCGCCTTGCTTTTTGTAATATCTTCATTTAATAAAAACAACTGCAAATTTAAACACAATTTCATATCAAATATCTATTACAGGAATGGTTATTACAAGACCTAATTGATCATCATATTGCCAGAACTTGCTAAAATTCTTTGCATTGCTTTAACTGATTGATGGCCATTCATCACAACAATGTCTATGCTACCAATTCAGAGATTCTTCGAAGAACTCGACGACCTTGACATAGCAGCCATCACTATCGGCCTGATCGGTACTGTTCTCAACTGCATTCTCATCTGGGTTATCTACAAAAACCGGAACATTGAAAAGAAGTGTGCTTCCATCTACAAGAACATCGCAGCTGGCGATGTCTTCAACTGCCTCATCATCCCGCTCTGCTTCGTAACCCTGGACAGCTCCGATCAGTTCGACATCGACTCCGCCTCCTCCAAAGACACGATCCTCTACCTGCTGTTTGGAGCTACTGTTAACATCCCCTACATGTCCCTGATCCTGCTGTCAGTAGCTCGGGTTATGATATTCCGACACCAGATGTTCTACTCCAGTGCTCTAAGGACTACTGTCGTGCAGGCGCTGTGTCTTTTGTGCTGGATTGTGCCCTTTGGCAGCGGATTAGGGATATGGCTGTGTTTGATGCTGGCTGGAAACGATGATAGACTTATCTTGACTTATCTGATAAAAGTACAGAGTGTTTTCACGATAATTCTGGTGTTAACCACCTTGATCCTGATAGGTGTTACTGTATCGTTTATCAACCAGATGATAAGATCAGCCCGGGAGAACTTTGAATCAGCCTGTATTCTAGATCAGGGCATCGCATCTCAGATCCTGGAAAGAGAACTCAAATCTGCACGGAGAACAATGGGGAGCCAAAATGCCTCCCCTTAATCTTGGTATACATCATAACAGAGTTAACCATACCCAGGCTTGCCCTACACTTGGGCTTACCTCTAATCACGGGCTCCCCTATACACCGCTCCCCTTAATCTTGGGCTTACCCACTTCTCTTGGTCTCACCCCTAAACAAGGGATCGCCCATACCAGACTCGCCCTTATCCTGGGCTATACCGCATATGGCTCCCCCCCTACCTTGGGCTTCTGGAATGCCTTGGGCTAACCCCAAACACGGGATCCACCATACCAGACCAACCCTTATCCTGGGCTATACCGCATATGGCTCCACCCTACCTTGGGCTTCTGCAATGCCTTGGGCTAACCCCAAACACGGGATCCACCATACCAGACCAACCCTTATCCTGGGCTATACCGCATATGGCTCCACTCTACCTTGGGCTTCTGCAATGCCTTGGGCTAACCCCAAACACGGGATCCACCATACCAGACCAACCCTTATCCTGGGCTATACCGCATATGGCTCCACCCTACCTTGGGCTCCCCTCGCTTTAAATATGGGCTCCCTCCGTTATATTGGGCCACCCCATTCACTCACCCCATGCCCTCTCCCCTAGTTTGGGCTCCCCATGATCAAAACCCGGACTACCCCCGTATGCATCAACTCGGGCTCCCTCCCATGATAACTCAGGCTACCCCCATATTAACTCGGGCTACCCCTATACTAACTCGGGCTCCCCCAGTATTAACTCGGGCTCCCCCAATATTAACTTGGGCTCCCCCATGTTATCTCGGGCTCCCCCCGTATTAACTTTGGCTCCCCCACACTATTGGGCTCCCCCATACCAACTTTGGCTACCCCGTACCAACTTGGGCTCCCCCATACTAACTTGGGCCCCACCGTACTATCTGGGCTCCCCCGTACTAACTTGGGCTCCCCCTTACTAACTTGGGCTCCCCCGTGCTATCAGGGCTCCCCGCACTATGTGGGCTCCCCCATACCAACTTGGGCTCCCCCGTACTATCTGGGCTCCCCCGTGCTATCAGGGCTCCCCCGTACTATCTGGGCCCCCCCTGGGCTCCCGAACTTGGGCCACCCTGTACTATCTGGGCTCCCCCATACTAACTTGGGCTCCCCGCATTATCTGGGCTCCCCGCACCTTTTTGGGCCCCCACATAACTGGGCTCCCCCATACCAACTTGGGCTCCCCCATACTAACTTGGGCTCCACCGTACTATCTGGGCTCCCCCGCATTAACTGGGCTCCCCCATACCAACTTGGGCTCCCCCATACTAACTTGGGCTCCCCCGTACTAACTTGGGCTCCCCCATACTAACTTTGGGCCCCCCCGTACTATGGGCTCCCCACTAACTTGGGCTCTGGGCCCCCATACCACTTGGGCTCCCCCCAACTTGGGCTCCCCCGTACTATCTGGGCTCCCTCGTACTAATTTGGGCTCCCCCTCAAATTTTATCTGGGCTCCCGTATGCAACTAATGATGGGATACTTGGGCTCCCCACACACTATTTGGGCTCCCCGTACTAACCTGGGCTCCCCACACTATTTGGGCTCCCCATGCCAACTATCTGGGCTCCCCATAATATCTGGGCTCCCCTACTATCTGAGCTCCCCCGTACTAACTTGGGCTCCCCACCATACCAACTTGGGCTCCCCACATACTAAGAATTTTGCGGGGGGCTCCGCCTCCCTTGGCCTCGCCAGGGTTTCACCCCTGGACCTCAAATTATTGGGCTCGCTTCACTCGCCTAGCCCCTCCCCAAACTCGTAAATGCGTATTACTGCCCTGACAATGAAAATGTAAAGTGAGATATTATAATGTACTGTGAAGGTACTTGTGTAAAAGAGGTCGAATGCATGTTATCACATTAAGATGGAGATAAATAGATCATCCTTGACCATATATATCAGATTTTCATATCTCTACAGTGAAGGTTTTACGATTGGCGGCCATTTTCGTTAAATTTGCCTTATTTTGGAAAATAATTTCTGGAATTTCACAGCAGTTATTTCTGAACGTTTCCCTATGGGGGAGCCCAATTAGTACGGGGGAGCCCAAGTTAGTACGGGGGAGCTCAGATAGTACGGTGGGCCCAAGTTAGTATGGGGGAGCCCAAGTTGGTATAGGGGAGCCCAGTTAGTGCGGGGGAGCCCAGATAGTGCGGGGGAGCCCAGATAGTGCGGGGGAGCCCAATTTAGTATGGGGGAGCCCAGATAGTACGGTTGGCCCAAGTTAGTATGGGTGAGCCCAAGTTGGTATAGGGGAGCCCAGTTAGTGCGGGGGAGCCCAGATAGTGCGGGGGAGCCCAAGTTAGTATGGGGGAGCCCAGATAGTACGGGGGAGCCCAAGTTCGTACGGGGGAGCCCAGATAGTACGGGGGAGCCCTGATAGCACAGGGGAGCCCAGATAGTACGGGGGAGCCCAAGTTGGTATGGGGGAGCCCAGATAGTATGGGGAGCCCTGATAGTATGGGGGATAGATAGTGGGGGGCCCAAGTTAGTAATGGGGGAGCCAGATAGTACGGTGGGGCCCAAGTTAGTATGGGGAGCCCAAGTTGGTATGGGGGAGCCCAAGTTAGTGCGGGGGAGCCCAGATAGTGCGGGGGAGCCCAAGTTAGTATGGGGAGCCCAGATATGTCGGGGGAGCCCAAGTTCGCATGGGGAGCCCAGATAGTACGGGGGAGCCCATGTTAGTACGGGGGAGCCCAGATAGTACGGGGGAGCCCAGATAGCACGGGGAGCCCAGATAGTACGGGGGGGAGTATGGGGGAGTTGAGTTGGTTTGGGGGAGCCCCAGATAGTACGGGAGAGCCCAAGTTAATATCGGGGAGCCCAAGTTAGTACGGGGGAGCCCAAGTTGGTACGGGGAGCCCAAGTTGGTATGGGGGAGCCAAATAGTGGGGGGAGCCAAAGTTAATACGGGAGGGCCCGAGATAACATGGGGGAGAGCCCGAGTAATAATGGGGGGGGGAGCCCGAGTTATCAAGGGGAGCCCAAGTTATCATGGGGAGCCCGAGTTAATATTGGGGGAGTCCGAGTTAATACCGGGGGGGAGCCCGAGTTAGTATAGGCCATAGGGGTAGCCCGAGTTTTTATGGGGGTAGCCCGAGTTATCATGAGGGAGCCTGAGTTGATACTGGGGGGTAGTCCGGGTTTTGATCATGGGGAAGCCCAAACTAGGGGGGAGAGGGCATGGGGTGAGTGAATGGGGTGGCCCAATATAACGGAGGGGAGCCCATATTTAAAGCGAGGGGGAGCCCAAGGTAGGGTGGAGCCATATGCAGTATAGCCCAGGATAAGGGTTGGTCTGGTATGGTGGATCCTGTGTTTAGGGGTTAGCCCAAGGCATTGCAGAAGCCCAAGGTAGGGTGGAGCCATATGCGGTATAGCCCAGTATAAGGGTTGGTCTGGTATGGTGGGTCCCGTGTTTGGGGGTTAGCCCAAGGCATTGCAGAAGCCCAAGGTAGGGTGGAGCCATATGCGGTATAGCCCAGGATAAGGGTTGGTCTGGTATGGTGGATCCCGTGTATGGGGGTTAGCCCAAGGCATTGCAGAAGCCCAAGGTAGGGGGGAGCCATATGCGGTATAGCCCAGGATAAGGGCGAGTCTGGTATGGGCGATCCCTTGTTTAGGGGTGCCACCAAGGGAAGTGGGTAAGCCCAAGATTAACGGGAGCGGTGTATAGGGGAGCCCGTGATTAGAGGTTAGCCCAAGCGTAGGGCGAGCCTGGGTATGGTTAACTCTGTTATGATTTATACCAGGTTTAGGAGAAGTCCGTGTATCCAAAAATGAACGTCAAACGTCAGATAGAACGGTTAATAATAAATGATAAATGATAATTGCACCCTCGCGTGAATTAATATTTTTCGCCGTATTCCGCGTAACTTGATTCTTTTTATTTTCAAGAAATGTTAATTTTTGAAAAGAAACAAAGTGAATGTTTTAAATTTATGAATGTCAAACTTTGGGTCTTTGGAATCAAGATCAGAATATTCTTTCACATTTCTCAAATTCTTCATTATGACTACCTGTTAACTGTTTTCTGTTTTGTTCGGGTTCTCTTGATGGGAGTCCAGAAAAGGATTGGATAATTGAATGAACTGGGTGTTGACGGGCGAGGGGTTGGTAGTTTGGTGGTATTCTAGATAAAATAGTAATTTAATTGTCAAATGTAAGAAAATCTTATCATATATCTCAAAACACATCAATAAATACATAACAAATTAACAATAATTTTCATTCTCTTTCTTGCAGGAGGAGTGTAAGCAGTTGTTGGAGTTAGCCGTGAACGGGAAGCACTTGGCAAGGTGTGACGTTGTCAACTTCAACTGGGAAATCGAAGGTATTTAATGGGGGAGTCAGTTAGGTAACAGTATCTAAGGGTCTATCTAGAAGTTAAAAGGGGTTAACCCAGGGGCTACAAGGAGTTCAACTATAGGGGTTATCAAGGGTCCCGCAGGAGGTTTGGAAGGGCGAATCGTCGACTGTCGGCCTTTATTTAGTTGCAAGCAAAAAGATAACCATGGCAAGGTGAATCATCCCTCTCTTTCTGCAGGACAACCCGACCTGACTACGATAGAACTCGACTACACGGACGATGAACTTGACAACACCGACACCACGCCGGAGAAGCAGTCCCGTCCCAAGAGATCCGACGTAAGTGCCACGAACCTTGCGTCTCACGAACCTACTCTCCTCACATTTCTTAATGATAATCTTTATTATTTTTTGGTAAATTCTCTGAAAAAATCCATTATAAGATCATTTTGATAAACAGAGATCTGAACGAAATAGATCTATTCTTTTGAGGATCATGAAATCATCAATTTTCATAATCTAAACTAATAACTATTTTCAGAAACGTGTCCGACCCAAATCACATCACGTAGGGGCTAACGTATTCATGCAATCACCATTGTAGACTTTAAATATTACTGATTAAAAAGTCAGATTTTAACTGTCATTTCATTATGTTATTACCGTTTCAACGGTTCAAATCTAATCCATGTGTGTAAATGTATTTGTATCTGTGTACAATTCTAGTTTTACTAATTTTGTATCGAGTTTTTAAAATGTCATGTAATCAAGTTCATATTTTTCATAACCAATCAATTCACTGAAATTTTTCATTTATAGAGGTATCTTTGTGATTTTATGTATATATTTTTCTGATTTATCAGATTGATTTTACCGCAGTTCACATTTCAACACTCATTTAGTTTCATTTTACACGATATGCGTCCATTTACAGCAGGGTGTCAGAATTATTGGCGCGTTTGTGCGCGCGCGTTTCACAGACGTTTCGCATTGACAACTTTAATCAGTCATTACAAGTGATCATGTGACTCAATGTTACTTTTCTGATTGTCAGCAGTAAGTGTAGGCAATGGGTGTCATTATAAGTTAATTTCATCGAATTTATCATCATCTATGGTGAAAATTATGATACCAATCACGACTTGAAAGCATTGTTCAATTTCACCTATCATTGAGACCGGAGAACAAAATTTTAAGTTGTTTGGGGATAACTAACGATTTCCTGACGTAAAGTTAAAAAGTTTTCCAAAGCCAATTCAGAATCTTTTCCTCCACTGCTCTGCGAGTGGCACAAGTTTTTGCCAACGAGCAAGCAGAAATCTGCAACTAGGAAAAACTAGAAGATTCTTCTGAAGGCAGATATTTCGGGGTGAATGGGTCTAAAAATGAAAAGAAACGTTACTGAGCATCGCCAACATACCCATGCAAATATCAATGAAAATTTTGCGATAACTGTGGCACTAGAAACGAAAATATCTGCCTTCAGAAGAATCTTCTAGTTTTTCCTAGTTGCAGATTTCTGCTTGCTCGTTGGCAAAAACTTGTGCCACTCGCAGAGCAGTGGAGGAAAAGATTCTGAATTGGCTTCAAAACCGGGACATAACTTTTCGCTACGTCAGGAAATCGTTAGTTATCCCCAAACAACTTAAAATTTTGTTCTCGGTTCTCAATGATAAGTGAAATTGAACAATGCTTTCAAGTCGTGATTGGTATCACAATTTTCACCATAGATGATGATAAATTCGATGAAATTAACTTAGGAAATATCTGACGAAACACCCATTGCCTACACTTACTGCTGACAATCAGAAAAGTAACATTGAGTCACATGATCACTTGTAATGACTGATTAAAGTTGTCACTGAGAAACGTCTGTGAAACGCGCGCGCACAAACGCGCCAATAATTCTGACACCCTGCTGTAGCATTCAACTGGAACCTTTCTTGAATTTCATGCCATTGAGCCCCTTCTTTCTTATGTCACACAAGAAGGCCATTTCATTTCACCAATAACAATTTTCCTGAAACCGGGTATTTGCTTTTCATTGAACTCAGCACTGGAACCACACTGAAGATTTCACGATAATTTACCAGATCATTTTGACATGATTACTAATGTCAAAATCACGTGATTTCTTATGACAATTATTTGATTCCTTACACTTCCCTGTTTTCAGATGAGCGGTAGGACGCCGGTTCACAATGCTGGTAACATCTCACAGCAGCATCTAGCTAAGGCTGTAGCTCAGACCGCAGTCAGCAAGAAGTCCTTCGACCATTCAGCAGGTATGTCCTCAGCGTGATTGTAATGATAGCAATGGCGTTTCAAGTGAAGAGTTCAGTTGAAAAGTCAATCTAAAATCAGTCTTATCTAACTAGCACTATATTCCAGACCAACGTACGCCCTCTCTTTTGCTGATGCTGCAAATAACACCACTTTTCCTCTTCCCCCTCAGGAGGTCTGGTGTACAACCTCCCCCCCGTTCCTTCTCCCCCCCCAAACCCCCACGGGGAGCGCCGGACGGAGGACCGTCTTTCCCTCCCGTCCCGCACCCCACAGGGCGCCCCTCCGGGAAACCAGCATGAACCTAACATCCCCCCCTTGGAAACCGTCACATTTTAAAAATTATTTTCCAAAAGATTTGGGATGGGGTTCAAAATTGTCAAAATCCTTTTTCAGAGGATTGTCTTTTTTCTTTTCGTGAACCTCCAAAATTCAGGGCGAGAAGGACAAAAGACAAAGAAAGGCAAGTATTTCGTGTTTAGACGAATTGAGAGACGCAAACTTAATACATACACATTATCATGGTCTGATATCTGATAGACAAAATGGGGGTTAAACAGAGCCCAAAACATGACATGCGTGTTCATGGTTAAACAGTCAGACAAGGTCTACACCCTGTCGTATGTGGCAAAGGTCAGCTCGTTTAATGTGCGGCATGATATATTTATACGTGGGGAGGTGAAGGTAATTGAATTTGGCTAGACCTCACCATATGACAATTGAACACCTTCTTAATTATATAACTGGGCTGAAGCTCGTACATCACACTTAGAGACCCTGGCTTATACTTCGTTAGTAGGAGTGGGGGTCGGAGCCGAGATGACTGTGAATAAGCATTGGCCTGGCAACATGGATTTAATTCTGCTCAATTCTCAGGCTTTAGGAGTAAAACTATGTAGGCTTAGGTTTTATAACCAGATCTGATGCAAAATGATATGCAGACAAATCATAATTATGAATCATAAATTACCCTGTAAACTCAGTAGAAAACCTAATAACATAAGAGACATGTCCATGTCTCATATATTGTGCAGCTTGAGCTACAACTGTGCTCATCAATCAGGACAATCAGCAGCAACGCGTCGAAACTTCGAAAGGGCTATAACCCAAATGTATGGTAGTGGATCGATCGCTAAAAATGCGTAAAATTATTGCACTTTTGACAGAAATTCTATGAAAAGTCAATTATGCCTACTGCATTGCACTCTGAGCTTATAAATGGTTGAGCCCTTTAATAATAATGCTTTGACTGATGAGGACACATATAACACTGCACGACTCGGTAATAAAACACTGGATTAGGACACCGACTCACCTTGAATGACAAGGCGCTGATGGTGGTAGAGGGTTTGATCCTATGTTGATGCCTGTCGGATGGCTTCTTTTCCCACCATGACAGCATCATCAGTCTAGCTTGCGCTGGGGTGCGGTCACTCACTGAGGAAAAAAGCAAAGTGTTAAAGATGAAACACTTACTATGGTATGTATGCTCAGATCGATAGCAACACCGCGAAATTTAGGTCGAAAGGACTGCTGTTAAAAAGAATGGAGCAACCGAGCTTTCACTGTTTGGTAAGTTATTCTTTCTTCAGAAATATCTCTCATTGATATCTCTTGAAGATTGGGATTCAAATGTGAACCATGTACACTAAGAACATCCAAAGAAGTGGTAAGGCTTCAGTACCTCATGTTGGCGTTTCACTTGTTCTAATAAAAGCAGTGCAATTATGAAGCCGTTGATAATTTCTAAAAAAGCCCATTATTGAAGCGTTGCTTTCGACTTAAAGAACACTATTAGTAATTCCCAAAACCAAAAAGGATTTGGTTGTGATGGTCCGCGGCGGTTTTAAGGCGTTCTTTACTGTAAAACCCATGATATGAGAAAGAACGACGGTTAAAACTGCTGCAACGTCACAATATACAGCATTCACGTAACTTTAATGCATCGAAAAGTGCCGTTGCGGCAGTTTTAACCGTCGCGTTCTTTCTCATATCATGGGTTTTACAGTAAAGAACGCCTTAAAACCGCCGCGGACCATCACAACCAAATCCTTTTGGTTTTGGGAAAAATATCACCCTTTTTCTGTGCCCAGATATTGAAATTTGGCGTCAAATCGCGCGTAAAAATTCGCGTTACCTAGCATTACTGATGACGTCACAATTACGTCATAGAATTAGATAAGCTATCTGAGACCCATTCATTAACACAATTGGGACTATGACCGACAACATATCCAAAGATGAAGTTCTGGGGTTGTCCCGTTCTCTCTCCACTAGCTTCACAAGTTTCGCCATTTTTTGGGATTTTTTTCGTGTCAAAGTGTTTCAAACAATCGCATATATCTCAATGAGACTGGGGAGCTTAGAACTTTTCAACCACATTTTTGAAAAGTACATTAAATTTCCTTTCCACGCTAGGAGGAGCATTTTTTCCTATCTCGAAAGCTTCATACCGAAAAATTGCGTTGAAAAACGCCTATTTTTGGGAAAATCGACATTTGAAATTCACAGTTTTGTGACGTCATTATGACGTCATTATCGTGACGTAAAATAGTTTTGAAGGGCATTTTTCGCAAGTTCTATCCTTCTACTTTCCAACGCTGGGTCGATGAGCTCTGTATCTTTTATCGTTCCCGAGATATCGCCTTTTAAATAAGGTACACTTCTCGCACTAAAGCGTCATCTCTCGTATATGTATCAGCGTCGTAACCCTTTTTAACAAGAACACCCTTAATTTTGGCGATTTCAAGTAGTTATAACTCAGCCATTTCTGAACGAATTGATCTCAAATTTTAAACTCTGAGCGCGCGCACAGCGAAGGCGCGGAAACTCAATTTTCAATTAATTTGATCGTCGGGAACGTACCGTAAAAAATTTTGAAATTCGGCGAATCCATGAAAACATATAGTTGGGGGCTGGCAAGCGCAGCGATGCGTACGCATCGCGTGTATGATTTCAGTGCGAATAAGTTGTCACAACTTGGGCATCTTTTATCCAATCGATCTGAAATTTTGACAGTTGCACCTTTGACCCTCAAACATGCGACGTATCGATTTTGGTGGAAATCCAATAACGGGAAATTGCCCAAATTTCTCCGTGAAATGTGGGGAAATACATGAGATTTCTCTCGTTAGAATCGCCGTCCAATGCTCGCCCTCGGACCCTTCGGGTCCTCGGGCTCGCAGCTCGGGCCTTCGGCCCTCGCACTGTTAGGTTCGCCGTCCAATGCTCGCCCTCGGGCCCTTCGGGCCCTCGGGCTCGCAAACCGCCGCGGGGGGCTTGCCAGCCCCCTGATAATAGTATAACCAGTAAATATCACATTTACAAGACATCGTAAAATTTGACGCAGTATCTAAATTGCAATTCCAGGCTCGCATCAACTCATCAAGAAGTTTACAATCTCGTAAAATGGCTATATTTTTTGAACGATGCTGTCCGTTTAGCTGGGAATGGGATATAGAACAAGGCGATACTCACAGTGACGCGAGTCTATGGCCATTAGACAACTTTAGAAGTTCTTGTCCAATTCCAATCCTGGTTTCCCCATTCTCAGCAGACTTCACTGTGGATCTGGCACGTTCATTTGACCTATCGAAGTAAACATGTTTTAGTTTAGAATGATATGTGGATGATTGGACCTAATGGTACGATCATCTTATTAATTTACGGGCAAAAAATTCTTTCCGAGAAAACTTGCTGCAGCCTGCATCAACTTGCTAATACACCTTTTTTTCCATATAGAAACAGGTATTGTTTTTTAGTTTTATTAATTAAATTTTATCTGGTTCGGGCCAGCAAATCTCCACCTGGCCCTCCTAAAAACCAGAACCGAAAGCCACTTAATTTTTACTCGTTTCTCATATTGTCAGACACACACTTACTGCTATTCATCACAGGAATGGTAGAGATAAGAGCAGCTGTGAGTGTTTTAAGTGCGACACTTCGTACCAGTCCCACCACCTCCCCTCTCTGCCAGACAATTCATTATATTCGGCGTACAGTAGGAGGAACTCACATCACGGGATATTCCAGGGAAAACAAGAGGGTTAAACTTCATAGGGTCCGGAGGGAGGCACGGGCTGGTATGGGGGTATCAGCGATACCAGCACCTACTTGACACAAATTAGAGGGCAGAGACGGCCGGGAATAGTGTGGCTTCGCTTTACCGTGGCGCACTTACCAGTTTGAACAGGGGAAAAGGGAATAGCAGGATAACGGGAAAATGTTCACTGTGGGGGCTATAATTCTCGTCCATCATCAAGGGGGGGGGGGGGGGGGTTGAAAGGAAAAAAGAATCTGGGAGCAATGTGGGAACTTGCGGAGACTACGCGACGTAGGCTAGTAGAAGTTTGGGGGAAGGGGGCTGTAGGACTGCAGGGGAAGATGGGAAATTGGGGACAGGGGTGTGCCGTGACGGAGCTTAAAGGGCCATCACACACATTCTCTTATATTTTTCGTTCATTTTTCTCACTGCAGTACCTGTACAGATTGATATATAAACTGCATGCAAACACACAGCACATTTCTGATCACGCAGCCACACGGCTTAGCAGCTTGTCCTTGCACTGGATAAACACGCAGGGTTTACGTCTAATCTCCTCCCCCTAGCCGCTCTACAACGGGAAGCAGCATCGCCAGTACACGTTACAGCCCCGTGAATATAGTCTACTTTAGCAGGGTGCGATGAAGCCTTGTCAAGCAACGCCTGTCTGGGTCAGAGAGCACTGTGTGCTGTGTCGTAGCGGAGGGCGTCGCGACGATGCAGATAATTCAAATTCCATCATTTAATTTATTAAATATTTATTAAACGTGAGTGTGTGGTTCGTCGAAAATTAATCGTTTTATGCTGAAAAGTTGTCAGGGAATCCTAATTCATCGACCTGAGTTATAAAAACTCCGCTTTAACAGTGAGTCATGCAGTACTGGGCAGCTGATCATAGTCAACTCAGAATAAATGCGTTTTAAAGATTCCAGGAACTGTTACGCTGTCAGCCCCACATGAAAACTGGCGGGTCAGATTATGTCCTCGTCCTTTAAGGGGATTAAGTCCCCCAATCAAAAATAGGTTCTATAAGTATATAATATTTGAGACCAGTCGCGGTATGGGACATGAATGCACATGATCGACGAAAAGCTCTGCTTTTAGAGAAATTATTTCAAAACCAAGAGCAGATGTTGTAATCGAGACAATTCCCAGATTGTATCAGACTGCTAAATGCTGACATATTGTGTCATGATCATGTCTCGTCACGGCATGTCAGTCTGAGTGTCATCATGTCTGAGCTGAACTCTCATGACCCAGACGCCCTGCTCGTTAAAGTTAACTGCGGCGCTCATTAGATCACACTGCACTTCACATTGGCATACTAGCTTGACATTGCTTTAAAACGCAGTAATAAACCTTCGGAGTAAAATTTACCTACAGTGCGAACCAGGAAAAGTTAAAAAAAGATGTCAATCAAGTTCTGGATTTGGACCCAGTCTATCATACTCCACTCTGGATTCAGAAATAAGCCATTAGATTTCGTTATATTATTGTCAGACCATTCACCATCACACATCTGCACTGTTCATGATAACACATACTACCCTATGACGGTGCCATAAAGCTTAAATCTAATCCATTTACTCCAACCTTGCATCTTAAATTTTACTATATCACTGTAGACATTGAACCAACAACTTAAGGGCTGTCAACGGGTTTTGGCAACGAATTAATTCTAATTAAACCTGAAACATTCTATCCTAATAGGAACAAGACCTACCTATTAATTTAAGGGCACCATTACGTCGACTGATTGTTAAATTTCCACTACTTGAGTAATTAAAGTATATTTATGTTCGCGGAGATTGCCTCTATAATCTATCAAACAACCAATTTCTATTAAACACTATTCTTTAAAATTGAAGCAATGAAACGATAAATTCGAAATATAAACAAAAGGCAATTAAACTACACATCATTTAACAATAATTGAAGATTATTCTCGACTCGTGTGTATACAAAAACATAAAAAGCGAAAAATTGAATATTAATCATCAACATAAAACATAATTGCATCGTAATAGTATTTTAATAGATAGTACGTACATGTTACACTTTTAGTCAAAAAAATCATCCAATCGTCTGGTTACCAAATACCAAATATAATAGAACTATAATATCAGCGAATTCTCCACGACCATCCTACCTAAAATGCCAAATAACATATCAAAAATGTTAAAAACTCGACGCTTGCCGAGTATTTGTATACGTCCCTGTAGCAAGAGGAAACATAGTGGTAAATATATATATAGAAAGTTTTCTTGGAAGCACATTATGCATGCATCATTATATCTCTTTAGGAGCAAATATCTTTATCCGACCACCTCGTAAAGCTCGGTGACGAATTTGCCATCCTTGAAGAACGTACGGAATTGCTCGGCCACGAAGGATTCCGTCTGAAAGGATGAGGATTATTATATGGAACATGTACAACAGATCGATCGACCGAACGGAGTTAATCTATCGGTCAATTCCATTCGATCGACCGATTTCTTATACAACGCATTAAATCAGGGAGCTAAGAACGGTCGGTCTCCTATCTAAACGAAAGCTTTCATTATCTATGACAATGACGTCAATCGGAATAATAAAATTGTGCGCATCAGGCGTTTTAAGGATTAGGGTTGTGATCAGGATTTGTAAGGTTGAGGGTAAGGGTTGTGGTTAGTGTTAGGTTTAGGGTTAGGATACAAAAAGATTGCAGTTTAGATATGTGACGTCACTCAACGCGATTCACATGGGAGACCTTCCATTACAACAAGCGAATCAGTTGAGACGCCAATGGAACTGACTATTGAAAACAGCTCGCATATTTCGTAAAAAATCAGGAAGATTAAGGGATCCTTCCAAAGATTACGAGGCTTGCGCTGCTGTAATTAATAGCAAATGCATTAAAAGACTACTGTGAACCGACGCGTCGGCCAAAAAGTGATATCATGTCACCACCGGCTCCCGCACTGCGTACGAAACACGGCAAAAAGTAATCTGGTACGAAGTAGACTTGAAATAGGTTTAGAACATGCTCTTACAAACATGTACATTCTTCAATAATTAATGGTCGTATTCTATTACACCTATTTACATTGACGATAAACGTGTAAAAGCAGTGCAAAAAGCTGCAAGCAATTTTGAAATTTGAACGAAAAATCTAGTTCGCTTGCAGATAGCACGCGCGCGCGGCGCGCGCAGCAAATTTACGCTGACAATTTACTTCCTTTTCATATGGAAAGCCGCGCAAAACTAGCAATAGCTCCCAAATTCATTTCAAATAACGTCAAAAAATTTAAAACACGTCGCAAAAATTTCGCTTTATGGGATACAGAACATCTGCGAAAACCAGATTTCAGGGAAAAACACGCTTCATTTCCTAGGAAAGGTAAAATTCTCAATCGATTTCGTTCACATATTTTCCAAAAACGTTCATAAGGACTGGAACGTAGAATGGATGGTAGGACAAAACCCCACCCGGACAAAACCCCACCCGGACATAACCCCACCTTAGAGCACAAATTGCGCGATGGAAACGTTCGTGCGAACCATACGTCCTAACCCTAACCGTAACCATTGCGTCACAGGATTACGCACGAGCGTCCCTTTCGCGCAATTTGTGCTCTAAGGTGGGGTTATGTCCGGGTGGGCTTTTGTCCGGGTGGGCTTCTGTCCGCGCACCGTAGAATGTGATCAAAGCAAAATACGTCGTACGTCATAACATACGAATGGTGTCAACGTCATATGGCTGGAATGTGGAATGCGTACGAATCTCAATACGTCATTCGTCATAGCATACGAATGGTGTCAACTTCATAAGGACTGGAATGTGGAATGCATACGAATCTTAATACGTCATACGTCATAACTTACGAATGGTGTCAACGTCATGAGGGATGGAATGTTCAATGCGAGCATTCGTCATGTTTGATTGGGTGTCAACAGGCACATATATAAAGGCCCTCATTGCGGGTGGAGTCATTATTCTTTGCATTTGTTGACCACTCCTACTCCTACCACGCCTTCCTTGACGAGTGATGACCAGACCTGCCTACTCCTACCACGCCTTCCTTGACCAGCCCCTCCTATTCTACCGCGCCTTCCTGGACGAGTGATGACAAGCACTACGACTCCTACTTCGCCTTCTATGACGAGTGATGACCAGCCCCTCCCACTCCTACCATGCCTTCCTTGACGAGTGATGACCAGCTCCTTCTACTCCTACCATGCCTTCCTTGACGAGTGATGACCAGCTCCTTCTACTCCTATCACAAATTCCTTGACGAGTTTTGACCTACCCGTCCTACCCCTACCACACCTTCCTGGACGAGTGATGATCAATCCTCGTACTCCTAACACGGCTTCCTTGTCTCCTTGACGTGTGATGACCAGCTCCTCCTGCCAGGCCCCTCCTACCACGCCTTCCTTGACGAGTGATGACAAGCCCCTCCTACCACGCCTTCCTAAATGAGTGATGACCAGCCCCTCCTATTCCTACCACGCCCCCCTAAATGAGTGAAGACCAGCCCCTCATACTCCTACCACGCCTTCCTTGACGAGTGATGACCAGCTCCTCCTACTCCTACCACGCCTTCCTTGACGAGTGATGACCAGCCCCTCCTACTCCTACCACACCTTCCTTGACGAGTGATGACCAGCCCCCCTACTCCTACCACGCCTTCCTTGACGAGTGATGACCAGCCCCTCCTATTCCTACCACGCCTTCCTTGACGAGTGATGACCAGCCCCTCCTACTCCTACGCCTTCCAGCCTGTTCTACTTCTACCGCATGTTCCTATTCCACTTTTGGGGAAACATTCTTAAATGACGTCAAAAAATTTAAAACACGATGGAAAAGTTTTGCTCTATCGGACATAACAGGGAATCTCGGTGAAAACCAGATTCGAGGGCAACGCTTTATTTTCTCCCTTTTCTATTTTGCATATTTCAATGTTGTGCTGTAAAACTTATATTCTTATTCAAATTCAACACTTACATATTCGCCGTTCTCCTCGACCAGGCAGATGTTAACTTCTGAGGATTTAGCTGTGACGAACTCAGTACCGAGTCCGGTTGCTCTCTGTACGAACACCTGGCAACCATCTGTCTTATCGATGGAGACTGTGGGTGCTCTATCGTTCACCTGTAGTTTGCAATTGTGAAAGCCTGGCAAGAAGGTGCTCTGTAGCATATGTCCCGCTTAGTGTATTAGCCCTTGGCTGGCACCATGGTCCTCTGTTTATGAACATGGACTGCTGCCGAGGGGCAGTCAGAGGACTGCTACCTTGCACTGGTATTCTAACTACATATGTGGGCATTCAAGGAAGTTAAATGGGTGCACGAATTTAATACCCTGACCAATACCAGGAGAATGATTAGCAAAATGATAAGGGTGAATTAGCAGGGGTTTAATTACAAGTGAAGTGAGTAAAAACTGCTGATATTCAATACTCAAACGAGTCTGCAAATGGCTGCAAAGTTTAAAAAATGCGTGCTCACTTTACAGTTGAAACATGCCGTAAAACAAAACCGAAATTTGAATCTTTTATTTTAATTTTAATATTTATCCATTTCAAAGAACAAAGAATTAAAAGCTGTTCTGAAAACAGATGTGATAAATTTCCAGTCAGTTACCTGTAGTTTGCAACTAGTACAGTTAACAACATCCATAGAAGCAATGAGGGTATCAACTATCACAGCACACTTCTTACAGTTGTCAAGGGTCACTGAGTTCAGCTTTCCTGCGTTGGGAAAACATGTTAATATAGCTGATATAAGCATTGAAATTACCGCAATTTTTCGTAGTTTTGAAAAACCAAGAAGACGTTTTAAAAAATCAAGAAGAAGTCGCAGTTCTGAAAAGAAAAGATTTCAACAACAATTAATTACAATTTTGAATGTTCAATATTCACCAACCTTTGACAGTTATGATGGAATCTTCGCACTTGAAAATGTAGAGTGACTGCGTTGGTTTGACGTCAATGACAATGTTGTGGTTTCCGACTTGGTATTCCTGAAATTGAATATCACGTTGGTTTTGATATGCTAACACCGTGTTAATTAACTTGGTTTTAAATTATTGAATTATTAACTTTGCTTAGCTTTTTTTAATCTAAGCTTACTATACGGGTATGGTTTTTCAAACTACTGCCGTTTTCTGCATAGTGCAAATCCATTCCCAAATATTCTGATTCTGTTTTCTCAACGGTTCTTAATGTAAAATGTGCTAAATAACCAGTTTCTTTGCATGAACTCTTACCACATAAAGCACGTTGTCTTCTCTCATTTTACCACAGTTTTACTAGCTAACTAGCTTCAAATTAAAATGTTCAGCGGAAATACTTAGCCTGTGGCCTGTGTCAAAAAGATTTAAACTTGCAACTTGGAGCAAAAACTGTAATAGTTTACGAGAAATGAATAGTTGAGGGATCATTTTCAGACGATATTACGTTGGAAACGGTCATTCATGTTTCTCACTCCTTTATAAAGAAAGTGTTCACACTTCATAGTCACTCCTTTCTTTTTTGTGTTTCAGGAAATTATGTTGACTTCAGGACATAAAATTACTGATTAAATTTACATTAAAAATGCGCTCAAATTTGAATACCCTTTCATACACTCACATTTACGAGACAGACCGGTTACAACCCAGGGAACTCTAATTTGGTCGAGGAATATTTAACTAAATTAGAACTATAGCTCAGCCAGTAATATGAAGAGAGAGGATCTAATTGGCTAAATGACCGTTACACACATACACAAAGGGCTTTCTTGGAGCCAATTTACACGACTCTAAATACTTGACTTGTACAATTCATTATTTCTTAGAAATATACTTGCCTGGAGAATAAAAAGCATATTCTTAAAATATTAGTATGAAATGAATAAAACCGAATGCCCAGAAGATAATATAATGGATTAGCGATTGTGTCATAATGTCATATGTACATACATTGTATACGCATAAATTGTACAATGTACATTTTAACATACGCAGATGTTGCCGTAAAATGAGATATGTAGCAGGGACTCGTTACATCGCCTCATCACTGTATTTTGAATCCAAACAATAGTTTAACATAATATTTTCTTATTAATCGCCAGTCTTACAATACTGTTCAACATGAGATCGCTACATTTGGAGCATTGGAATCATAACACGTAGTCCGTTGTGTAAAATACTCATTGCATAGTGTGGACTTACATGTAATTTTAGAATGTGTTGTGTTTTGAGAAACTTTGGTGTTAGATAAAAGCTGCGTTTTTATAAATTTCCAAATATATCCGGCAGACTCTAGGGTGCCACTGTTGACTATTAACTCAAATACAATTGTCAATAGAAGGCGTCTAATTCCCTAATTTGGAACAGTTCCTTCAATAAGAACAGTGAGAAATGTACATCTTGTCGGTACATATCTCGGGAGAAGTACAAGTAATTTGGTTCTCATTTGCAATTGACACGCCAGTTATACACCCAACTACCAAGTACCAAGTTCATGGCTCACTTGTAGGGTTTGGTAATCAGACCTCACAGTAGTTTACATATAGTGTGTTGACATGTGTTCTAACTGCATTCTCAGGTGTCAGTTGAAGTATACCGAATACTTGAACATAAGTGTCAATACCTTTATGTAGCAACCCAATAGCTCCAGTGTAGATATAGATTATATATTTCTTGGGCAAGCAAAATTTTTAGCATGCGATATCTGACCCGATCAATCCAATTGACAAACCATTTGTTACCATGGATATAGCTAAAATTTCCTAGAAATATAAAAAATTACTACAACTAAATCTGGGTTTGTGTTGAAAAACACAATTTGTATATACCAACATTTGACACAATAGCTGCTTTAATTAACTGAAAGCGCACTCACACACTCCCACTTCTTGCCGAAGTTAACGTTTTCCAGGCGAGGAGGTTTCTTGACGGGTGCGGCGCTCTTAGCAGGCCCCGCTGCTGCCTTCTTGTTCTTGTTGAGATCACCGTCCTTCACCACACTCGACCCGCGGAGTTCGGGGTTCTTGTGGGTCTTTTCCTTGTCAGTCACCTTCCTTAGCCCTGGAAATGAGGGTTTGCTTAAAAGGTGTAGTGGGTAAAGGGGGTACATAATGTATATTGTGTATAATGTATAATTGTAGTATGATGCAGAATGCAGATGTATATTGTATAACTTGGAATTGCAGGTAAATAATGGTCCTAACTCCATTGAAAAGCCCATCCCTTATTGAAGTATGAAAGAGATAGCAGGGATTAAGGCTAGCATGGAAATCATAAAATTCCATCGAAATGAAGCGGAAGTACATAGGGAACTGTGAAAAGAAATGAGCACAGGTAAGTTAAAAGTGTATCATTACGTTGTAAGTTTTATTACAGGGAGGAATATAATATGACTTTGAGTATTAGAACTCACAGTTCCTCTTTTACTAGATGTGTAATCTACATTCAAGTTGCAGGGTGTGTTGGGAAAGACTTTGTAGAGTAATGTATACTGTACAGCATATACATCGATAAATTGAAGTTTCGAGAGTAAGAATGCAATTTGGGTATACATCAGATATATTCAAATAAATTCAGTCAATAACTATGTAAATAGTGTGTCTTACAATTATAGGGACAAATTCAAAGTAAGAAAGGTCAGCGCTTAAGCAGATCATACATTTAATTTTAGTTTTCAATAAGCACAGTTTAGTTTTCAATAAAGCTCAACAGTCAGAGTTTTTAAAATGCATACTTTCAGTAAATAAGATTTCATCAAAACCTCTCTCTCTAAGAAGTCCATTTCAGATTACACAACAACACCTGAATGTAATAAAACTGACAACCCTTTTTAAAATGCCCGTATATTTCAAACTGAACACCCACAATCTCCATATACAACCCCTGGCTGGTGGGTCTAAGCAACAGTCCGATTCTATCAGTTTATGACAGCAACACCCTCGAATAAACCGGGACACGACGGACTGTAGATCAGCTAGTTTGAGCAGCAAGCATTCCCTAACATAGGGGCCACCCGGCTCATGTACCGCAGAACCAGGAACTGGTAGTAGACGAGGGGAGTGAGGATGGAGCCACATTGTCCGGTAAACAGCTGGACCACCACCAGGGGCATCACGAATATCTCAGCTGTAGCCACCACTCGAAGTAACTGCTGCTGTTTCTCCTTTAACTTGCTCAGTTGCGTCTTGAGGAGGTTCCAAGTTGGGGAGCATTCAGCGAGCATGGAGCCGGCAAAGGCAGAGGCTTGGAGGGCGCAGTAGAGGGTGGGGATGAAGGCGATGATGGTGGTGGGTTTGTGGGTGTAGAAGTTACAGGAGTAGAGCATGTAGTGGGCACTGTCTTCCAGAACCACGTTTATCATGTACTCCTTGCTGAATTGTACCGGACCCAGGCGCTGACTGAGCCGGATAACACTCGCTAAACCAAACGCGAAGAGGACACGTTGGTAGGAAGCAAGGGCCAGGGACGGGTTGAAGAAGGTGGAGAAAGCGAACAGGAGTCCGTTAACAGCAGCAAACACTCGAGCACCGAACATGATGGTGGCTTTAAAGTCACGTGACATGAAGTTCTTCATGATGACGACATCGGAAGCTCGGGAGCCTTGGTCGGTTTGGGGGGTCTCGCCCTCGGTCGACATGGTGCCTTGCTTTTGAGAAGATGCTTGGTTAGTATCAGAGGAGGGAAACATTCAAATTTTTACTGGTCGAGGGCAGAAATAGGCGGTCACGTGTGATGAATAATCATGGCGGTTATTGACGTCACACCGCCTATTTTGCCCTCGCAACCACCATCGAAGGCAAAGGTATTCCCAGCTACACTTACCGGAAGTGATGGCAGCTCCCTTGTTGAGCTCTGCAAAGAGCCCGCTAGTGTCTGGGGGAGCAGCCCCCTTGGGTTTAGCCCCTGAAGGGGGAGCAGGAGGACCGGGAGGGGGAGGGGCGGGGGCACGGGGCGCAGCCGGAGGTGGAGGAGGGGCGCCCGCCCCGCTGTAGATCTTAGCTGCAACTGCTGTAGCTGCTTCACCCTGAGAGATGTAGGGGAGTGAGTTATTATAATCTGCTTTTAATTACATCCTGAGAGGTGGGGGTGGATGGTAATCCACTTTTAATTACATCCGATTACATTCTTACATTATGCTGACCTGGACACACACATTAGCGCGATGGTGGGGAATGATCCCATCGTGAAATACCCGGCACCAAATAGCCAACTCATTGAGCTAAGCGTGAATTACGATTTACAGGATTGTGTGAGAATATTCACATTTAACATTTCCATCTACATTCCGCTACGATTTACACGATATTCCAGAGCTGATTTTCAAAGAAATTCCGTTACAAATGTACATTTTATGATCACACAAATGAGTTCAAAGCAGCACGACGCTCTTCTCTTTTCATCACACACACACAATGAGAGCAGTGAGTGTTGTGAAACGGCGTGTTTAATTAGATCTGTAATTAGCGTATAATTACTGGGGATCCCTAAACACATTACAATACAATCTGTGAGCAATGGGACATGGATCACTCACACACACATTGTTCATTGTTCAATCTACACTGCTGCACATTTTACATATCGAAGCTATACGCTAACTCACTCACTATAATCAATTATTAGAAGTCAGTGTACAGCTAGATTCGAGTGTACAGTATTTGTGTGTACAGCTCTCAATTGTACAAATGGAGCGTGCAGATCATTCATATTCATTATTCACATTTCATATTCATTAAAATATCTATTCATCATAATATTAACCGGCTCCGCAGTCTGCATACATGCAGACTGCAGTGGGCACGTACATACATATTCCAATAACTCAATAACTGTTAAATTACCCCAGTTACAGACCGTTGAAATACCAACCCAGGACTGGGGACCTGTATTGAGCATATTGCAGCACTTCTCAGATATTGTGGTATTGTGAATGATGATACTCATTGAATTTGATGCTCAGCCACTGAAGCCATTTAGGGCTCCTGGGGGACCCGTTGGACTCCCGAAGTCTCCCGCAGTATTATTTGCTCGTATGACCCAATATATATGCTTTTAAAAGCTGAACCGTTTAAACACCTTCATAGTCAAGCCAACAGATCATATCTAAGCAAACTCCCGTAGTTTACTGTGACTTACGTTGGGGTTCCAGTTGACGCCTTTCTTTTGGTGGTCCGCCACGTATTGTTTGAGGGCTGTAAACACTGCTCGCACTGCCGCACACCATTCTTTGTGTCCCGGACTGCAGGGAATGCGTGGGTTAAGGACACGTTTGCACAGGTACATATGAAGAGGCACTTTTAAACATAGAACTTCTGAAGCACATTACAGAAGTAACTTTGAACTACCATGACAGGGTTGAAAGACTTTTAGTTCCGGAAACAGCCCCCTTTTCACGTGTTTGCCTTCATAACAGGGATGTATTCATGACATTATTTGATTTCATACTGTATGCGCTGAATTCATGACTTGAGTCTAGCTGAATACTCAATTGACGGGTTACAAGACATGGTTTGAATTCAAAGCATATTTTGTATTTGAGAAAGGATGGGATTCAGGACCTTGCAACCGAGACATAAGATTTGAATCTTTGAGTAAACAAAATTAATTTGCGTAAATTACTTCCTCGTTGCCATCGTAGAGGTTAATTTAAATGGTAAATTAGTTAAGTTATACTTATATTAATTTTGAAAGTGGTAAATATCATTGAAAGCTTTCAATTTGCCACGTGACTTCGTGACATATCACGTGACTAGTAGAGTGCCAAACTTTGCAGTTCAGAAATTCAACCACCAACGCCCATTGGGGCGATCCCAATCAATCAAATCAAGTAAACGTGTCACGTGTTGAAATGTTATACTTCTTAAGTTCTACAACAAGCCCGAGAACTGTATTCTCGGGACATTTCTAGAAGAACAAGTTGATTTGTTTAAATCATGATAAATCATAATTTACAGAACCAATCAACATACCTTACCTTATTGAACCTTATTGATCTGTTTAGTAGGATCCTACAGGGTCGTCAACTTCTTCCGAAGGCCACCCGACTGGCTTGACCAATCCAATACAGAGTTGTTGTTAGTTGCAGTGTAGCTAGTTACAGGAGGATGGTCAGGGAAAGTCTTGAGGAAGTTACCAAGGCGTATTTTGAATGCATCCAAGTCGTCAGATACTGTGTTTACATCCTTGGGCAGTAGATTCCATAACTTTGCTCCCGTCACAGCAAAAGATGCGTCATACAGCGTTTTAGCAGATGATTTTGCTCTCCCATGTAGCTTAGGTAGTTTTGCTTTCCAGCCTAGTCTTTCGTTGTAGCTGAACTCCATATTGATGTCATTGGGTACTTTGTTGTTAAGGAGTTTCCACACGTGTATTGTGATGAATCTCTCACGTCTTCTTTGAAGTGATTGTAATCCAAGGACTTGTAACCGTGCCCAGTAACTCATGTCCTTTAGGCCACAGATGTGCCTTGTGAAGAAGCGTTGTACATCCTCTATAGCTTTGGTGTCCCCCAGCTTGTGGGGGTGCCACAAGGGGCTGCAGTATTCCAGCTTGCATCGAATGAGAGATTTCCACAGTGTTAGCATCACCGGTGTACTTCGGTCTCTAAATACTCCAAGAGCCCATCCTGCCAGTTTTCTAGCTCCAGCAACCATCGAGTTTATGTGGGTGGACCAATGATAGTTGGAAGACAGTAAAACTCCCAAGTCCTTCACAACATCCTTGGAATCAAGGCTAAAACCCGCTGGAGTGTTGTAGTTGAACGTGCTAAATGGTAGTTCGTCCAGCCAATTGGGTCTCCCTGCTCTGTAACACAGGTACTCAAACTTACCCTCGTGCAAGACCATATTGTTTTGTATCGACCAGTCCACAACCTTGTTGAGATCGCTTTGTAGGAGGGTCATTTCAGTCTCCTGGGTGATCGGTGCTGTGAGTCGAGTATCGTCAGCAAAACTTGCAGAGGATGCAAAGTCCACGACTTCTTCAAGGTCATTCACGTCAAGGAGGGAAAAGCAAGGGGCCCAGAACAGTCCCCTGTGGTACTCCACTGGTAACATCTTCAGCTACAGAGTGTTGACCATCAACAGTTACAATCTGTCTCCTGCCTGAAAGAAAGTCCTTGATCCATTGGTAGAGGCGACCTCCTATGCCATAAAACCGGAGCTTCTTCAGAAGTAAACGGTGATCGACCTTGTCAAACGCTTTGGAGAAATCCAGGTAAATCACGTCTGTTTCTATACCCATGGTCATGTTCCGGACTATGTTGTCGTAGTGAGCTAGAAGCTGGGTGAGGCAGCTGCGCCCTTTTCGGAATCCATGTTGTTTCTTGGATATCAGGGAGTGACCTTCTAGGTAGTCAACCAGCCTGTTCCTTATAACCCGTTCAAACACCTTTATGATGTGTGATGTAAGGGAAACTGGGCGATAGTTTTGAGGGTCAGCTTTACTATCTTTTTTGTGGATAGGAGTTATAAATTGCTCTTTGAGCATGCTGGGTATTTTCCCGTTGGCAAAAGAATGATCCCAGAGCATGTGAATGGGGATGCAGAGATATTACTTACATGCCTTGAGTATACATGCAGGGATACATTCGTGGGATGTGGAGGAGTAGGCATCAATCTCGTCAATGGCTTCTACTATGTCGTCCAGTGTAAAATCCATGTCGGTGATACTACACGTTGGGGGAGTGAGGTTCTCTGTTGTGTCGCGTATGTCGGGATTTGATGGGTCACTAAACACCGAAACATATTGCTTCTGAAGGATGTCCGCCATTGTCTTTGGGTCTGTCTGGAGTTCGTTGTTATCATCCCTCAGCGGCCCAATATTGCTCTTCAGCTTCGAGAACTTCTTAGCATAACTGAAGAAAAACTTTGGATTTTTTCTTCACTGCAGTTACAGCCTTTACTTCCTTCCTAGTGAACTCAGTGTCGATTGCATCTCTGATATCGATGCAAAGAAGGCTGATACTGTCCCTGGTTTGCTGTATTAGAGGAGAGTTGGGGTCACTGGCTTCAATGGCCCTGAGTCTGCATTTCTGTTTTCTCATCCTCCGTTTGAGGACCTGCTTCTTCCTGTTCCTAGGCTTGGGTTTGGCAGTATTGGAGGTGCAAGTTTGCGACTTTTTGGGGCAGTGTTGTAAGGCAATTTGGAGGATGGTTAGCCTTATGAGTTCCATGAACATTGCACCATCGTCATCACCCTCTAGTAAACATGACTTCTGTAGTCCGTTCCAGTCGATGCCCTGCAAGTCCTCATTCATCTTGTCGAAGTCGCCCTCAAAGCAGTTGAGGGATTTGAATGAGTAGGGGTCGATATGTAGAAGCCCCTGTGGTGAGTTGGTAGGTGCCCAGTCGATTGCAGATGTCACAGTCACTATGTCATGGTCAGAGATGGGTGTTTTTTCACAGTCGACGTCACAAATGTAGTTAGGGCAATTAGTCAGTACGAGATCAAGAGTATTGTTACCTCTAGTAGGCCTAGTTACAACCTGACTCAAGAAGTTCCTACCCATGAAGTCAAAAAGCCGCTGTGCAGGCGTGACTCCTCTCGCTAACCCTTGTGAGTGGTCGATACAGTGTGTTGTCCAGTCTACAACTGGCAAGTTAAAGTCACCAGTTATGTACAAGTCATGGTGCTTCAGTTTCTGAGCTCCGTCGAGGTATTGCTGGACCTCGCTAAGTAAACTGGTAAACTTAGCGTCGTTAGCAGTGGGTGGTCTGTAAATTGTTACAAGTATTGTGTCAATACTCTCTAGCGTGCACATTACAGCCTCACAGACGCCGTTATCAAAGACTTCAGTCCTCGATATTGGTAAACTGTCATGTACGTAAAGTATGACACCCCCACACTTGATTTTCTCTCGGTCAGCCCGAATGGAAGTATATCCCTTAATAGCTACCTGACTGTCTGAGTGGTAAGATTTAAGCCAGGATTCAGTTATACTGATAAAGGGTATAAACTTGTTACAGTTCTCAAGGATTGTATCAACGAGGTATGGTAGCTTCCAACGCTGAGAACTGCTTGCCTCGGGTGTAATACCCTGGGCATTTAGCAGAATGAAGGAGCAGGAAGGGCTTGGTTCGCCCACGGGTACCATTGGGCTTGTGTTGGGGCCTGCATGTGCAATGGGTTGGGTAAGGGAACCTGTTGCTGAGGCATTGGTGGAGGGAGTTGCTGCTGTTTGATGCTGGGTATCACAAACTGTTGGAGGGTCAGCATGTTCTGTTGAAGCTCTCTCTGAGTGCCTTTCAGATCCTCGATCATGGTTACGAGAAAAGAAATGTCTTCCTGATTAGACTTCTTTTTCTGATTCGCCCTCTGAAAATGTGCTTCCATTGGCGTTGTAGCACTACGTTCCTTCCAGGAAACGTTGGAGCCAATGCTGTCAGATCTGTTCCGTGTGGGAAGCCGGAATTGATCGTTTTTCAGGATACCTGAGGGTACTGAATCCTCTTGGGCCTTCCTACGTGTACCCTTAAGGTGGGTGAAGGTACAATCCTGGTTTGTACAAACCTTTGACCTAACGCTGGATCTGCACAGCTTAGGGTGGAGGAATTTGCAGTCTTTTCCCTTCTTGCAACCTCCCTTCGTTATGAAGGCTCTACACAGTCGTGGATGTGAGAAGGGACAGATTCTGCCGTCCACCTCTTTTTTACCTGAAACACCATGTGGGCATTGGTGCCTCCTGTATTTGTCACAGATGGCACTGGTGTTGTTGCCATTTGGGGCTGGAAGGGTCGATGAGCCAGCATCTCCAAGGCTCTCGTCGGTGGGCATGTTGCGTCGAGGGCTATGGCGGTTTTGGCTTGTTTCCTGTTCTTCTGTCTCATCTCCAGCAGCTATTTCCTCTGCCTCTTCTTCTTGTTCCTCGAGGCGCACATCTCCTCTGTCAGTATCAGCATGGCTTGCAACGCTGGGAATCAGCTGATTCTTCTTCTTACAGTCGTGACAAAGCCATACATATCCAGAGGGTAGGCTATCAAACTCATCAAGACTCTGTTTCTGGTCCACAAGAGTCTGACAGGTATGTGAGCCTTGCCAGCAGATGAAACAAGTGAAGGGAGTGTCATCAGCTCTTTTGTTCCTGTACAATGCTGTACACACGTCACAGCTTGTTGGGAAACACGCTTCAATCTTCAGAATGATCCTATCACCCATCAGCTTCTTGTTCTTGTAGATCTTATCCCCCTTGCTGTTCCGTGTTTGTATTCCCATGTATTCACAGGTCTTTTCCAGCATGGCAGATGTGAAGATGCTGTGGGTCATTACTGACAGATTCTTCTGATACTTCTCACCGGGTCTGTAAGCTCCGATGAGTTTTTTGATTTCAGCGTCCGGGGAGTCGTTCATCAGTTCACCGAGTACGATGTTATGTCGATTGACAAGGTCGTCATCTGTCTGTGCCATGATTGTCGTTGTATTGAATCAGAGCAAAACAGTCGGGTGGCCAGCTGCACGTCTACCTGAAATTACAACGGCAGCAGCAAATGAGAATTGGCGTGAGCGTCCCAGGGGTAAACGGACAGACACTCAACAAGGACAATCCCCTGGTTTGCGACAATATAACGCAAACAAAACTGATAAAATACTCCAAGTTCCTGGAAGTACGGTTAGTTCAACACAGAGAACAGCACTAAGTTTGTCTTCGAGGCTGCTTCTGAAACCGTTAGTGTTGTAACGACAACCAACAATGTACACAGACACTGATAAAGGAAATCGATACAACAGTTATTCAACACTGATTGGGATTTGGTTGAGTGATTGTGTAACGAGGTGTATCATGCACAATCAATCACGCCGTACGTACACTTATAGCACGAACAACGCAGGATTAGCTAATCAATGTGTGTCCCCGCAGCATAACACACATCTCAAATTTGTTGAACTGCTTGCTGGGCCTGTTCTTATCTCGGTATTGCTGGAGGAAAATCAGGATTATAGCCTGAATAAAGGGATAGGCAGGGAAATATTTGCCTGGGGTATATTTGTTGATAATATTAGTCATTTCAATACAGTAGATAAATAAATTCAATAATTAAGTTACATGAATAATGATGTTATGAAATATTCCAAGTATACTTGGACAATGTACATGAAAGTTGAAGCTTAGGGTTAATGTAACACTGATTTTTGGGACACTGTCACTTGTAAGTCAGGTCATCTGGAAACTTATTCAAGTAACTATGGATTTAGCCAAAAAGTGGTACTTACTCCAATTTCACTGATAGCATCGTTGAGTGGCTTGATCACAGCAGGAACGTCCGCCTATTATAGAAATAGAATAATCAGTAATCATTACATGTTTTGACTAAATCAATCCAGACCAATCCATAAATCGAATCAAATTGAATACTTTAACTTTACAGCGAAATTACACGATACAGTTTTCAATGATGGAAAAGTTTCAATTTTTTTTCTAGTAACTTACTGGAACAGGTGCCTTTGCTCTGACAGACACCCTTAGGAATTCCTTGTTTTTTTCGCACACTACCTTCAACATCTTGGACTGAGAATGATAACAATCGATAAATCACAGTAAATGAATAATTAATTTAGTTGAGAAAGGACTAGCTTTTCTCAGTCAGTAAATAAATTCTTGAAATCTATAGTCTGGTTTGGATTATATGTGAATACTGAGCTTTGCAATATGCATTACAGGTTTTGTCTCCTCACCATCTCAAGGACATCTGAGGGCAGATTTTCAGAAGCCTTTACTAATGCATCAGCTTTATCCAGGGTCTCTTGGAATTCTGTCACATATTCAGGGTATCTAGTATTAATATCAAATTAATTCATCCTTTAAATCATAGTTAACAGATCTTTAATTTGTCTTAGTATTTGCCCTCAACCAGTCAGCACACCCCACAAGTTTCAAATATCAAGTTCAAAGAATGCTCTTCCCAATTACGGGGGAAGATGATATTAGCAATTTTCAAGGAAAAAAAGTACACTCCACATATTGGAATTTGGCTAGCTTGGTTACATGACCAAAATTTCTGTTGGTTGTACCAACAAACTGCATGATAAACAAGATTTTCAAAATTTCACAATGCAATTCTTAGTTAACTCAGCACACACTAAAAATTTAAGTTCTTCAGGTAATGTACAAAGTGGAATCAAAGTAAATATGTCAACTGAGAAGATTTATTCAGGGAAATTCTAAAAGTAGAAAATTGATATACAGTATTTATGCTACTTTTGTCATGTACCAATAGTCCATACACCTTTAATTTATTGATTTCAGTTCAAACCTTTGATTTGTCTAATTTCTTGTTACCTTAGACTTGACAATTTGGTTTATAAGCAATGTGGCATTACTCCAGTAGCTGAGGGCAAGGTCGTGTACCCATCATTGTCGAGAAGGTTTCTCGACGGTTTTCGGTACTTTAGACCATGATGAAGAAAACGTACTTGCTGCCGTTTGATGAATCGACGTCCTGAGGGGTGATATGGCCACGCCCATTTTTGCCCTCAGGCGGTATTATGAGACCTGATTATTTCGACTTCTGATGGTCATAGAGACTTTAGAATTGAACTGAGTGTCTATCTCATCGAGGTGAACAACTTTTTTCTCTGACAACTTTTTGTCAGATAATTATATTAATTGACCAATTAGCTAATTGGGCAATTTTCAAAAATCCTAAAAAACTTTCTATGGCTAAAAATGATCACAATAACCTAAAACGAAAAAAGTGGTTTTAATAATATTTTGAAAAATTTTCCTTAGAAAATTTTGGACTTAGAAAATTTTGAGCAAAAACGAAAAATTTCATTTTTTGCATCCTTAATTAACTTGGCCCAATACTTTTGACTTCTTAAAGTCACTGTGGTGCTTTTGCTGTTCTGACAGCATATTTTATTCTCCTACTGGAAGTTTTTGCCCCCTTCAGAACTGGTTTCAGAGCCACGATCAGAGGAAAGCTGTGGCTGACTACCCAAAATATGTGCCTCCACTGCACTTAATTTGAAGCAAGATCCAAGATAAGCTGCCCCTCCTCAAGTTACTGGAAGTGTAATCTCTTCATAACTGGGTTGTAGAGTCAGCTGGCTCTGCAACACGTTAGGAAGAGAGCACATGCCTTATAGTTGTAAAACAGTGGTGACCCTGGCGCCCAGCACCACTGTTTACAAGCAGGTGACTGCCTCTGTTCCTGAGACCACTTATCATAGGTACTCAGAGGTCGCTCCCACTGTCTACATGTGGAAGCAGGAACTAAAGATGGAAGCTGTGTGAACTGACCTTCCCAAATGAAGCCAAGATGGGCTGCTCCCTCCTCTCTTCTTAGAATAGCCAGACGGACCCGCCAAGCTATCCTGAAGGGAAAACACCTGTAACACCCATCAACATTTCTCACTAAATTCTCGCCATGATTTATTCCCAGACGAACTGTCCCTCTTTCGTGTTCTACACGCAGTTCTTGACATCATCTAGTTCCCTACCAACCCTTCTACATTCTCTTGCATTATGAGCTGGCACTCCACAATGCTGTGGCCTGATGCCAGGGGTTGCAACTTGCACTTTAAACAGTCCCCCTTCAAGCATATTTGCCGAGCAGATCTTCTGGATGAGTAGGTACCAGATTGTGAACTCACCAATCAGAGCTCAGGACTTCGACAAGATTGAACACTTCCCTTTGTTCTACTTCTAGTGGGTGATGCTGACAGAGTGTGAGGGACCCTCAGCTTAAGACTGCATCCTTGAATCTTGATGATGCCTTGATGATGACTGGACCAAATTTGAAGATATTGCCTACTGTCAAGATAGGCTTTCAGGAAGTTCCACGGGGTAGAGTTGAGCAGACGAGGGCCATGGAGTGGAAACTGGTTGTGTGAGCCCTCAGCAATGATACAGTGGGTGAGTCTCAGGGAAGCGCCGTGCTTTCTGCTAGTTCCACAATCCACATGCCGTGGCTAAGGATGTGTGTTGTAGAAGAGGTCCCAATCCATGTAGTGGCAAAGTAGGAGAAGAAGGAAGCCATGACTACAGTAAGAAGGGGCTTTAGGGTTCTCCCAACTCTGTACAAAATCACCCACTGGGTTGAAGAAGATGGCTCCATTCTTGGCAACGTCATCTTTGATTGCTTGATTGGTGAGTTCTCGATCAGCTACTCATCCAGAAGTTCTGCTCGACAGAATCTGTCGAGCAGCTTGAGCTGCTTGATTACAGTACAGTATGGCAGCAACATTATGGTCTGTTTAGTGTGTCAGGAGTCTCACTGCAGACCCCCATTTCTAGGGGACGGCTACAAAAACGGCAATTTTGGTTGAAGTGTGCACAAAAAGCATCCAAAAGTGTCAAAAACGCGACAAAAGCGTCTTAAAGTGTCAAAAACGCGACAGTAAGCGTTCGAAAGTCTCAAAACATGCAGGAAACATGACAAACTGAAAATCTCGTCGTCCCCCTAAAAATGGGGGGTCTGAAGGAGGCAATGGTTGTTTTAAGAGAAAATGTAGTCAGAAAGGGTAATGGATGTTCCATGTCTCAGGGGAACAGGGGTTCTCAAGGCTGAACAGCCTGGTGGGTCAGTCTGGCTATCCTAGCGACCTAGCAATGGAGGGGAGGCAGCTCCCCCTTCCACATGTTAAAGTGGTCAGGAACTGGGGTGCTCAACTTCCTGTCAATACACAACAGTGGTGATCCTGGCTCTGCTATCAGGTCTGAAGAGCGCACACTTCCAGTAGTGAGGAGGGGCAGCTTATATAAGCCTTGGCTTTAAATCAAATGCAGTGGAAGTATCATAAGCAAGGCGATTATCTGGGGCAGTCAGTTGCCATATCTTTATTTTGTCGCAGCTTTCATCTTTAGTTCCTGCTTCCACATGTAGACAGTGGGAGCGACTCTCTGAGTACCATGATGGGGTGGTCAGGAACAGAGGCAGTCACCTGCTTGTAAACAGGGTCACCACTGTTTTACAACTATAAGCATGTGCTCTCTTCCTAACGTGTTGCAGAGCCAGCTGACTCTACAACCAGTTATGAAGAGATTACACTTCCAGTAACTTGAGGAGGGGCAGCTTATCTTGATCTTGGCTTCAAATTAAGTGCAGTGGAGGCACATATTTTGGGTAGTCAGTTGCCACAGCTTTCCTCTGATCGTTGCTCTGAAACCAGTTCTGAAGGGGGCAAACTTCCAGTAGGAGCAGTCAAAATATGCTGTCAGAACAGCAAAAGCAATCACAGTGACTTTAAGAAGTCAAAAAGTATTGGGCCAAGTTAATTAAGGATGCAAAAAATGAAAATTTCGTTTATTTTTGCTCAAAATTTTTTTAAGTCCAAAAATTTTCTAAGTGAAAATTTTTTCAAAATATTCTTAAAATATTCCCCTCGATGAGATAGACACTCTAGTTCAATTCTGAAATCTCTATGACCATCAGAAGTCGAAATAATCAGGTCTCATAATACCGCCTGAGGGCAAAAATGGGCGTGGCCATATCACCCCTCAGGACGTCGATTCATCGAACGGCAGCAAGTACGTTTTCTTCAGCATGGTCTAAAGTGCTGAAAACCGTCGAGAAACCTTCTCGACAATGATGGGTACACGACTTTGCCCTCGGCTACTGGAGTACATACTTTGAGGGCTCAAATCAGAATAGCTTCAATTCCTTTATAGCAAATTAACAATTTTGAAAATGACCTATGGTCAGTTGGTTGCCCAAACATTCTATAGCAAAAAAAAACAACATGATCAGGCAGTTAGCCCCATAATTGTGTGAAAGCCCCAAACTAGTATGCTTTTGGCCTTCTATGATAAGGCACTGCAAATATTATAAATTGATTGATGTGCTGCTAAGATTTATAATTGAATTGAATGATATCTACATTGTTTGAATCTATTTCATCAAACGTTGTAATCTACTACATTCAAGAAATACTTGATCAAATGTCTGTTCTTCAATTTAAAACAGTCAACTCTAACATACAATGTGGACAACTTAAACTTATCATATTCATCATCGTCATCAGCAGCAGATGAAGGAGCACCTCTACCAGAAGCACATTTCTCCAACCGAGTAGTCACAGCTTCCAATCGAGACACAAGGCTTTCAAGGTTTGACATCCCTAACAGGAAAACATAGGGGAAAATCAAAGCAGTAAAGCAGTCAGTGAAGCAAATAATCAGTAACATAAGTCAAGTAGATCCATTAAATAAGTACAATTTATCTGTTCATAACAACTGGAGTATCATAACAAATTTCAGTGCCAATATATATCAACAATTAAAGAATAAATCCTTTAAAACACATCGATCTGCAAGACTTTTCTCCAACTTTGGACTTGAACTTTGACACAATTTCTTGAGAAATACTGTGTAAGAACAGCCAAATCCAAATGAGTCACACCTAGATGATTGGTGTGCAGGCATCTTCAGTCCAATACCTACCTCAGCTTTTGGGGTGTTTAAATTGCGAGAGCTTTTTATGAGCTAGGCCCCCAGCAGTCACCCCCTGGTACCAGGGTAAAGCACTGTCAAGTGCAGTGACCACCTGCCTGATTGAAACTGATTGGAGGTCTTTAACACAAACATCAAGAAATTAAGTAGCACATTTGGTGAAGTGCCAATATAGTTAATAAATAAGAATGAATTGTTGGTATTTCACCACATTCTTATCTAGGATGACAAGACAGTTTTAGTGACGGGAAGAAAGAAGGTTTATTTGGACAGTTAGGCGGGTAGGCGGCAGAAGACAACGGAGAAAACTCTACTTCCATTAGAGGAGTTTGTACCCCAGTGGGGTAAGTTAAGTCGTTAACGTGTAAAGTAGTTTGTTCGTCTGTTGGTTGTTTCCTTGACTCAATGATATTCCTATACGACATACTTTATACCATATTTATATTCTCTTGGTGAGACCGAGTTCGTTTTGAGAGAGTTATTTATTTACGATCTCAGGTTTTGTTAGGGCGACTGGTGTTAGCCCAGTTGGGAGTTTGCCAACCGGAAGTTCAATCCAAGGAACTGTGCGAGCCCAGGTGGGCCACATTTACGGACAACGGTAGTGCCGAGATTCAGGAGACACTCGACACAGGGACACTCACCTTTCGGAATCATCGGACGTACGGGATCTCAAGCATCTACAGCTACAATCATCATCAGTGTTGGGAAAGAGTCGGGTCACATCTTACGTTGATATATCGCGGTAGCGAATTGGGAACTGAAGGTTTTACTCTGATATATATTTGAACTTGTAACGTAAAGAGTATGTTATCTGAGTAGAGATCTTGAGTTAGAGAGAGAGCAAGAGTACAACTTATATAGATTTATATACTATATATTCCGCTTTTATATACTTGTGTGTTAACCCAGTCTCATTCTTTGGTTCAGGGAAAGGGGGTTATTAACAGTGGTAGCAGAAGAAAGAGGAGACGATCCATCGCAGTGAGTACTCAGGAAGATACAACTCTAACTAAAATATCAAATTTCAAGTTAAAATTCTCAGGTAATCATGGCTTCATCTTACAAGAGCATCCCAGTGTTAACAGAGGACACTGTGTACTCCTCATGGAAGAAGGAGATTGCGTTTTGGAAACACGCAACCAATGTTGATCCCACGAAGAGGGCTCATACAGTGATCCTGGCTATGACTGGCAAGCCAAGGACAGTAGCTGTGCAACTTAATCCAGAGACGTTGGCAGTTGAAGGAGGGCTAGATCTTCTCGTGCAGGAGATGGACAAGCTGTTTCTGAAGGACAACACCCAACAGTTGTTCTGTGCTATTGATTCATTCGAGAAGTTCAAGCGCCCCAAATCCATGTCAATGGATGAGTATGTAGCTGAATTCACGAGGCTCTACAAGTGTGTGGTGGAGTGTCGCCAGGGAAAGGAAAGCTACGAGGATGGAATACTGCGTAGATACTAAAAGCAGGAACTAGCGAAACCACCCCGAAACAAGCCGAAACAAGCGGAACGACCCGAAACCACCCCGAACCAACCCAAAAACCTTCCGAAACAAGCCGAAACAAGGCGAAACGAGCCGAAACAACCCGAAACAAGCGAACAGAAATAAGCGAACAACCCGAAACAGCGAATAACCCGAAACAACCCGAAACAAGCAGTTTTGTATTTTCCACTTGTTTCGCTTGTTTCGGCTTGTTTCAGCTTGTTTCGGTTGATTCGCTTGTTTCGGTTGGTTCGCCTTTGTTTCGCTTTGGATACGACAGAAAAACACGAAACAACCCGAATCAAGCCCGAATCAAGCCAATTTTTTTACTAAAACCTGGAACAACCCCGAAACAAGTCGAATCACCCCCAAACAAGCCGAATCACCTCGAAAAAGCCCGAATCATTCCAAAACAGCGACTCATCCTCGAAAAAGCGAACAACCCGAAACAAAGCGATCAACTCGAAACAAGCAGTTTTGCATTTCCACTTGTTTCGGCTTGTTTCGGCTTGTTTCGGGTTGATTCGCTTGTTTCGGCTTGTTTCGCTTGTTTCGGCTTGTTTCGGGTTGATTCGCTTGTTTCGGGTTGATTCGCTTGTTTCAGCTTGTTTCGCTTGTTTCGAGTAAATCAACCGAATCAAACGATTCAACCCGAATCAATGTCGAAACGAGCCGAATCAATCTGAAGCCGGCCATGATCAATCCGGAATAAGTGTCAGAGTCAAGGTGAATCAACCCGTATAATTATGGGACATAACTAATAGGATATTCATTGATATTCAGTTTGTCAAGAAATATGTTCTTCTAGTCATCTAGCTATCTAGGCATAGAGATGTGTATACACAAATCTTATGAACTTATAATTGTATCTCCTTTCATGATAGGCGACTTTATTACCCAATCCCAACTCATTCGGCTCATTTTTACCTGTCAATCAGAAACACTGCGTACACAATATATATTTGTATATTATGCTTTATCCTGATCTCACAGATCTCTATTTTTCTATTTTTCCTTCCAACCAACTATTTAGAGTTGACTGCGGATCCTATTAGCACTTCCACCGTAGTATGTTGATAAAATACTCTGGCTACAAGTTATCTATTTTCACCATTCATCACCACCCTATTCTTTGATAACTGATCAACTGTGTCTGACTGATAATTACATAATAACGTAATCACTGAGAGGTCGAATGTTTTCAGGTTCCTATACTACGTTAACTCATTAAGGCATGGTACTTTAACAGTCTTGTTTTACTAACAGTCATCAAATTATGACAATTATGATCTTTCTCAAGCTGACAACAAAATGATACTAATGATATCCTTATTCATGGTAAAATGATCATTTTAAATGCAACGTCATTAATCATTATAATTAATCATGTTATTCCCTTAATTTGCAACAAATGAAATGCAACTCACAATTCGTAATGGAGAAAATTATTTGCGGTCAGTTATCATTCATGTTTGACTATATAACTCATGAATTGGTGTTTAAAGTTATGACATTTACTAAAACTTATGTTCGTATTATCAGTATCATCGTCATCCGTGTTTTAGTCTCAAAATGACACGGAATATAGAGGATCAATAATGAATATAATATAAATATAATATATCATAACATCTCTCTTCCTTTAGTAAACTATCTCCTCTCCCTTCTTTAAATAAATTAAAAGAGGCGTCTTGCGCCAAATCAAAATAATTTAAAACGTACCATGCAGTCTACTGCGCGCACGCCGCGCAGTTCATTAAAAATTAAATCATTAAATGGTGTAAGCAATTAGACCGACGCATTAAAATGGCGTCGCGCGTTACATCACATAACATTCAAAACTGCGACCAGCACAACACAAATTATCCCATTTGATGCAAATGGAGTTAAATGAAGTTTAAATCAACGTTAAATCAGTTTCAAAATATTAGCACTTTTAGAATATCTCAGCAAATTCATAAAAAGTATAAATCTCATCAAATAACAGCAAATACAAATAAAAATGGTTTACACGGTTAAAATGGTTTAAAAAACGATCTAATTTCGCGACGACTTCTCCGCAATTCTCTTAGATCTACGTACTGGTACTCGGTCTGGCTCTTTAGCCTTACTAGCAATTCTGGCAGATCGTCTTAAAGGAATGTTATCAGGAGGTTCCGGCGGAACTGGGGTGGGAAGGACGGGCTGCTTGGGGGTACTAATCGGGGTAGGTTGACGAATTTTGGGGGTAGCAGGTGGTATGACATTGAATGTCCGACCAGTGTGATCTGGCTGCAAAAATCTAACATTGCGTCGGATCACATTGCCCTGGCTATTCAGGATGTCATATGACCTGTTGGAGTCGGGGTGTTTCGAAACAACCACACCTGATCTCCAGACTTTATCGTCATAGCCATTCCTGTAGACAATATTCTGCCCTTTAACATACTCGGGAACACTAGTTGTTTTAGTTCGGTCGTAATACTCGGCAGATTTAGATTGCTTCTCACTCAGCAACTGACGGGTAACATTACAATGTTCATTAGTTAATAACGAATCAGACATTGGTAAATTAGAACGCAGATATCGATTAAAAAACATGAATGCAGGTGATTCTAAATTAGAAGAAAACGGAGTGTTTCTATATTGTAACAGACCTTTTCTAAAATCAGAACTGTCTCTAGCACATTTACGCAAGATGTTCTTTACCGTTTTCACAGCACTCTCAGCCTGACCATTAGACTGGGCATAGTGCGGACTAGATGTCGTAAGTTTAATGTCGTACTCTAACGCAAAATCTTTAAATTCCTTTGAGCTGTAAAGAGCATTATCTGAGCATAATTCATTAGGAATACCAAAAGAAGAAAATAAATCTTTAAAATGTTCAATCAAATGTCTAGTTGACGGGTGTTTAACTTTAAATTTCTTAACTTCTGGCCACTTAGAAAGGTAACAAATAACTACTTGAAATGAAACACCTTCGAAAGTAAATAAGTCGGCTCCTATTTTTTGCCATACTCTACTAGGAATATCATGCGAGATTAACGTACCACGCGTAGGTAACGGGCGTTGTAACAAACATGCCTCACATTCTTTGACCATATTGTCAATATCAGAGTTAATACCTTTCCAATACACACTTTTACGAGCTAAGTTCTTACACCGTTCTTGGCCTTGATGACCAACATGTAGACGCTGCAGTAACTCAGGTCGCAAAATCTTGGGTATAACGACTCTATCACTGTATATAACAATATCCTGGTAAAGTGACAAATCATTTTTCAGACTAAAATATGCTTTGGCTGGTTCTGGACACTGCTTAATAGTTTCTGGCCAGCCATTCTTTATGCAATTTTTTACAGAACTAAGAATAGGGTCACTGTTAGTACTATTTTGAATTTTAGACATCATAGTGGAACTAAGACCTATGTCTTCAAGTAGAGCATGAATCATTAACTCGTTCTCAGCATCTAATTTCACACTTTTACTACTACTGGACAGACTGACAGCACGACTCAGTGTATCTGAAATGTGCATATACTTACCTGGCACGTACACTGGTTGTAGATCAAAACGTTGGAGCCTTAAAAGTAACCTTTGACAGCGAGCTGGTGCTTGAAATAAAGGTTTAGTTAAGATAGTGATAAGTGGTTTGTGGTCCGTTTCTACTCTCACTCGTTGACCATACAGGTACTGGTAAAAGCGTTCAGCACCAAAGACGATGGCTGACAGCTCTTTCTCAATTTGAGAGTAGGACTGCTGAGCTGGCGTGAGACTTCTGCTAGCATACGCCACTGGACCATTATCCTGTAGAATGCATGCTCCAAGTCCGTGCTGCGAAGCATCTGTGTTGAGTGTAACTGGTTTCTTGACATCAAATATGCGTAGTACTGGTTGACTAGTGAGTATAGTCTTGATCTTCTTCATCGCTTCATCATGTTCAAATGTCCAATTGAACTGCGTTCCTTTTACTAGTAGCTGTCGGATAGGGTGTGTTATCTCTGACATGTTGGGTATGTATTTAGCTAGGTAGTTCAACATACCAAGGATTCTCTGACATCCTTTAACATCGTTGGGGTTAGGCATATCTAGTATATCCTGTATTCTAGCGGGGTTAGGTTTGATACCTTCTGTGCTGATAACATGTCCTAGGTAGACAACCTCCTTCAAGCTAAACTTGCACTTAGCCTTATTAAGCCTGACACCTCGTTCACGAGTGCGCTCTAAACATCTGGTTAATCTAGAGTCGTGTTCCTCCTTAGTGTTAGCAAATACTAAAACATCATCATAGAGTACTATTACACCTGGTAGACCTTGATATACGCTGCTAACTCTCTTCTGGAATATTTCATTAGATGAATTTAAACCAAAAGGTAACCTGGTATACCTGTAACGACCTTTAGGGGTGTTAAATGTTGTGTAAAAAGAACTCTTGTGTGATAGTTGGATTTGCCAATATCCATCTTTGAGGTCCAATTTCGTGAAGTATCTGGCACCTGACAGCTTTGTGTGTAGTTCTTCTGGTGTTGTTGGATCAGGCAAGGCGGAGAATATGGGAAGATGCAGCTCCAGTTCTTTGCTGACCTCAACGAGTACAGGTATTGATAGAGTGATAGAACATACGAGAATATTCCTCTAAATAGTATTGCCTAATATGGAGATGGAGCTAGTTATTTTTTGAAATAGCTCACATGTATTTCAATGAAGCTAGGTCTTTCCTTCAAATTTCAATTAATAGTTCACTGAGGAAGCTGGTCAATTCCTTCGCTTCAAACAATTCAGACATTGGTCTTCTGACTCCTTACACTATTTCACCTCCTATTCAACTGAACCACCAATTTCAGTGCCCTCTCCCGGCGATCGCCTAATTACGGGTTCACGGTAGTGTTTCACGACCACGAGACGTACTCAGCAACCATTCCCTCTGGCTTCTGGATGTCTCCAGGCTCCATCTACAAGGTGTGATTGCAGAGGCTTCTATCCGAGAGAAAGCAACATTTCAAGCATTTCCCAACGTTAAAAGCGGTGATCGAGATCATCGTTATCAATCAACCCTGAAACTAGCATCACTATAAATTCAGATAGTGCCAGATACTGCCGCGTTCCTCTTTCATATCATGCGTTTTGCTATGAGCTTATGAACTGCTGCAGACGAACACAACTAAATCCTTAAATTTGTTTAATTATTAAACGAATTAAAAATTAAAACTTGTCAGGTGGATGTGAGGCTGAATCAGGAGTTCAGAGAGCCTCCTCCGGCTGGGACCTGTGATCCGGCCAGGGTGTATAACACCTACGGGAGATACGAGGAAAACAGGTGAGGCCGGATTACAATGGCAGGGAATTGCCAGATGAAGATTAGAGTATGACCCTGATATTTAGGGGGAAAATCGATTTTGAGATTAATGATCAAGGCATGTGCTGGATTGAAAACCCTCGTGAAGCAAAACTTTCAGGGTAATTTTGAAAAACTAAATAGTAAATACGAGTCTCCGCGGATTATGTGTTTTTGGCCAATCTTCCTTGACATTTAGTATTTAAACGAAATTCCCCATTTCAGCTGTATAGCCCAGTGCCGTGATAACGTCCTGATGAAGCAATGTGGGTGTGTCCATGTGACTCCCCCCGCCCTGAAACACAACATGGCATCCAGCTCAGGGTACCCGGCCTGTACTATGGAGAAGTGGGCTAAGTGCGGGGTCAGAGCTTATACCGAGTGGGGTAAGAATCTAACCAGACACCACTCTCCGTGACACCAATATCTCCATTCTGCCTGACACCACTATATCTCCTTGACACCACTATCTCCTTGACACCACTATCTCCCTGACACCACTATCTCCTGACACCACTATTTCCTTGACACCACTATCTCCTTGGCACCACTATCTACTTGACACCACTATCTCCTTGGCACAACTATCTCCCTGACACCACTATCTCCTTGACACCTCTATATCCTTAACACCACTGTCTCCTTGACACCACTGTCTCCTTGACACCACTATCTCATTGACTCATCTATCTCCCTGACACCACTATATCCCTGACACCACTATATCCCTGACACCACTATCTCCTTGACACCACTATCTCCTGACACCACCTTCCCCTGACACTACCATCCCCCTTACACCACTACCCCCTGACACCACTATCTCCCTGACACCAGTATCCCCCTGACACCACTATCTCTTTGACACCACTATCCCCCTGACACCACTATCCCCCTGACACCACTATGTCCTTGACACCACTATGTCCTTGACACCACTATCTCCTGGCACCACCTTCCCCTGACACTACCATCCCCCTGAAACCACTACCCCTTGACACCACTATCTCCCTGAAACCACTATCTCCCTGACACCACTATCTCTCTGACACCACTATCTCCCTGATACCACTATCTCCCTGGCACCACTTTATATCACTGACACCACTATCTCTATCTCCCTGACACCACTATCCCCTTAACACCACTATCTCCCTGACACCACTATATCCCTGACACCACTATCTCCCTGACACCACTATCTCTCTGACACCACTATCTCCCTGACACCACTATGTCTCCCTAGTGAAACAGTATGCGGATGTGAACACAGTGTCGGCAGAGTGTGAGTGTCCCCCCACCTGTAGGGTTATCACGTACAAAGCTGAGATGAGCAGCTCCATACTCAGCAAGTTCTACGCCGAGAGCAAAGCAGGTTATTATAATTAAGAATGGGCGAAAATATGGGAATATCATGACCTTATTGAATATGGGCGTTTCGAATTTTACCAAGCTATTAAAGCTGGATGTCCCAAGACACATCCAATATTGGATCTTTAGTCGTAGTTTTTATGGAATCAATTACCAATAAATGCCCCAAAAAGTATCTACTGAAATAAAATCCATCTCTCTCAAAGCACATCTCCTCCCATCTAACTTCCCACTTATTCCCTCCTCAGATCTGGTATCCCTGCTGCCAGTGTCTAACTCCCTAACTAATTCCCTCTTCAGATCTGGTATCCCTGCTGCCAGTGTCTAACTCCCCCACTTATTCCCTCCTCAGATCTGGTATCCCTGCTGCCAGGAAACTACTCCTCCTCTCAGGATGTCCTGGATAACCTCCTGATCATTGACTTGCTCTTCACAACCATGCAGATCACTGAGATACGACAGATTGTCACGTACGGCTGGAGCAACTTCCTAGGTGGGTCAATGGTATGGGGAACGGAAATTTGATCTCACGACACTTCATCTCACGACACTTCATCTCACGACACTTCATCTCACGACACTTCCTAGGTGGGTACACGATAATATGGGGCACGGACATTTCATCTCACGACACTTCATCTTATATGGGGCAGAGTCTAGAATCGAGACAGATTCAGGATCATATTAGAGTTTGGTATTTTAGTCGGGGAATAGTTGGGGCAATGGGCATAGTCTCGGTAAAGTTGGGGAGTATATTGTGGGGCATAGTGGGACTTTGGTCATCTACATTGATGGGGAACAGACATTTGATCTCACGACACTTCATCTCACGACACTTTATCTCGTTATGTTAGGCTAAAGGTTAACGTAAAAGCATAGGGTCAGGCCAGTGTCGACCTGAGATGTCGTACACCCGATGGTATCCTAGGTGGAGACTTTGGAAAAGAGCGCGTGGAATATTCATATAGTGTGTGTCAGAGAGGCGTAGTTTTTGCGCTAAAATTCCGTGTAAGCTGCGCCACATTGATTTCTGTGAAAATGTAGGAGTCTAGCTCAGAATTTAGACCGAGCTTATGAGTAACTTTATGTGGCGGTGCCTTTAACTTTCAGTGGAGTGTATGTTTATAATTAAAAGTGATTAGTCCTGATCAAAGTCAGCATAAGATATTGCACAGTGTGATTATGGAAATATATTCTAAATCCTTCCAAATATTATTAATTTTTCTGAAGATCAACGCGTACACAAAAGAGTCCAATTGAAGAACTGATGTGTTTCAAGTGGATACAAGTACATGGTACAAAATGGTCAGTAAGTGGGGACAAACATTTTTCGCACAAGGCTAACTGATTATATTAAAACAATCAATCGAACAATCAATTCATCATGTTCCTCACGATCTAAAGCACTTTACTTCCCCATCATCTCCCTAAAATGTATGATAATGACGCCACTGTTACTATCTCCGCCCCCAGAATCCCCCTAACAACACCGCCCTCCCCCACCAACTCCCTAATAACAACGCCCTTCCCCAGCAACTCCCTAACAACACCACCCGCCCCCAGCAACTCCCTAACAACACCGCCCTCCCCCAGCAACTCCCTAACAACACCGCCCTCCCCAATCAACTCCCTAACAACACCGCTTCCCCCCCCCACCAACTCCCTAACAACACCGCCCTCCCCCAGCAACTCCCTAACAACACCGCTTCCCCCCCACCAACTCCCTAACAACACCGCCCTCCCCAGCAACTCCCTAACAACACCGCCCTCCCCACCAACTCCCTAACAACACCGCCCTTCCCCACCAACTCCCTAATAACACCACCCTCCCCCAGCATCTCCCAAACAACACCGGCCCCCAGCAACTCCCTAAAAACACCGCCCTCCCCCAGCAACTCCCTAACAACACCGCCCCCCCCCCAGCAACTCCCTAACAACACCGCCCCCCCCACCAACTCCCTAATAACACCGCCCCCCCCCCACCAACTCCCTAACAACACCGCCCTCCCCCAGCAACTCCCTAAACACAGCCCTCCCCCAGCATCTCCCTAAAAACACCGCCCTCCCCCAGCATCTCCCTAAAAACACCGCCCTCCCCCAGCAACTCCCTAACAACACCGCCCTCCCCAGCAACTCCCTAACAACACTGCCCTCCCCAGCAACTCCCTAACAACACCGCCTCCTCCACCAACTCCCTAACAACACCGCCCTCCCCAGGTGATGTGGGCGGTGTCCTCGGTCTCTTCCTCGGAGCATCCCTCTTCACTATCATCGAGTTCGCTCAGTTCATCGTACTCTCCGTCGTGAAGGCCTGCTGCGGACTCGCGCAGAACTTGGCACAGAGCCCAGTGGCGGAACCTACTTAGATAACTCCATATTTGATCAGGGAGAGTGACTTAGATTCAAGTGAACCACAAAAAGAGTAGAGACTAGAGAGGATCCGGAAGATGCCTCGAATATTATCTCAGCACTGGGAAACCCGACAATCTATTCTTTTTATTATTTATAAAAATAAAAATAAATCGTGATGATAAAATAATATTTTACTAATAAAACGAGGACCAAATATTTTCCCTGGCTAATAACTCAAAGTACAATACCAGTCACCAACTAATGATAAAATATCACGTGTTTACGTTTATTATTTTTATCTTTTTATATATTTAAACCGCCAAGGTTTAATATTAGGCCGTTGAAACTGAGGCTACAAAATATGAAGTTTAAATATGGTTCATTGATGGTGTTGAATCACCCATTTTCACCTGTAACATTTTAACCTCCTTTGAAAATACAACGTACGATGATTGATGAACTTAATTTGAATAACAATAATTAATAAGTACATCGGTATAACTAAAATTCTTCATTGCTCAAAAATGCCATGAGGCTTTACTTTCCCATCAGCCCATGAGACACGAGGACGCAAAATGATGTTGAAATTGGCATAATTATAGCAATAGTTTCAGTAAAATGAGGTGGATGAGCACTAACTAATTCATAATTATTTCTTGATATTTGATTCTGACAAAAATGTAACGTATCTTCTGAAAATGATCATTGACATCGTGGTCTTAGTGTTCATCTGAATATTTTTGTTTTGTTGCAGTTTAGATTAACCGTGACCTGCTATAAATTTTTAATTGCTGATGAAATGTCATATTTCAATGCTTTAACGGTGCTGTGTCGAACTCATATATGCGCGGCTTTTCAATGCGCGGCGTAATAGTGCGCGGCTTGCTGCCTGTAATTAACAGGCAGTCAGGCAGCGAGCCGCGCACGACTACGCCGCGCATGGAAAAGCCGCGCACATATGAGTTCGACACGCCCCTGTTAGGACATGCAGACAGCATTTCTAAACTGTTAGCTCAAAAAATTTTACACGCTTAATTTAGGGCCAAATCGCACGGGGACAAAAATCGTGGAAACTTTCATATCTCACCAAAATTCGGATTTTACCTATCGTGCGATTTCATCTTTTTAAGGCCACTTTTCGTGAGATCTGAAAACGTGGTGAGAAAAGTGGTGAAAAGTATCACCGGCCTCAGGAGAGGTGACAGTTTTCACCACAATCGGTGAAATCTCTGTGGTGAAATCAAAACTCCGTCCGTTTTCAATATCGGTGAGATTTGTCACCACTGATCACGTGCAGTGACGAAAAGATCACGCGCATGGTCACGTGATAGCGGTGGAAAGTTTCACGAAGGTACAAAAAACCAAAACGCACGGTAGCGGTGAGATGTAGCGTTACAACGCACGCAGTCATTGACCAATCAGCGCGCTGCATTCCAAGAGTGCGGGAAACAGTAAATAGTGGGAAATACAAATACTCAAATAGCACCAATCTTTTAAAATGTGTTTCGTTCATATCTTGCTGTGCCTTCTCATTTCTGTAGTGTTGCCACTCTGTATTTTGTTTCTCCTCTTGTATTTTCTATCCTATACAATTATGGCATTCCATTGAATCTTGAAGGTTGTGTTAATTCCGACTGATTGATGTATAGTAACTTTACTGTAACCAGGTATAAACATGCAGCAAAAATATGTGGCCAAGAATAGAAAAGTCGAATCAAATAGCAGAGAAAACAGTGAACTGCAGTGAAAGCATTGATAGCAGCATCCCAAACTCTGTAAAAGCAATCATTTCGAGAAAGTTAAAATCATAATATGCAAGAAAGATATGTAAAAAGATACCAAACCAAAAACGAGAGAATGAAATACAATATCTTGAAATAAAGTGTGGAATTTGCATTTGATTTGTTTTGATCAGTTGCATTGCCATGTTGCCATGGTAACACATTCTTCGGAAATAGCAATAACTGAGAGTGAGTGAGAGCAATACGTCATTATCATTAGTAACAATGGTGTATTACTTTTTCTCACACACGGAGAGCGGACGATAAATGTCGCCTAATTACCGGTTTGCAGTTTGGTACATTGTGCAATTACTGTCCCGTGAGAAATGTAAAATATGCACTTTAAGTCATTGACATACCATATTCAACCATAGTAATTACGTCATTCTCATTTGTCTATTATTACTGTGCTGCAAAAACAGAGTTTCACCAAATGTAAATTCGCTCATTTTTAGCCATTTCCTCTCATAATTTTGTATCTCTTTCCAAGTTCTGTTGAAACTGAGGCGTTTCACAAAGTGACATGCTACCAAGATTAATTCATTTTCTCCTTTGTTTGTTTTCCAATTATCGTTTGTACTTCATCTCAACACATTTTCAGCCAATAATCTTTCGATTGCAAGACCTTTGAGATTGATCCATGCTTTGATTCGATTCGTTAAAATTTTCGTCCTCTACATAGGCTTTGCCAGCCCCTTCGAGCCCTGTGTGCTACACGATTTATACTGTTTTGCAGTTGCAGTACATTTTGCTTTTTAATTCTGCGTATCGAATGTATTGCTGTGTATACTAGTCATGATGATGATGTATGATTCGAAGTCACATTTTAAGATCAGACATTTTACTATTTTAAGATGGGACGGGAACTACCATGACCCTGCGTTGTTTTGCAAGCCAACACTGACTTAGTGTTTCCATTTTGCGATGGTATTAGAAATTTGTTTCGAGCTTGGCTGTTCACTGGCATGATGTATGCAGTTTTGAATTGACAGCTTGACTGAAAATGCTCACTGGGCACTGTCTCGTACCATACTGCTGACTGGTCATCGATAGAGGCATTTTGATGCTCATGCCAGGCTGCTGACTGGTCACTGACTCCTACCAGACTGCTGACTGTACACTGGGTGCGTTCAGGGTGCTTGGGATGCACACTGATTTGAAGGGTTTATTCAGGGTGCTTCACCTATTTCAGTAATACAGCGGCCTGCAGTCATAAACTCAGATGAGCTGTTTAATAGTAATATTGGACCTGAGCGGGATTTGAACCCACATCGTCCTGAAGCTGAAGACATTTCGGATGCTCTGCCATTGAGCTATCAAACATGCCATTTTATCCGCCGTGCGTTTTGGCGAAAAATAATATTTCCGTGATTCCGAGATCTAGGACGTGACAAATTACACGGATATTTTGTTACGCCGTGCGTTTTCGCGAAATATAGCAATTTTGGTGACAAATTACGTCGTGCGATTTGGTGCAATTTTGTTTCCGTGAAATGCATTGAAAAGCTCTCGCCGTACGTTTTGATCATTTCTATACCGGCGTGAAATATTCCGCCGTGCGATCTCACGAAATTTGGACGTGATAACTAACCTGGGCACATTTTTTCACGATTTTTGTCCCCGTGCGATTTGGCCCTTAAAGGGAAAAATGTTGTCATCAAATCACCTCTCACTCATGATGCCGTCATCAATTCACCATTCCATCTCATGATAATGACGTCACTTCACCCCAAACTACGTAATAACACAAGTGTAAAAACATGTGTACACCCTAACCCTGAAGGGTGGGTGCAACTCCCAAGAGCATCTTCTTCATGCTGTCAGCTGACCCCCTCCGAAATCCGGCGGGTTATGAAATCGCTCCGTTTTGGAGGAAGCTAGTCTGAGAGCACGGAGTGACGTGGACTCTGTGGCGGTGCCCGGGAATCAAAGCACTCCGCCGCCATCACGAGATTGTGCATAATTCGCCATTTTAAGTTGTCATGATGACATCATGCGGAGCCGCATATTGGTTGTTAACGACCGCACGATCATTGATGGAGGTACTTTATGTGTTTATGCTCGATTATTTTATTGAGGACGCCGCTTTTGGAGTATTATTTGAGGATGTGTTTTACTTTATATTTATCGATATTTCGACTCCAAAACAAGAATTGTTGAAATTTGCATTTGATGCTTTGATTCTATGATTTTTCGTCACTCTGGACTCTGGAGACAATTGCTTTCCTTTTCAGCCAAAATTCAACTAAATTTTCTTTATCCCCATTGAGCCATTGCCTATGTAATGTGAAGTCTTTAATTCACAATTATCAACTAACACATCACCCCTACATGAGGAATTAGGATCAAGATCTCAGCACCCCTCCTCCAAGCAACACCATGATCTCTATTTCTTTCCTCCTCCTCTTTATCACCCTCGCTTTCGGCTCATCTACAGCTGAGGAAATTATTGAAGTGGCACAGATCTCTGAAATTCCCTGTGAGGGCGGTCGACACGACGGGGAGGTTTGGTCCACCCCATTCACAGGGGGCACGTGCAAAAAGTGCACGTGTGAAGCCGGAAACATAGTGTGCGGTCCTGCACTCTACAATAATTGTTCATAAAAAACAACGAATATATGATTTGTCATTACTAATATTTGGATAGATAATCAATGACATTGTGGGTTATTCCTCTATTTACTTTTGATAGGAAGAATAGACAAAATGATAGTACTGTGACCTTCATCCTCGAATTCAAGGTACCAAGTAGACAAGAGTCTTTGCGGAATTTTCGATTAATTCATGACATCAGCTAGAAATTGAGTCCAGGTTAATATTTACATTGAATAGAAGGATATTATCAGAGTTATCTCGTAACAATTCATGATAAGGTATACATAAATTCATAATTTCTAAGAGGTCACGAACGAATATTCAAACATATTTCATATGACAAGTCATAATGCAAATACTATGAATTATGACTTGTCATATGAAATATTTTTGAATATTCGTTCGTGACGAACGAATTTCAAACATTATGTATACCTTATGACAATTGTTTTGAGAACGTGACAAAATAACCTGATAATATCCTTCATTCAATGTAAATATTTTCAGAATCTACTGATGATGATTAATGTCATGAATTAATCGAAATTCCGCAAAAGACTCTTGTCTTACTGGCACTAACCCGAGGATGAAGTTCATATTACTATTTGTCTCATTCTTCCCATCAAAAGAATGGATAATGATTTTTGTTTTCTTTTTCGGGAAATATTATGTTCTTTGATTTATGATTTGATGAATAATCCTCGGTATTCAGAATTGTCTGTTTTTTTCTAACAAACAATTGTCATTTTTGACTAATTTCCACAATGAACAGAAAAAAAACGATAATATAATATTATGATCCAACTGAAAAATCATCGTAGAAAAAGGATTTATGAAAAAATTCACTCGTATATTACTTAGGCCTAGAAAGTTTCTGCTCAATCTCATCATTCTCGATGTCTGCAAAATAATTCCTTATTCATAAATTCGTTCGTAAAAGAGCTCCTGGAAGTATTTCTGCTTTTATTCTTGAATCCATTCATATCAAAAACCTGAAAGGACAATCGAATGCAAAAATCGTCGATGTATAGTATATAGGTACAGCGAGTGATAAAACAATCTAACACATCTTTCAAAAAGGACGCCATTCTAAAACAATACAGTGCACTAAAATTCTAAACACAAGGATATAAATTCATAGGGAGATATGCAAAATCAACGGGATATAAGGGGTATTTTTTGAAAGGGTGGGTATTTTTTACACGTTCGGCCTTGATAAGATACACCTTCATAAGGTCACCCATGAGACCTCCATGGCGAAAAGAGGGCGAAAAGAGGGCGAAAAGAGGCATTTTCAGGCCGAAAAGCGCGAATTTTCTCCCTCATAATAAAAGATTAGAAGATTAGAAGCTTGCATTTTTTGTGGTAACTAATTACAAAACAAGAATTGCGCCTGCGGGTTTAATTCTTCAATGCTTGTTTGTGGGATGTTCCCGTATGCAGGCGCTTAATTTCCCTCCCCGGCGGTGCTTGATGGAACCTCAGCATCATTCTACAACAAGCACTCCTTGTAGGATTATAAATATATCGCCAATGCTGCGTGCGACTACCGAGAACATGCATTGGCACGTGCCATTTCTTCTGAAATTTTTGCGCGCGCGTTCTTACGTACCAAGTTGTTGTAATCAGTTCGTTGTAGATTTCGCGCCATTTCGTTGAATTGGTTTACGTTTCGCATCAGATTGTGTAACCGTTTGTTCACGCGCTGTATTTTCTTGACTGTTGATGTAACTTTTTATCTGATCTTCAAAATTCAATTTTCATGCTTTCTGTTTCAATGCTGTCTCTCGTTCCGAAAAGAATCATTCGTCTCTCACAAATCACATCGACCCACCGTATTTCTTGAACTAAGTCGAATTCAGTATACAGTCGAACAGTGATACAGTTTGGTACTAAAACTAATTGAGAACTGAAGCTTATCATCTTATACAATCCATAGCCCAACTCACTCCTAAGATTTTAAGTCGCGAATTCTTCAACAGCCCTTCAGTTTAGAATTTATCATAATTTTAGAGAATTTGAGCATTTTCCACGGATGGACCAAGTCAGACTTTATAAAAACACAAAAAAAACCGACAGCCAATGATTATGAAATTCGTGATTTTGAAGATTTGTGATGAGGGGACGGACGGAAGGACGGACGGAGGGACATTTTCGCGACTGATATTATAAAGGAGCAATCCGGGCACTTTCCAGAAATTACAGTAGTTGTATTGCAAATCAGGACCTGATATACACATATCCCTATTCTCACCTTCCCAAACCACGATCTCTGCCAACCCTCTCATTTGCCTTTTTGTATTCACAAAAAGGCCAATGGGGAGGGAAAAAATCTCAGACTTTTGCTGAACTTTAATCTAATGAACACAAAAAGATATGGATGGATCAGACCACAGCACTAATAAGGTGCTGTAGTTCGTAGATTAAAAGTAATAAGGCCCTGAACGAATTTCACTTGTGACAATAGCAAATTTAGATTTTGTCAAAAAAAGAGTAATTTTGTGCAATGTCTACGTAAAACTAACAAAGGAAGTTTGTGAGATTAACTGACAAGAACTGAAGTGAAGGTGATTTCAGCTGCTTCACAGTGGTTGGTTGGTGAGGCTAGCTCCACCCCTCAAGATACCAACACAGGCATTTACTCATTCAGAAGGTGAGTACCAACGTAGATACTGAGAAGCATGCCTTTATAAGAGGTCACATAACAGCTCATTGATTAATCAATCTGAATAGCTTCACATTTGTGTTTTTCGTCGCTTCAACTCATAAAGTTGAACTTGTTCTTTACCCCAGTGGTTTCAGACATGAAGGATAATGTGGTTTTCTTTGGGGTTTCAGACATGATCAGGAGTGGTGTGTTCTTTGGGGTTATCTTCATCAACTGTTTCCTAGCAGCAGCTAACCCAGGATTAGGCAGCATGGAATTCGAGTTGACTGACATTTTAGATGGAATGCTGCACAATGCCGGCTTCGTGAAGGTGAAGTCAACAATGGGGGAAGGCTTCATTTGCCTGAACGACAAGGGGAACTCTGAGGACGTGGCACGTATTCTATGCCAGGAAATGGGCTTCACTGGTGTCGTGGACTGGTTCGGAGTCCATTACCCCATCGATTCCGATCCCGCTTATCATCATAAATCCATAATAACGATCACCCATGTGGATTGTCCTTCTTCTGCAACAGCATTCAGCGAGTGTACGTATAAGGTTGAGAAGAAAGTCCACTGCCGGAGGAAGGGGACTCATCATATCCAATTCCATTTAAACCTTGCAGTGGTATGCAGGCCTCACAGTGTAGCAGGCGTGTGTAAGTTTGTGCTCCACAACGGAGTACTGAAAAACAAGTGCCAAGGATTTTACCTCGTTGAGGTGTTCAGATGCAGCCTCTCCGACGAATACTATGCAGTAATCGAAGGCTTCGTAACGAGAAGGTGCTCGAACGATCCGTACAATTACCAGAGCTGCGGGATCAGTAGCTCAAACTCCATTATAAACCAGAAGGGGGCATTATGCAGTGATTTTATATGTCAAACGGCAGGGAAGATGAACCCAGAGGAGGCACCCGAGCAATGGGACATGGTCAGAGTTTCTATCTACGATATACTTCACTGTGACTTCAGTTCCGGACAGGTTGTCATTGATAATACGGATTCTTTGTTGTGTTTCGAGAAAAACATCAATGGAACCTGCCGGGATTTCGGCATCGCCAGTACTGAAGATACTTCTGATCAGGAACCCTGTAACTTGGTCTGCGAGAAGAAACACAGCTGCGCCGATGAGTCCTTGTGCAATGGTTTTCACTATGGACTGTTCTGCGAGAAGTCCGGAAGGCAGGTTTATATCAAGCCTTCCAGGATCTGTGATGACATTGAAGCAGACTGCAGTGATCAAGCAGATGAAAAGATTTGCTATCGACGCCTAATATACGGTCAACACACCGATTTCCAACTGAATGAGAACTACTGCCAATATTCCATTTCGAAATTCTATGGCCCCATTTTTAACTTCACGCGCTGTGGACCTCTGGAGAAAGACCCTTACTCAGCGTCCTCTTACGCAGCTTCGTTCTGCACGGACTTCAAGGACCAAACGAACTGTTCTGATCCTTGGCGGGGTGTGCTGCGGTGCGACATAGGAGGTTACCCCTCCACAGTCTCATTGGCTGTGCTGTGTAAGAACTTGCGGAGGTTCTGTGACGATGGACTGGATGAAATGTGTGAAGCAGCATCACCCTCATGCTACATCCACAAACACTTGATGTGCAATGGAGTGTCTGACTGTGAGGACAAAGTGTCGATTGTACGAGGGAAGTTCGAACGACGGAAGTCAGAACCGACGGAAGTTCGAACAAAATGAGCAGTTCTGAATTCCGTCGCCAAACATGACAGAAGTTCGAACGACGGAAGTTCGAATTGCTCATTGCTCCTTATACTTTTAGGTTTTACTTATAGCTACTGCTTTATCAAGGAAAGCTCATCAGCTTTTACCTTTAGCTGAAGCTTTACAAGGGAAACCTCATCAGCTTTGAATCGGTGATATATTAGTCAAATAGACAAGTGAATCATGAATAAAGTATTAATATCATCTATTATCAAAATCGAAAGAGGCAGTTCAAAGTAGGAGCCTCCGCTCTCCCAGAAAATCTGACACACTGGGAGTTCAAAACCCGGGATTTTTTGCAGGGTGGTAGGGAAAAGGTGTCTTCGTATTGCTACATTCTTCTTTTTTTGCGTAAAGGCTTTAGATTTTCCGAAATTAATACTCAAAGTTGGACAAAGGGTCGCGAAAAAGAAGATCGAGTTATAGGTTTGATTCCAGATTCACCAGTTGAGCGCGTTGCTATGGATACATGGGCTAACGCGCGCAAAACTGCACGTGCATTTTAACGAAAATCTGCCATTTCGTTATTGTATATTCTGGAAACGTTTCCACTGTTGAAATTCATAATTTACGTTCCCAATGGAGTTTTCGAGTTCGGTAAAAAGTTTTCGACAGGAGAGTAACTCTCATCACTGTTGTAGGACCTTAGGAGAAATGGTTGTTCCATTGTGAAAATTAGCGATTATTCTTTCAAGAAATAAATTGGAAGAGTGCTCGTTCAAAGTCACACAGTACAGACTGAGGCTCCCCTCCGAAGGAATCCAACTCCTGGAAGAAGGTGGTGTAGAGGTGTTGCGTCTTCCCAGGGAGGGCGTAGACAAGGGGGAAGCGGAAGCCATCATCAAAGAGCCCATGCACCGTCAGAAGTTGGTATGCGAGAAGACATCTCGCATGTTGTTATGTACACACAGTCAGGACCATTTACCATCACCTGATCAGTACATTGGAATCACAAGCTGCGATATACGAGAAGCTACTTGCATGTTGTACTTGTAGTGTCCTACTTCTAGTGTCCCCATCACCTGATCTACCCGCGGATATCATATGTGAATCAATGGTAGCATGGCTAACCCTAGCGCTTAAACAGAACCCTATAAGGCAGGTCCCCAAGTTTAAAGAGAGGGAAAGCAAGTCTATAGTTCGAACTTCCGTCGCCAAACATGACGGAAGTTCGAAACGACGGAAGTTCGAAAAGTTCGAACTTCCGTCGTTTCGAACTTCCGTCGTTCGAACTTCCGTCGGATTACCCAAAGTGTCACCGCAGGTAAGATGATTCGAGTTGGTCCCCAAAATTGTTCTCTGCTGAATAAGGGGTAGTGAAGTTATCACACTTTTTCTTATCAGCTTATACTTTTATACAATAGCTTGATACTTAAATAAAAAGGAAAATGGACTCTACATTAGAATGAATCCTTCATGAATCCTTCAGATACCGACATGCCAGTGAGCTACAGATACCTGTGTACTGGTTAAACGATGGCATCTCAGATTGTGTGTCAGGTGAAGACGAGCTACCTGGCATCTGGCCCACATGCCAAGTATTCGACCAGTTGCGGAGTGTCTCTGACAACAGGTCGTGTGACGATGTCTTCGTTTGTAGCAGAGATTCGCATGGATACGTGGAATTGGATCAGCTGTGTGATGGAAAGGATGAATGTGATAAGGAAACTTCAGTTTGTCATGCAGCCAGGTTAACTGCCAAACCCTTTGTATCACCCGTGAAATTCAAAAACCGCTCACCTGTTGCATTGTCTACCTGGTCTTGAATCTAACCCTCATTTGTTCAATGATTGTGTCCAGGAAATCTTCAAAACCCAAACTACCCAACAGTTGGTGTGTTACGACCGACCCAAATCCGTGCTCCAGGTCACAAGGTCATCTGCAGCCACTTATTTGGAGAGACCTATGTTTATTTGAGCTGTGCAGATAGATGCCTTGATGCAAGCTGCCCACTGAAACCCCTTAAACCAACTAGCTGCCTAAACACCCCTTTTGAAAAGATTGCTTCCCTTTCTGGGGGTGGAATGCTTACCATCGTGACCAAACGCAAAGGAGAGTTCCACAATGACTTGTTTGAGTGCAGCAACATGAGGTGCATAAGCTATGACAAAGTGTGTGATCTTGTCAACGACTGTGGGGATAATTCTGATGAGCACGGATGTGCCAATCACTTCCAGTGTAGGGAGAAGGACCATTACATTAACAAAGATAAGAAATGTGATGGGGTATTTGACTGCAGTGACTATTCTGATGAGTGCAATGAAGAATGTAGCAGTCACATGATATCAGCTTGCCTGCTCAAAATATTCGCTTGGACAATGGGGCTCATGGCTGTAGGATTTAATGTGGCAGTTCTGATTAAACTAGTGATAGTTCCACCGTCAACCAATTCATTTGCAACAATCAATAAAGTCCTCCGCATCTTGATATGTACAGGCGATCTTCTAACAGGCGTTTACCTAGTCATGATTTCTGTATTTGATACCACCATAATCGGTAGTGAATATTGTGAAAATCAATTCGAGTGGTTGAGTGGTGGTTTCTGTGCAACCTTGGGCGTTCTCAGTACTTTTGGTGCAAACGTCTCACTCTACTCAATGATGTGTCTGAGTATTTTCAGAGTAACAAGCTTGCAAAGAATCGGAAATGACTCGTTAAATGGAAGGTATCTGGCAATATCTCTCACAGCCATTTCAAGTCTTGTGGTGGCTTTTTCTGGGGCTCTGGCATTGGGACCTCTCCTAGACACTCTAAAGGATTTCTTTGTCAATGGGCTGAGTTACAGCCACGAAATGAAACTGTTTCTTGCAGATGTGAGCAAGGAGAGTCATCTGAACGTATTCAAAGCGTATTACGGGAACCGGCTACGCGAGGAGTTGAGTTGGGATGAAATCGGAAGGTTGCTAAATGGCATGTTCACGAATAACTATGGGGAGATCGAGAGGAGGAAAATACATTTTTATGGAAATGATGGGGTGTGTCTCTTCAAGTATTTTGTAAAAACAAATGACCCCCAGTTCTTGTTTGTATGGATCAACCTTACAGTTAACTTAGCCAGCACTTGTGTCATAGCCCTTTGCTACATGATGATATTCACCTTTGCCAACAGAACAGCCAAACGTGTTCGTACCATGATGGCTGCCAGTAACGAAGGAAGTGTGAAGGATAGCAGAGCTGACCGATTGCAGAGATCCATCACAAGAATCATCCTCACTGACTTCGTGTGCTGGATTCCTTTCTTGCTCATCTGCCTTTGCCACACACTTGAAGTCATCGATGCCACCCCGTTCTATCCCATTTTCTCAGTTCTAGTGCTGCCGATCAACTCTGTGGCAAATCCCGTCATTTATGACGACTTCATCAGTACCAACATTCGCTTGGTCTTCAGGTCTCTCGCCCAAGGCTTCAGCCGAGTGAGAAAACCTGCTGTGGAGGTGCCAGAAAGTGAAAAGTCGAGCTGAACTTACTTGTATAATATATGCTCTAGAGTATTGCTCTATCTCATGATAGTGATCTGCTTGCGGGGCACCACCTCATCGGACATGATTATCACGGACTTTAGTTTCACGAACCTAAAACTTCACGGGCATTAATATTCACGCTTGATCCAGCCACTTCGAATTTCAACAAAAATCTGAAATTTTCTGCTCGATTTTTCCATTTCCTTCCACGATTCGAATAATTGAATAGGAGATTTTTTAAATATATTTTTCTATAATGATAATGATAAATTTCCATATTGCAGTCATAGTGGGGGGGGGGAGTGTCACTGCCCCAATTTTTCATGTGCCAATTTACTTTTTTGAGTTTGGGACTGGTATTTGGGACAATTGGGACATCTGGGACATTTTGGACAATTAATGGGACAAACAAAAAGTTGAAAAATCAGTCATTTATCATTTTTAACATTTATCCAAGATTTTCTATCAGGAAGTATCCCAAAATGGATCCGATAGAACGTAGATAGGCACGTGTCTTTATATTTCATACAGGCCTAGCACAGAGTCAGACATTTTGTACTGGTCCTATGAAGTAATAGAACTCGTGTTGTAAATTCCGATTCAGTTCTCCGACCAATACTGCACGAGTTTGCTTGGGCCAATCAGGATAATTGCTACTGATTATGGAATGGATATCCACAGTCAGCACGCGCGCAGGCACGCGCACACACTATCCCCCACGAAACTAGACCGCGCACGAACGATACACAGCTGATTATAACGTCACAATCAAGAACTTAGACATCAAATTGATGACGTAAAATAATATTATCTCTGAATTTCTCTTATTCTCTACTCTCTCACTGTTGCACTCTTCTTTATCTTTATTTAGTACAGTGTCCTGCTGACAAGCACTAACAATTACCTAACTAGCCCGTACTGCAGCCGCAACTGCTGTGTGAGCAGGGGGGATAAGGCCTGAAAACCTAACCGAAGAACCGAAAAAGTAGGGTAGGCCTTGGTTTTTTCACTCCCCCTCCTGAGCGCGTCTTCTGGGTATGTCTAACATATCATATCGGCAACATGATAGCTTACCCGGGGGTGACATATCGACCAATCAGCGTAAGAATATACGGCTAACTCGCGCGCTGATTGGTCAAAGTCAAATGGACCCGTGGGTAAGCTAACACGCTGTTGATATCGTATATCAGACACAAGGTACAGAGTCGCGTTATTATGTCGGAGGAAGAGGAGGAGAAGGAATTGATATCACGCGGCCCTTGCTGGGAACTCAAGGGAAGAGAGGCACTTCCAAGGGGTATTCCACCACTTTTCTGCAGTGGTAGGTACTTACTTCCACATAACTTCTGCCCTACTCTGGATAATTTCACTCAACTTCGGAATTTAGTTTTACTTAACTTCCAAATAACTTCATCCCACTTCTTAATAAGTTCACACTTCTTATAATTCCAGCCACTTCCAATTTCAGCGTGCCAATTGAAATCTGAATTGTCGGGAGGTATGTCACGCGCAGCCCTAAATTCCACTTTTACTAAATTCCAGAGTTTTGTCCAACGCATTATACTTCCATGGAACTTCACCTCACTTCTTCTGTATAAGTAATATGTATCCCCGCACTTCCGGCCACGACGTGACAATTGCAACTGCTTGAGCTAGGTAGTTAAGCTCCGCCAAATCGGCACATATAATACCTCCGACAAGCTGGTGGCTGCAGCTGTTCCTGTGTCTCGGAATTTGTTTGGTCCTTTCACTGCCGAGCTGAAAACCCGAGTTAAAGGTTGGAAATTTTGGTTTTTAACCGATAGCAGCTACAGACATAGGTTGATTTTGATATTTGTGTTTCAAGTTCAACTTTTTGATAGGCTTCAAGAAAGTTGGATCTTGCATTGGAGAGTAAAATTAGCCTTCAACCTGTACGTCGACCAAATTTAAAAGTTATAACCAAGCAAATCGAAGTATTAGAAATTCTGACTAACTTGCATTCAAAATTAGTCTCCCTGAAATTCGCAAGTGCTGATTACAAGTCTGAATTTCCTTAGCGTCATTTCGTATGAACTCGTCGTGGAAACAGTATTTTCATACCTTCAGTATGCTTCGCACGGCGTAGATATAACAATTTACAAAATACTCACATCTTCTCCGACCATGAGCTGATATCAGGGACAAGTACAGAAAATATCCCCTTTGACGACATCAGCTGATCACGATTAATCGTGATATCAACGTCATTCCGAGCCATCTAATATTCGTACCGTTGCTTGCTTTACAGCCATTATTTTAGAGCTGCTAACGACTCCGAATAATAATAGTAATATGTATGCAAGATGGGAAACGATGCATGGGAGAGCTGGAAATAAGTGGTCGTTAGTGGTGGTGATGTGGGTGTGTCATTGTGGGTTAAAGGTACCTTATTCAATGTATTTAGGTGTGTCAGATTGTATGTAGGGACTCATAGCTACCTTATAATTCATCTAACCTTTAGAACCAAATGCTCTTACAATTGTCTTCCAGGAAGGCAGGTTAAATTGCGCCAAATAATTTGAACCAAATAAAATCTTCAGTATTTTACGTATGTGACATGTGTTTTCCTATAATCGTGGAGAATATAGTTTTTATCAAAGTGCGATCATGGAAGAAAATTGGACTTAGGATAGCAATGTAAGATCTTGCTCTAGCCTCTAAGTAATAAAGGTTCATCAAAACATTAGTGCTAGAAACTTGGAAACGACGAACATATGACAAGTTTTGACACGCATTATATGAGAAGGGGCAAAGTCTTTTAACTTTTTAAATACTGAACTAAAAATCTCTGTACAAAGTTAAGTTGATGCGAAAGTTAAGCACTCAACTAAAACCTCTGCGAAAAGTTAATGCGAAAGCTGCAGCACTTGTTAGCTTGTTGCCATGGTGTCGTATTACCGAACATATTCAGCGTTTAAACAGCCTGATGTGTATTGTACATTGTACACTGTACAATGTACATTGTACATCCATGTGGTAATCAATTAGAAATCGACAAGGCAAAAGCGATAAGCTGATAAGGCATCAATACCTAATGACTTTTATCATATGAATCTGCTATCTGTGATCGAAGGGTCCATTGACGAGAAAAAGATAAAAGATTCTCAGTATTGGATAAAGACATGCATTTTCACAATGTAAGCTGTCATTTATTCTGTTAGCTAATCGATTAGTCCTTTTAAAGCTAAATTCTAAACGTCAGGAGATTTTCAAAATTTTCAGCCATCCTCTTACTGCTTTTCACTAGGCTGGTTCTGTGAAAAAGTGCATCCCGTCAGGAGTCAAATCATGTCTTTCTCAGCATTTGAACCTGTACAAAGCCTACAATAAAAGCTGTCGAAAATCAGTCGTATACCTATTCAAAATCTGCCACACGCCTGTTTAGAAACACATCAGCTAAGATATACGGGATGCCGCTGAATGCTGATCGAAAGGCATAAACGCTACATGATAAAATGCAATCTCTACAAAACGCTATAGCCGGCGCTGACTTCAAAACGATAAAACGATAGCCGATATTTAACGATTTAACTTCACAACCCACACATCATTACAACCAGACTCAACTTGCCGCTGTAAAATGTGTAAGGATCTCACACAAGCGAGAGTGCCTCACTCACAGGGACTCCTAAAGCTCCATAGATGAACTGAAAGATACAGTGGTCATGTGAAAAGATTAGGCGCTACAACATTATAAGTTTCACACGTTAATCCTTGATAATGACGTCACACCCCTCTGCCTATTGTTTAAATGTGACACCCCCGCTGAGTGCCTCATCCGCTCTTGGCAAGCAAGATGTTCCACCGTGACGGACACTCATAAAGAGTTTTATGCTGCTCACACAGATCTATAAAATGTACAAATGTACATATCACAATAACAATGGGAATGTGAGGGGACCTGCCCTGTACTTTGTGGAGCGCGTGTAAATGCTTACAAAATGCTGGAAAGTGTGAAATGTCTCATGGTGTTTGGGAAGGGATGGGGGAAGAAGAGGAGTTGGTAAGCAGGGGAATTAGCGTGCATGTACGCGGGTTGATATGCCCCCTCGAGAAATATGCAGTTGAAGTGTCGTCATTATCATGGTGCAATGTGGTAGGTTGATGACTCGCATCCCCCTATTTCTAGCGATCGGGGTTTAGTGTGTAATGTGGTTATGATGATATCCATGATAAGGGGGAAACGCCTATGAAGTAATCCCGTCCAGCGCCAAAATGGTCGAAGATAATAAGACAAGATCTTGAATTGGCAAACTCATCCGGAAAATAGTCAAAAGTTTGATAACTTTTGAGTTTCGCATTCCTGATACTTAGGCATCTATAATTTGATCTATATCCTCGGTAATCATATTAATTTACAGGCCATGCGGATGAGTCGATAAGATCATTTCTGATTTCTTCATTTCAGTTTTTCGATGTTTTCATTTTGTTCACTTGAGAGTTGACTATTGAGTAGTAGAGTACCTATAGTCCGGTCACAGTTATCGGGTCAATTTTATAAGTTTTAAGGTGATGTGTTCAAACGGCAACAGATTCCTCAAAAAAGATAAGAAAGGAAATATTATAAGGTAATTGAGGCATACAATAAACAAGAAATGCGCCTGCCGGTGCTTTTCTTGTTTTCCATTGTTCCCGTATGCAGGCGCTTAATTTCCCTCTCCTATGTGCTTGATTTAGCGCGCGCATGCACGTGGGCGAATGATCGGTCCGGATGCACGTGGCAAAATCTACGCGCGCGCAATCACCACAATTCGAACAACTCTTTGAAGATTCGTTTGATGCGCGCCGTTCCCAGTTTCATAAGCAAGGGGTTCATTTTTGTTACACGTTACATTTTCTTTGCTGTTGATATTAAGCCGTCGCACCTTATTGTTGCATCCCGACTTCTTTTGCATGAATTAAAGAGGTCAATGAACATGAAAATAGAAATGATGGGCAGGTACCGGAATGGGAAAAGATTGCAGATATGTATATAATAACGGGGATAACTTCTACTCAATTCCTTGGACCAATCATCATGATCCATCGTCGCAGTCAAGTCTCAAATCATTAATCCATTGTTAGTTTATAGATGCTCAAGCTGAAAAAAGACTAAATGTTTCAAACTCAAATCGAAACTGTGAAAATCGATTAATATTTTGAATTCATTTTTTTATCGTGAAAAGATTCGATGAGATCGATCTAGCAAGGTTTTAAAAAGAATCAATTTCAAAGTTAGAATGACCTGAGCATTGAACCCAAATTCCTGTCAGCTAACCGCAGTGTACAGTTTCACTCGATGCCACTACACCAAAAACTCCAAAATACCCCAACTTGACTGATTATAAAGGAGCAGTTGCATGATTTCTTACGCCATTTGTGGAATTTCTCCCCATTTGTGGAAATTTCTCCCCATTTGTGGAGATTTCTCCCCCATTTGTGGAGATTTCTCCCCACCGGGCACTTTTCAGAATTACAGTACTGATAAAGGTAGTATACACAAATTCTTCCAAAATCCTCCAAACCACGATCTCTGCTAACCCTCTCATTTGCCTTTTTGTAAAACAAAAAACGCAATTGGAGAGGGAAAAAATTGAGGCATCACATCAGCACAAATTGCAGAATGAAACTTATCACAAGTACTCAAAGTATGAAGTAGGAAACTGCAGCGAGATGTCTACCTACTTACCTAGACAACACAATAGATCCTGAACAAATAGTAATTCACAATGCAATGTCACAATTAGAAGCATATTATTCCGCGCCGACGGCGCATGGTAGCAAGCAGATTTTACGATCGGTGTGAAGCAAAAATTTTAAATGGACGGGAGATTTTTTTCTCGAAGAAAATGAATCAATGTTATAATTTGTCGTGGGAATGCCGGAATGGTATGGTTCCAGAATCAAATACCATTTTTAAACCAATCATAGTCACATAAGTTGCGGGCTGCGGCCTTGAAAGCAAAACTCCAATCGAAACGATCAACTCCCTGCCAAATGCTAAAAGCTCAAGCAGAATACCGCGACATGCGTGGTACGTTGACGTCACGAAATCATACTGACGTCTACATAAACCATTCCGATGACGTAAACTCCTACTCTCGCGCATAGACTTTCGTTAATTTTTGGCACGATACCGACTTTTTGAGCCCATCTTTCGACTATAATTCGGAAGTCCGAAGTAAAAATAGAACAGAGCATGTATTTATAATCGGAACAGTATGCGATAGCTAAGCCAAAACGTTGAACGATATATATTTTATTTACAAGGCACCCGAATACAATATAAATGATAATGGCTTTGCAATAACAATATATGCCGGACTTTATACCATATTTGGGATAATTGACCGAATGTAAAAGGCGTTGTCATGGTAGCCAGGTCTTTATATCAGAATAACTGCCTACTCACGACGTGGTTAGATGCCTGGACTGGGGGGTAATTATCCAATTATCTGTCCATTATCAGCTGACGTCATTATCATGCTGGTTCCGGTGTGTAGGTCTTATAGTGGAAGTGGTTCAGGAAGTTAAGCGCGCACCAAAATAGACAGGTCGACGGTATTGTTCAATTGTTCATCTATTTTAATAGTATGCCCTCACGCGCAATAGGTATGTCGTCATTATCATAGCGCAACGTGGTAAGCTGATGACATTTAACCACTTATTTTGCGCGCGCGGAGTTTAAAGATGGTCGTATTCTCGTATTGCCCCCTGATGCTGTATAACGAATATTAAAACGTGGTTATCCATCAGGCTGCCAAGTTCTACGTTGAGGAGAATGGGGAACTGGAAGATGCCTCTGAAAGGTAAGTCTTTTATTATCATCCTTAAAACTTTAAACAATCCAAACTATATGTTGCTCAGTCCTAGTCCGGGCTGATTTTGAAATGTCGATATTTTTGGGCTATGGATATGAGTATGGCTGACGAAATATTTGATCTGGGGCAGAAAAATAGTTTTGCCCATAAATCTCTTGTCCTGGTTCAAAGTTCTGAGATTTGTCGCCTATGATATGCAGTATGCACTTATGCTTTTGCATTTTTATTAAATGTCAGACCGTTTGCATAGTCTAAACTCTTCGGTCCTCTATATTTGAAAACAAACAAGGCGATTCTGTTCCAGGGCCGTATGATGCAAATTTCAGCGAAGGAACACTTCCTGGCATCTGTAGTCTCCAAAGAGGCTTATAGTTTGACTCAAAGTTTTATTATTGACGAAAATGTTTGAAGGTGAATAATTCTTGATATTGAAGCCATACACCCACTTTTGCTCTCGTTACCCGTAACGGTGGAAACTATTCTGAATATTTTTTCCTTTCTCAGAGTCTGATATTCAAGAATATTTCCTCCGAAATATTCCTGAACAGTCAGCAGAACACGCTTTTTGTGTTGTAACGGTGGCCATACTATTCTGAATAAATTCTCTCCTTTTTCTGAAATATTTGTGAACATCGGCTGAACTTCAAGCCGATATAGCTTATAGCTTCGTTAGTAAGGAATGTGTTAGAACTATAACTTTGTATTCATTATATTCAGTATTATTTGACATTGTTTAACTTGGCCCAGTCGTCTCGGTAGAGGTTCAGCACTTCTAGGATCCGCCAATCAACGTCCAGCATTATTCAAATCGTACGCATTGATTGGTCAGACTGTGACTTGCTATGGGTAAACTCTTATTCTTGTCTCTGTATGAGGGTAATAAAGCTTTTACCAATTAACATGTTATATTTGATGAATATAACTGTTATATTACGTTGTATTATTACGATATTTAGCTATATAATATCTCGGTTTGTATATTGGTATGTGTATCAAGGCAAGTGTTAAGTGGAAGAGAAGTTGGTGTTAAAGTTAGTATACGTGGTGTTGATAAAGCTTGTAAAGAGTAATAATATGTTGACTATAATAATAAGAATATTGAAATTAGTTAAGAAATTCCATGGAATTTATAGGAGTGGTCGTGTTGCCATTAATTTGTGAAATTCTCTCTGAAAAATATAGTGTGCTTTCATTAGTTTGGTTGGAGGTACTTTTCAAGAAAGTCCATTCGAAAAAACCGACGATAATATTAATGTTAATATTCATAACCTGATAATGAAAAATGTTAAGATTTGAAAAATGAAAAGCAATCAAGACAACCGGTTTAATCATAAAAACAATTTTAGTCACAATATCCATTTTCAAATTTATTCAACAGCATAGTTAGATAGCTATAGTCATACTTTTTCAAACTTATTCTACTTTTTTTTTTCAGTTACTTTAGGTTTTAGGATTTAGGACTAGAGTGGATCTATCTACTATCCACATGAGGATTCGCTGAAAATTTTATTCATCACGAGCTAGGATCACAACATCGACTTCATCTTCTCAATATCTAGAAATATTCTTCGAGTAGCACCATTTTATTTCATTTCATCGATTATCTCAAACGTTCTGTTTACGGTCGAACTTTTCTTTTGTAGGTCGCGCACGAATACTAGGCATTCGAAAGTAAATTAATTTTCACGGCTTAAAGTTGTCAACATCAGCGGTGTAATTGCTTACTCACACGTCACACTTTGGCATTGACCAATCAGCATGCAACAATTTTTCATAAACTCGCGTCCTGATTGGTCGATAAAATCTGCCCATTTTTCGTGCGCGACCTTTGGCGCGCTTTAATTAAATACATATATACGAAACAATAACGTTGGATAACATAGATAGTATAAACAGTATTAACATAAATAAAAATCATAAAAACCCGTATTACAGTGTTCTACTTTTGGAAGACAATGTCTCAATATAGGTATATGTGGTCATTTGGATTATTTTGCCTTTTCTTTTATAGTTCATCATTTTCTACAATCAATTGGAGATATTTATAGAAAAAGTAATAAGTTATTTACTACTTCTCGTGTGTAAACTGCTTGGGCAATGACACGACTGGTCACTATTTGAAATGCAATAAATAAAGTAGTCGAACTCAATTTGCTCGGGCATTGATACAATTTATGGCGTCCAGGGAATAAAATTGGAACCTAATAAGTGCTTTGCATAGAACGTTAGACCAACTGATTCAACCCAGTTAAATTTCTGTTTCCTAAACAGGACTTAGATATCGGAATCAAGGCCCTTCATGACCATTTGCGTATCTACCAGTATAATACACCTGTGACAATTTGTCATCTAGAAGATATCCTGAACAATATCTGGATATTTGCGTCTGTTCTTTTTATGACTTATATAATTTGCCTCTATCGGAAATTGATGTCTCTTGTCCTTGTATGATATTGCAACTTGGGGTCTGTTCGTGTTTGTAGAGATGTCTTTAGAAGTCTTTCGCAGTCTCCTGGAAAGAAGTTATTAGTAAATTAATCAGATATTGGGTGTCAAAAGGACTTGATCTGTTCATGATTTTGTACTATTGCCAATGGCAAAACTAAGAGCTTCAGAAGTAAGGCCATTCACCATATCATTCCGTTTACAAACATACTGGCAAGTTCCTACCTGTCTCTGTTGTCTATCGACTACAAGTCCTGGTCGTTGTATTGTCGTCTGAAGCCGTTGCCCGCGGGGTTGTTGGCGGGCCTGCAGGCGCACCTCCAGATGGTCTTGATAAGGAAGTGGAGGAACTCTATCACTGTGAAGAGGGAGGCTCCCAGCAGCATTCCCATCTGTCCGCCAACGTCACCTGCGACGAGATGCGTCTTAAAATGTGTCTTGATATGTGTGATATGAGAGTGAGAATGTGAGATGCATCGTAGGATGCGTCATTCAGATTGAGATGCGGTATAGGATGCGTCATTAAGATTTATATACGTTTTAAAATGTGTCTTGTGAGGGAGATGTATCATATTAGGATACTTCCCAGTAAGATGCCTCATAAGATGCGTCATCAAATGTTTCACAAAATTTATTGACCTTCTAGTTTCTAACAATTTCAAGTCTATAAGCCATGTAGTTTGTAGATATTTCTATATTCTTAGTGGATGTCCCGTTGTATTTGATGTGACATGGTTATTATTGGTTCGAACGCCAACCTAATTGTTTCTAGCAAAGGTAGCTGACATATCTAATAGGACATACCTATGAGGGCCGTGTAGTCGTATTTGACATATTCTTTGTAGTTTGATTCCTGAAATAAGTTTGTTTTGTTATGTGGTTACTGGTTGCTATGGTACTTGGTATTGATGGCCCTGCTGATATTGGTTGCTATGGTTGTTTCAATTCACTTGTTGCTATGCGACGATGGCGTTTTTTCCAACAGTTGTGATGACAACACCATACCGGGTGCCCCATATTAGCAATTTTAGCTCATGTTTGAATCGTGCTTTTGAAGATGCGCTGTGCCGAACGACAATTCTTGCTCAAAGTCTGGTGGGTAGTATTCATGGAATTTACCTGGATGCTGGTGAAGAGAACTTTGAGCACCATCAGATTATCGTACACAGTCTCCGTGTTGAATTCGTAGTCATCAACTGAGCCTCCGTTGAGACGGCTGACAACGTGTGGCAACATCTTAGCCTTCTCGGTAGCGTAGTACTTGCTGAGATGAAAGGTGGGGTTTAGCTGGAAACTTACATAAGAGGAGACTGAGATGAGAGATTAGATTGAAACTTACACTAGAGCACTAGCAGAAACCAAGACCGAAAAAGGATACAAATTAGTGATTGGCAAAGCCAGCATTGAATCAAAAGTTTAAATTGACTTAGACAGGGAAATTTCACAGAAAAACAAGGAAAAGCCCTTATAATCACCTGAGTCTGGAAGAGCTGATGGTTGCTCCGTACCAGATCTCCATGCAAGCCTGGTTGCACTTGGTCAGTTCCTCGTAATCATTCTCCAGATCAACGAACATATCGGCTGAAAGGAGTGGATTTTGTGTGATTTCCTCAGTAATTGTTGCTCTCATTTGAACCCATTTGTACCAAGCATACTCCAACCATGTTCCTACGTTGCCCAAGGTTATTTGCCCGACAGTGTATTGACATTGGACAGTATTTTCATTAAATTTCCTATCCTTGTGCCGATAATACTGCTAACGTGAACTGGTATTCTACCACCAATACACCTCTCCTGGGCTATACAGACCCGCACACATGCAGTAATATGAAGGAGAAGTGGGTGTAATCGGAACGGGAGGTCTACCAATCAAGTCAGAACGCCGACATAAATTAGTAAATTGTCCTAAATTATCGTTCTGGACGGGGTAGTGCCACTCACGCTCACACAACACCTTGTTAGTTTAGAAGAGGACCTTTCCACGGTTCTATTTTGGCAGATATATTGGACATAGAAATTATACTTTGGTTGTGAGAACAGGGAAAATTTTCGTAGAATGATAATTTGTTGGAGAGGGGGTTATGAGAGACTGAAATTACACGATACATGGTATCTTAGTCTACAAAACACAGTAGAAAGCTGCATTGATTCGACCAACTCATGTCTCTGTGCTTTTAAAAATTTGTATGACATTGGGGAAGTACAGGTGAAACTCACTGAAGGTTTTGGTGGCATTGTACCCGCACTCAGACCACTGTTTCAGAGTACAAGCTTTGAGATTCTTAGCTACATCAGGCTCGTTCTCAGGGCAGGGTGGAAGAAGGTGAACACAGCCGCAGGTCATGTTCACAAACTCGTCACGGTTACGCATCGTGCAACTGCGGGAATTGGAGGGTTTGGAGGGAATGTGTTTTTAGTAGATGAGTTGAAAAAGTTAAGGGATACGAGAATGTTTGAAATCAGAATCTTTCGAAAATCATACGACTATCGTCGCATTTGGGTGTTAGGACTGAGGAATGGTCACATTTTGGCTTTAATCAGCGGTGTTTGGAATGGTTCAATAGCCCGAATACATATCTGTTCAAGGCGAGGAGGGTTTTAAGATTCGTGTACCTGTTTCTGGAGTGAGTTCCGTAGATATTAGTCTTCATGTGAGGGTTGCAGTCTCCGAATGGCGGCCCGATGTTGTATTCCTGTAACAGGGTCAGCATGGGTTTTCATTATCAGTTCAACTCGGAACAAGGAATCGAAGTTGAGGGGCTCCGTACAGGCCATTGCTATTGCAAAATACGTGATTGTAGCCGATATTGAGATTCCACTTGCCGACAAGACTCAAGGTGCTCACTTTTCCGATTTCTTTATAACATTCCCAAAGCCAGGGTTTTTCGGAACATATTCATAGATACATATCTATCGCACATTTCTCACTATGCTATCTGTATTCTGCATATCATTTCACCGGATAGTCATGACCTGAACCACGCCAACTGCTGTCGTCACATGTCACATGACTTGGTATTGCAACAACAGAAACTTTACAGAACTCCAAGCTTCCTAAAGATCTCCAGATCCCGGTATCTACAATGCACTAATGCTATGTCACCTTCATGGCGTTGTGCCAAGACCTTCCTTGGCACTAAGTGGCATTGTTACAGGACACACGGTGGCACTGTGGCATGGAAGTAGTTTTTTCACCCTGTTTACATCATGTAATCGTTTAATCGGTGTCACGAACAAGCCGTCTGTTGGCAGTTCACACTTTTTACCAAAAACTACCAAACGCTGGAGAGGTTGCCCGGATCATCGATAACTTACATTTTTGGCAAAATTCTCAGGAACAATCATGAGATGAATTAAATAAAGAAATAAGTAATATGAATGTAGGAGAGTCGTGATTCCCATCACTATCGACGGCTTTCCAAGTTACCCGCAGGTCCATTTGACATTGACCAATCAGTGCGCGAGTCTAATCAACAAAAAGCGCGCTGATTGGTGAATGTTGAATGGACCTTCGCAGCGAAGTCATTGGCTGTTACAGCTGTTGGAGTAGAAGTAAAAGCTTCAAAATGCAAATCTAATACGATCATACCTTGTACTTCCTGAGGTCTGCCTTGTACACGTTTCCAGGCGACATGAAGAAGCCGGAGGTCATGGTGGAGGAGTAGGTTCCGTTATCTGTGAAAGTCACTGTGTAACCGTACATGGGATCCAACTTGGATTCGTCACTGAGGGGGGATTCGTTAGTTTTGTGAGGGGTTTTATAAGTTCTTGTGAGTGTTTATAGTCCTGTGAGAGTTTTTAGTCCTTTGAGAGTTTTGTGGTGCTGTGAGAGTTTTTAAGTCCTGTGAGAGTTTTGAGTGCTGTGTGATTTTAGTGCTGTGGGAGTCTTATCTAGTCCTGTCACCTGTGAGTGTATTTTTAGTCTTCAGATTTAATTTACTTTTCATCATATTTCTAAACATGTATGTGCCGATTTTGATGGAACCAGCAAAGAATCAGCCCATTGCTTGGCTACGACTTGTCCATTCCATGGCTTTAGTGCTATTCCCAACTGTCTCATTGCCTCTTCCAGACTAATTTCAGTGCATCTTCTACTCATGTAAACGTGACTAGGAGTAGAAAGCTCCAGCTCATTATGCGGGAAATGAACTTGTATTGACGTTTTAATAGGAGACTCTGGATTATGTGATCTATTATGCAGCTATTGGTTCTGCTGACATTCCAGCCAGGTAACTAGATTTGGAGTTTGGATGGATTTCAGCGTGTGGGACTGAATTTTGTGAAAGAAATGTTAGGAATACAATATTTGCTGCTAACTTTTTAGCTTTTGGGCATTTATTTTATAATTTTGAGTCCTAGGTACTGTTTTGGATATGATGATCTGAGATCTCACAAAATTTCTGAAAGCTGCGTTAGTCTTAGATTTTCAAATTCTGGAACCCCCAATTCTCAGTAAAACCCAGTACTAAATTCCTTTCCCGGGCGGGACTTGAAAAAAAAGTAAATTAAGCCACCATTACATAACAAGTTACTAACACCGGCGCTGTGTAATCGCAACTTCTGTACTGCCCAAAGCAAGCAGCTAGCCGTGTTTTACTTCCCTTATCATCGGCTTTTATATTATTTTAGTCCGTTTTCCTGCTGAAATTTTAATTACTACACGTTCAATAAAATTTATCCGTAAGAAAACGTGTACTACATTCCTCAAAGCATGTAACTCATTGAGAGTATTCTTTGAGCTTTTGAGTTATCCGTTCGACCAAGCTCAAAAAAGCTCCAAAAATGACATTCGATGACGGGAAAAAATGTTGTAACTATTTGCGGTCTTTTTTCGATTCAAAAAAGTTGGCAGACAATTACAGCAAAAGCCGCATAGCTTAAAGAATGTTATTCATGATTTCTGCATGAGTCGGAATTTTCATAGCAGAACAAATCCGACTACAAAATCGATCGGTATTACTGAGAAAGATTTGACATAGGATGTTATGAGTTATTTCCTTGTGTTCGTATTATACCTGTAATCATTGAGATCTGTGAAGAAGATTAGAGAGACTTCTCCATAGTCCCCTTCCTTGGTGTAGATGGAACCTTTAGGGTTGATCCTGTAGCAGGCCCCGCTCAGTGACATTTCCTGATTAGGATTCAGATGAGGATTATCTTTTTACATAATAAGATGGTTTTTGATGAGAAGGTGGTTTTGCCATACCGATATTCTTGACCATACAAGAAAACGGTTGCCAACTCAAATAATTCCAAATGTTTTCTTCTCAATACTTATCCTGAAATTCCCAATACAGTGCCATTTCAGGTACTGTAAGATCAGTATCACGTACGTATAATTGGCACTCGTGTGGAATATTATTTTCAATATCACGACACCTCTGTTTCTCATTCCTTACCCATTCAAAGTGCTTTTCACTTTCACCATGCTGGTACTCTTCATCCCAGTGTGGTTGCCAGTAGGTGTAGTTCTCGTTGTTAAAAACTTTGAGGGTATGGCACAGATCCCTGTAATGAAGGAGTCAAATAGATCAGAATGTCTAAGTAAAGTAGGAACAAAATTAATTACTGTCAGGGTAAAGGGGTGTCAAAGTGAACTGCTTTTTAAGTGAACTGTTGTCAGAATGAACTGGTGTCAGTGTGAACTGGTGTCAGAGTGAACTGGTGTCAGAGTGAACTGGTGTCAGAATGAATTATTGGTGTCAGAGTGAATTGATGTCAGAGTAAAGGGGTGTCAGCGTAAAGGGGTGTCAGCGTAAAGGGGTGTCAGCGTGAACTGGTGTCAGTGAATTGTTGTATAATATCTCACGTGTAATGTGTGCACTGGAGTAGTCCTATTCGAGGTCTCCCTTTCCAGATGATGTCTTGCCACGTTTCATTTTCGAATCTGTGGAAATTACTTGGATGAGAAAAAGTGTTTGATGTAAAGATCAGGTTTGCTGGGAAGCTTAATTGAAAACTTTTTTCCATATAGAGTGTACAGTGCGCACAATATCCATTCAATTGCTTGATCATCCATCAACTTTAAATGAGTTTTTAGTTTATATTTTTGGCTCACTTTCTGTATTTTGCGTTTTGGGGGGCGTCAAAGTCGAAGAACTCTTCCGTCTCCGGATCGAAGCGACTCATTTCTGCCAACAGGTCTTCCAACCCTGGCTGTCTGTTCAACATGGATTTGCTCACCTGAGAGTTTTCGTGTTGTGTACTGTGTAGAGTACGGATTTGTTTGTCAACTTTATCAGGAAGCTGATGTGTTTTTGACTATGAGATCCATAAGATCAAAGTTATTAGCTTCTTATGTCTGAGAACATGAACTAGTAACTACTGCCAGTAATTTACTTACCTTAGGAGGTGTATTTATTTGGGATAAAATTTCGGTGTTTCAAATTTTGGTAGGTTGAAAATATGGGGATTTTTCAAGTCATTACTCTTGTTAACATATGATAATGACGTCATTTCGAAATTTCATGGTGGGTGAAAAAATGGGGATTTTTCTGAAAAATCCCCAAATTACAACCTTTATAAATAAACCTCCTAAGGTATTACCCTGTTGTTGGGGCACACGTTGATTGTAGGGTGTGTTATCGCCTCTTGACTCAGGAAGTCTGGCTTGGGTGTCACGATCTCCTCGATCTTTGTACCTGAGAATAGATCTTGTTATAAAAGTCTATTTTATGAATTCATTTTTCTTTAAAGCTTGGTTTAACGCATTCCATGCGTTTTCCATCCATGATATCATACCATGAATCGTCTGTGGGTAAATACGATAAATAACGGAAAAAGCATAAACAAAAACACCGACTCACCCGTCTCCATAGAGATGAATTTGCCGACAGACACACATACAATGTACATGGTATAGGCCACTGCACTGAGCCATAGTACCAGGTATACTAGACGAACTGACTGAAAAACAGGAAATAATTCTTCCCCCGATCTGACGATATTTGTGTTTCAACTTCCACAGTATTTAAATATTTTAATCACTGAAATTCGAGAAAAATAGCTACTTCTTGAAATAATAACTAACTCTAGAAATAATTAAGTTCCCTCTCACCTTGTAAGCTGCGTGGAACACGTATTTCACGCCGTGAGATGTGGTTTCTGTGGTGAATTCCTTGACATCGTTGTAAAAGCTCTGAAAGGATAATGTATATCATCCGCAGATCGTGTTTATCTCTGCAGGAAATTGATGTTGAAGCTATGATTTAAACTATTGTGCAATTGAAAATCATTTTCAACGCAATGTTCAAGAACTAACAATGATTGGCACTCGAACAGTGATTGGTACTCTAAATACCTGTTTGGGTGGCTTTTCCTCTTCCTGTGGCTTAACGTCGTTATTGTTGAGCAGCATGTTGTTGGTCATTCATTCACTGTATCATTCCGCCGCCTAGGGAAGAAAATAATCTCAAGAATTCGTTATATGGGTGTTGCGACACTTGAAAATAATTCTACTTGTGCGCAATTTGTATTTTGTACGTGCATGATACATACTACAAAGAGCACACATACGGTGCGCGCGCGGCTGGAGATATTACCATACGAGAATTGCTAAAATTTGAACGGAGTATCAGTGGAACTATACAACTTCAGAATGTCAGCCTGTATTAAGATACTTAAAGTTCAATGTAACGATAGTCCTAAGCCCAAACAACAGTGACAGGGTCTCTAATCATATTGTTTTTGTCTTACGTTTTTAGCTCACAATCTGTAACAAGGACATTGACAAACAGCTACGAAATAAACATAAGTTTCACTTCATTTTCGGGATAAGACCGTAGAGATTCATCTCCTCCCAACAAAACAGGGTAACAAGGTACGTGGTACATATAATCACCAGCGCTCAAATGGCAGGAATTAGCCCAGAAAACTGGCACAGACTACGTTAATTAATTGAGTCACAGGGACTATGATGAGCTGCATGCTTTTATATTATACCTACCACCCAACCCAAATAAATCTAAAGCATATAAAACAAAAGAACTAAACAATGTTTGTTATTAACAGTGCACATCTTTACCTATCTACTTTAATCCAGACGGCCAATTACAAGATTGCAATCTACATATCGTATATATGGCCACGTTTATAAAATGGAATATATAACTAAATTCTTAGCATCTTCCGTCCAATAATAGGGGAAAAATCTATGTGAAAGCCGGACTTTTGTTGGAAACAATGGGAAAACGAAACATAAAACAAGCAGACACCCAATTTCATGAAATTGTTTCAGAACATGACGTTTATACGTTGTACGTTGATGAGTATTATTAGAGATCATCCCGTACTACTCGGGAAGAGAAGGAAAATGTTATGATTGACATCATGAGAGGAAGATATCCTAGAAAGATCTTCAGAAGTTCCATTTCTACTCGGAATAGCGTGTGTACTTCCCTCGAAATATGGCTATCCTCGAACCAGAATAGTACGAGGGCTACAGGTAGATGTCATTCTAAGATCCTAACATGTCATGTAGCATATCCTAGATCATGCCATGGAGATCATGTTAAAACAGTTTCAGAAGTGACATATGACATTCGAATGAGTGAGCTGCATCATTATTGATGCAGCACTCAGCACTCATCTCAGCACTCATTCGAATGTCATATATCAGTTCTGAATCTGTTTCAAGGATCTCCACGACAAAGGCAAACTATCTGTGGACGTGTATATCTTGTATCTACTTTACAAGCTGCAAATCATTATGCATGATCCGAGCTCAACAAGATCATGAAAGAAAATGCACAGTACACAATATGTCTCCAACATGATAATATATTGTGTAGTAAGGCGATGTTTAATGATCTCTTATATAGGCCTGCTGAACGTCAGTGATGAAGACCATGAACTATTGTGTTTCACCCTTCAGTTTGATGAATGATGCATCACACTCTGTGATCTCTATTTTTACTGGATATGTGTGTTTTGTGATATAAAAGCGTTGATGGGTTGCTTGAAAAGTTCCAATTACTTAAACAGCAAGATCTTTCTTTAATGAAAAGTTATACAGAAATACACTTTTTGTAATATAAATCTGAGCAACTTATCCATGAATAACAGCAGTGTATTTTATGATGATGAAACCACTGTATGGTATATGTCAATCTCTTGTACCAGCTACCAATGGATTTTAACTTTATCTTTGATATTATAAAACCCAATTGGTAGGTTCATTACTTTTGACAACTGTAAATTACTGACTTATCATAGAATAATTAAGTTTTAAGGGGAAATAAGGCCAGATGATCAAAATATAGGATCTAGCAAGCTTACAAAATAAACAGAAAAGGCCGAAAAAATAATAAATTAGTAATTTCACATCTGCCGATTATTTATCAACACCCATAATAATAATATGATCTCAGAGGATGCACTTTTCCGGTCTGGATACGCGGAAAACTGCAACTGCTGCCATAGTGTCGCTCACTCCAGACAATGACGCAAACAGAAGAAATTTAGGAAAAATAAACTTAGGAAAATATACAGATGCTAAGTTTCCAGTATAAAAAAGTTAATACCTTAACCTCCGAAAACAGTGTCGGACTATTTTTTAGTAAAAATTCGAATTTCGACTATAAATTCGGCAAACCATAATTATTACCGACTATAGAAATCTAAGACTTTAGTTTTCCAAGCATAATGGTTCTAGGTTTTTGCAATTCAGCTTATTATGAGATAGAGCAACCTGGTCTGAAAATTGATTGTTCTGACGTCATTCAAGCATTTGCGATGATTTTTTAGGAATTAGGAAGGTTGTAGGGATTGACTCAGCCAGCCACAGTAAAATTTATAATTTTCAATTATCGGAAATCAAGGAAATTTAAAGACAAACGCTTTGAAAATCGATATTTGAGGCTAAAATCACCAAAAATGCCGACTCAAATTTCGGCCGCCTATATGTCCAGACTCTCTGTGACTCACATTTTACGAATATAATAATTCCGACTATATTTTCATCCGACTAAAATATTGGAGGTTAAGGTATATTGTACATTTCGGGAAAAAGCAACTTCCAATTGTTACAACTTTCCGAGGCGATAAATATCTCTTTGAGAAGTCGAGATAAACATCTGAAGTTTTCACTACGAATTGTTGGCTGAACTGACCAATATATAGTGCCGAAATCACACTTACTATTAGTACTGGACTAAGGATTTTTCGGAACCTTTTTGAGATTGCGATGGAGTAATCTAAAATGCCAAGGCTGTGATAGGGTATAAAATACTAAAATGCCTTGGCTCTGATAAATATAAACTGCCTAGGTTGAGATAGGGTAAAATACTTAGGACGTGACACAAAGACTAAAGGTAGGCTATGTGAAAGAGTAAAATTAAACTATTTATTGGTTTAATGAGGCAGACGAATATTAAAATAAGAGCGACTCCCAGGCCTCTTGTTGATTTTCAAGGAATGCTGAAACCAAGTAATAATATAGTTTGAAGTTATGCGTCCTTTAATTATTATGTTTACATACCCTTTAGAACTCTTAATTATTTTCATTATTATTAATTATGCGGAGGGATATTTTCGTTTAGTCGGGCGTGGAAATAATAATACCAAGGGAAAAGGGTACTGCGACGCAATAAGAGTGGAATGTCTGAAGCCAAGTCTCGGCCTTTTGTCCTGCCCAAGTCAGCGAAAATTGAAGTTTTCTATAAACCAGGGTTATGGAAAACGAAACGAGTGATTGAATAGATATAACATAAAAAGATAAAATGCTGATGCTGATCAATGTCATGAAACGTCAATTTCATGAAACGTCAATTTCATGAAACGTCAATTTCATGAAACGTCAATTTCATGAAACGTCAATTTCATAATCCAAACTTCTGAAAGAAACTACAATACTGAAACGATATATATGTACATACAAATATGCCAAGTTATGTATATTCAGTACTATTGAACCCGGATGTCCGATTTCTACCCCTCGCACGAAACTGGGAAATGTCCGTCGCCAATTCTCCATTCTAAGGCCTGATAATGACGTAACGCCCCACTTCCCAGTTATATTCGGTTCTATTTGGTTCCTTGGGGGCTCCAGTACTGAGTACTGAGTGCCGAGTGGTGAGTATCGGTATATGTATGTATGTATGTATGCGTGTATGTATGTAGAGATGTAGGTTATGTCAATGCCAGGAGGCTGTTGGAGCATGTTCCACGCATGGCCCTCCACCCATCATACCCACGTTTTAAGTGGACTATGAACCCTGAAATAACCCTCCACTCCCTGTCATTTATTTGTAACTCACAAGAAACAAGAAGTAGAGATACAGTGACGTCACGCAATATATTATAGCGGATCATCAATCGGGGAATCTAAATCATATGGAAATGTCAAATCTTATGCCAAACTTTGACGTTCAGTTAGCAACATTGGCTGAGAGGCTGACAAAGGCAGACAAATAACAAAATCTAGATTAAGATTACATAATGAGGGCTACATAATACACAAGTATAAACTAAGTATCTTACTAAGTAAGTTCCTGTTACTGTATAGCTAAATTATTAAACGCCGCGCGCGGAAAATTGGCGGTTCAACTTCATCAACTTGCCATTCTATTCTATGATAATGACGTCATCTTAACACTTGTATTTTATTCTGTGAGCTTATATTTAAACTTGACGGTGTTACGGACTACACGCATCATTAGCATCTCCTGTCTGTAATACTACGTGTATGTTGCCTGCTGTTCATTACAACAAATTATTAATTACAACACTCAGTGCCGTAACTTAAATGATTTGAGGCCTTCTGACAGGCGGTTCCCCGCTCACTTTTTGTCGACAGGCTCTGAACAGGATGCGGCGGGTTTTTTGACAATTCAAAGACAGGTTTTAGAAGACTCAAGAAAAGATTTTGAGCAAGATTTTCCTTCTTTTTCACCAACTCTGTGACAGGTTTTACGCGTGTTTGCCGCGTTTTAAAACTAACTTTGCGACAGGTTACAAGCTACAAATTAAGAAATTATTAATTACTGCACTCATTGCCGCAACTTATTTGCAGCAGCTCTGTGGAGGTTGTGAAGTTTAACTAATTTACAGAACGTGATGTAGTTTGATCCAGCTAATCCATTATGTTTTTGGAAAATTAAAAATTGTATTGAAACAGAAAAAAGATCAGCTGCTGCTAATATGATATGTCGCTCTATTTTGCTAATAATGTATTAAACACATTGGTGCTCTGAAAAAGGAAATGGGAATTTGGTTAGACGAGGCAACACCTAAACCCATTAATATTGGGATTTTCAGTGTGATAAACAAACTGCTCAAATATTGAAGATAAGAAAGATTACCTAGAATTTAGATTGAAAAGAAATACCATAAAAAGGGTAAAATATAAAAATATTCATCGCAAAACAATGACAACACACGAAAAAAAACCTATGAAATCATAAATATAAATGAATGTATCCCAACCCTCCACTTGTTTCGACTAATCATGCTGTTGACAGCTATTTGGATTGAGGTCTACAACGTTTTACAAGCCGGGGTTTTACTCAAGAAATCAATTAGATGGGCTGTCGAACAAAGTATAATATTTCGTGGTATAAGGTATAAATATTAAACATATTCAAAATATACTGCCCTGCTCAGTGCCCTGTGAGGTGCCATGTGAGGTGGCAGACTCCTGAACTGCTTACACCCGGGCAAAAAATTGCATCCGGGCATTGGAGTTTTTCAAATTTGGGTGGCAGTATAATTGGCATGAATTTTGTAAAAATATAATGCAGAATATTTATGTTTAAAATAAATCGTAGAAAAATTAACTTCAAATTTTTTGGCAATTTCAAAGTATAGTATAGTAATAAACGGAAAAGCTGACTCGAACTTAAGGTTCATATAAGTGCATAATTAAGCTATTTGGTTTAGCCTTCATACAATTTTACCAAGGTATTATACTTGTGGGCTTGTCTAAGGATAAATTTAAATTGAATATATTTACTCCATTTGAAGTTTCATTTGGGAATCGGTTGACAAAGTCACTTACTTTCTAGATATTACTGCCGATGTCCTATTCTGGCATACAGACACATAAAACAACAAGAATTGCGCCTGCCGGCGCATTTCTTGTGCCCGTTGTTCCCGTATGCAGGCGCTTAATTTCCTGTTCCCCGGGCCTGGTATAAAAACATGCCATCATTTGATCGTCGACCATTGCACGTCTCGCTTACTGACACGATGGGTTGATGATAAAACACTGCTATCAAGTGTAACATCATGATACCAAAGTACCAACATCATTGAATCAATTTTATAAATATTTCATCCATAAGTATAGACTGAAAACAATAATTGCGCTCGCTTTCTCTAACATCGGCGAGCGCTTAAATTTCATGAAACAGTTAAGTCCGTACGTGATCATAAATCGCACGTGCATTTTATTGCGCGCGCAACACCTGCCATGTTCTGTTGCGCGCAACACCTGCCATGTTCTGTGTTCTGTTTGCGCGCGTACCCATTCATTCTTGGTTGTTTCCTTTTGAGTTTTGTGTGACATCTCGTGCCCATATCAAGCGTTGCGCATTATCAAACATTTCCATTGATGACAATAATTATATCATACGAAATCGCATTATTTTCTGTCCTTGCAAGTTTCTGCAGTTTGAGTTTATGTTGCTCAGCAGTCAGCTATCACAGTCAGGGCTCACTTTAAAATAAAAACTTGATCGAGGATTTCTCATGGTCACTATTGATATTTAACCTGGGCATCGAAATTTGTGATTCTAAGATCAACCTTGCCAACTTGAAGAGAAGGATTTACTAACCAAGATAGAAGATTCAGATATCGTTAATTCATCAGGATTCAGGTACCGGGGCAAAATTTCATCTCTTACTTTCCTCAGCTCAATTGCTAAGGTCAATAATCATACATTGATCAAACTCAAATTGCACATTGTCTTCTGTTTGAAAGAAAAAATGTTAAAATTTGATTGAAACTCAATCAAAATTTGATGGAAATTTCCAAGAAAATCGATGAACATTCATGCACCTCTTGTCATTGACAATTTTGGTGAAATTGAAGAATAATGAAGTTGTTGAAAAGAATCAATCTCCAAGTTTCAACATTAGGATGGACAGAGCATTGAACTGGAATACCTGTAAGCAAGCTGCAGTGCGCACTGTACAGGATGCCACTACACCAAGCTATATTGACGCGAGTGATATTATAAAGGAGCAGCTGAATGCTTGAAAATGGAGCAAAGGTGCATACGTACATACACGCATACCAAATCGGATCACACCACCTATTTCAGATTTAACAGTACGCGTAAAGGTAGTATACACACAAACCCCACAAAACACGATCTCTGCTAACCTTTTCTCAATGCCTTTTTGTAAAACAAAAACGCGATTGGGAACAGGAAAAAATACAATTTTAAACCACACCAAGTATTATTTTAAAAACGACTGGGTAAACAAAGACGTCTACGTTAAATGAAAATACAAGCAGAACTATCTCGGAAACTGGGGGTGAGATAGCGACTCTAGATTTCAAATTAAAATTCCAGTCATCACTAGTGTGAAGGACACACGCCACACATATAATAATAGAACTGGTTACAGTGATGTCAGTATCATGTGTCAGAATTTTAGGTTAGTGATGTGTAAACTGGTTTTATATTTAGCGCACGCTAAATCAAGGAAAGTATAAAGTGGTAAGCGTATAACTATATAAGTATTAGTAAACCTCAAGAGATTGTATCTCTGATATGTCATCACTAAAAAGCACCTTTGTTCATATATTGTTTCCCATCACGCACAAAAAATACACACTCCACATCGTCTATATAGAACAATTTGAATCATTGCGATGACTTCCTTCGAAACATCTACAATATTCCTACGCAACTAATATATAAATTACGCTATTTAGCGAGCTATCCATGTCCATTATACTTTAGACGATTCATTTGGTTAGTTGGGTTAAGTAAGAGATATAATTGGTTTTTGACAAGATGTTAAATGAACGATATAGCATAAACATTGTACCTCCTTTCTTCAGCCAATATATGGCGTACAAAAAGCAATATTTTAACATTGGAAGTGCACTGTGCAGTGACATGTGATCGATAAATTTGGTTAAACCTTGAGTTTAATAACTGGTAAAGGAGTAGCATCAGATAATTGCTCTCTTCAGAATCTAGACTGTTTTATTCCTGGTCCTGCGTGTCAATTACAGGTGAAGGTGCCAAATGCCCAGACGCCTGCAGTTGCAATAATTTAGAATGGACTTCAAATTCAGCTAAGATCAGTGCAAGAAAATTCAGTTTCGTCCTTCATTCGAGAAGAGCAAATATCTATAATGATTAATGACAGTTAAGGCCAACAAAACTTTCAGTGCTATGGAGTACTATGGACTATGAAAAGCCACATAAAATCTAATAAAAATGCAGCGCATGTTTCATGCCAAAAACGAAAGAAAGCTGCATACACATTCACAGTGACTTTTGCTCATTCGGTGACTGGAACTGATGGGAGGGATCAGAAAGTTCATGACACTGACTCTTGAAGAGCCTCGACCTTCTGTCAGGGTTAATGATCTGGAAATAAAAAGGAGGCCGAATGGAGTTCGAATAAGTGGCCAACACCAATGAAGTGTGACGAATAATGCATCCCACTCAACCTAATAGAACCTAAACTACATCTTGATAATTAATGCCCGTTCCGTCACAATGCTTGAATATTTTTAAGTACCGGCTACCGCTATAATTAGACCAAAGTAGGGCATGCGTCGGCAATCGTCGCTTTGTCATCAAATGGGGCCAGTTATATACAGGCAAAACACAATTATTCATTCCTGATAGGCCAACAAGTCATTTCCTTAATAATTTTATATTTTAATGTGGATATTATATATGCACATATCAAGTCGAAGTAAATATATGACATAATTAAATGGCTGCGGCTGGGTTAAATATGTTTATTTCGCTCCGCTAATAAGTGAAAAAAACTGCTGACACATCATTAAATATTTTCATGCGAACCTAAAATACCCAATTCCTTTCAGATTTTTCTAAAGCACAATTGAAAATAATGTAAATATTCATAATTTGAAAAACACGAACAAAAAAGTAAAGAATCAAGAAGGTGTTGAATCTAGGAAGCTTCATACCAAGAAAGTGTAGAAGCTTAATAAGTGCATGGAATCAAGAAAGTTTAGAATTAAGAAAGTTTAGAAGCAAGAAAATTTAGAAGATCAAGAAATTAAGAAAGTTTAGAATCAAGAAAATTTAGAAGATCAAGAAATTGTTCAGTCAAGAAAATGTTGAATCAAGAAAATGTAAAATCCAGAAAGTATAAGATCAACAAAGCGTAGAATCAAGTTTTACCGCAACAAAAGAAACGTTGCATAACTTGTACTTAGTCAAAAACTTATCGGCTGTTACTGTCATCACCATCGTGATTCAAAGAGATCAATTAATATACGATTTAATCACCAATTTTTTGTACGCAGCGTGATACTAAGTAACATTTAGTGTGGCTATTAATCACGGATACGGAAGACAGCTTCGGAAGCAGACGCTAATATTCCACCAGATCCGCCCAGCTGTCAGGAGATATCTCCTCTTATTATTATTAGTGTTGGTTATTGAAATACCATTAAGATATTAATCACTCGTTTAAATCTACTAGCTTATGTTAAACCGCGCACGCGATGATTCGTCATCTACGCACTACTTTGAGCTATGATAATGACGTCATCTCATCCGTGCTGTTCTCTGTGTTGAACTAACCGTACTTCCAGGAACTTGGAGTATTTTATCAGTTTTGTTTGCGTTATATTGTCGCAAACCAGGGGATTGTCCTTGTTGAGTGTCTGTCCGTTTACCCCTGGGACGCTCACGCCAATTCTCATTTGCTGCTGCCGTTATAATTTCAGGTAGACGTGCAGCTGGCCACCCGACTGTTTTGCTCTGATTCAATACAATGACAATCATGGCACAGACAGATGACGACCTTGTCAATCGACATAACATCGTACTCGGTGAACTGATGAACGACTCCCCGGACGCTGAAATCAAAAAAACTCATCGGAGCTTACAGACCCGGTGAGAAGTATCAGAAGAATCTGTCAGTAATGACCCACAGCATCTTCACATCTGCCATGCTGGAAAAGACCTGTGAATACATGGGAATACAAACACGGAACAGCAAGGGGATAAGATCTACAAGAACAAGAAGCTGATGGGTGATAGGATCATTCTGAAGATTGAAGCGTGTTTCCCAACAAGCTGTGACGTGTGTACAGCATTGTACAGGAACAAAAGAGCTGATGACACGCCCTTCACATGTTTCATCTGCTGGCAAGGCTCACATACCTGTCAGACTCTTGTGGACCAGAAACAAAGTCTTGATGAGTTTGATAGCCTACCCTCTGGATATGTATGGCTTTGTCACGACTGTAAGAAGAAGAATCAACTGATTCCCAGCGTTGCAAGCCATGCTGATACTGACAGAGGAGATGTGCGCCTCGAGGAACAAGAAGAAGAGGCAGAGGAAATAGCTGCTGGAGACGAGACAGAAGAACAGGAAAGAAGCCAAAACCGCCATAGCCCTCGACGCAACATGCCCACCGACGAGAGCCTTGGAGATGCTGGCTCATCGACCCTTCCAGCCCCAAATGGCAACAACACCAGTGCCATCTGTGACAAATACAGGAGGCACCAATGCCCACATGGTGTTTCAGGTAAAAAAGAGGTGGACGGCAGAATCTGTCCCTTCTCACATCCGCGACTGTGTAGAGCCTTCATAACGAAGGGAGGTTGCAAGAAGGAAAAGACTGCAAATTCCTCCACCCCAAGCTGTGCAGATCCAGCGTAAGGTCAAAGGTTTGTACAAACCAGGATTGTACCTTCACCCACCTTAAGGGTACACGTAGGAAGGCCCAAGAGGATTCAGTACCCTCAGGTATCCTGAAAAACGATCAGTTCCGGCTTCCCACACGGAACAGATCTGACAGCATTGGCTCCAACGTTTCCTGGAAGGAACGTAGTGCTACAACGCCAATGGAAGCACATTTTCAGAGGGCGAATCAGAAAAAGAAGTCTAATCAGGAAGACATTTCTTTTCTCGTAACCATGATCGAGGATCTGAAAGGCACTCAGAGAGAGCTTCAACAGAACATGCTGACCCTCCAACAGTTTGTGATACCCAGCATCAAACAGCAGCAACTCCTCCACCAATGCCTCAGCAACAGGTTCCCTTACCCAACCCATTGCACATGCAGGCCCCAACACAAGCCCAATGGTACCCGTGGGCGAACCAAGCCCTTCCTGCTCCTTCATTCTGCTAAATGCCCAGGGTATTACACCCGAGGCAAGCAGTTCTCAGCGTTGGAAGCTACCATACCTCGTTGATACAATCCTTGAGAACTGTAACAAGTTTATACCCTTTATCAGTATAACTGAATCCTGGCTTAAATCTTACCACTCAGACAGTCAGGTAGCTATTGAGGGATATACTTCCATTTGGGCTGACCGAGAGAAAATCAAGTGTCATACTTTACGTACATGACAGTTTACCAATATTGAGGACAACAGTTTCAGGTAATGGAGTCTAGGTGAGGCTGTTCTGTGCAAGCTAGAGAGTATTGACACAATACTTGTAACCATTTACAGACCACCCACTGCTAACGACGCTAAGTTTACCAGTTTACTTAGCGAGGTCCAGCAATACCTCGACGGAGCTCAGAAACTGAAGCACCATGACTTGTACATAACTGGTGACTTTAACTTGCCAGTTGTAGACTGGACAACACACTGTATCGACCACTCACAAGGGTTAGCGAGAGGAGTCACGCCTGCACAGCGGCTTTTTGACTTCATGGGTAGGAACTTCTTGAGTCAGGTGGTAACTAGGCCTACTAGAGGTAACAATACTCTTGATCTCGTACTGACTAATTGCCCTAACTACATCTGTGACGTCGACTGTGAAAAAACACCCATCTCTGACCATGACATAGTGACTGTGACATCTGCAATCGACTGGGCACCTACCAACTCACCACAGGGGCTTCTACATATCGACCCCTACTCATTCAAATCCCTCAACTGCTTTGAGGGCGACTTCGACAAGATGAATGAGGACTTGCAGGGCATCGACTGGAACGGACTACAGAAGTCATGTTTACTGGAGGGTGATGACGATGGTGCAATGTTCATGGAACTCATAAGGCTAACCATCCTCCAAATTGCCTTACAACACTGCCCCAAAAAGTCGCAAACCAGCACCTCCAATACTGCCAAACCCAAGCCTAGGAACAGGAAGAAGCAGGTCCTCAAACGGAGGATGAGAAAACAGAAATGCAGACTCAGGGCCATTGAAGCCAGTGACCCCAACTCTCCTCTAATACAGCAAACCAGGGACAGTATCAGCCTTCTTTGCATCGATATCAGAGATGCAATCGACACTGAGTTCACTAGGAAGGAAGTAAAGGCTGTAACTGCAGTGAAGAAAAATCCAAAGTTTTTCTTCAGTTATGCTAAGAAGTTCTCGAAGCTGAAGAGCAATATTGGGCCGCTGAGGGATGATAACAACGAACTCCAGACAGACCCAAAGACAATGGCGGACATCCTTCAGAAGCAATATGTTTCGGTGTTTAGTGACCCATCAAATCCCGACATACGCGACACAACAGAGAACCTCACTCCCCCAACGTGTAGTATCACCGACATGGATTTTACACTGGACGACATAGTAGAAGCCATTGACGAGATTGATGCCTACTCCTCCACATCCCACGAATGTATCCCTGCATGTATACTCAAGGCATGTAAGCAATATCTCTGCATCCCCATTCACATGCTTTGGGATCATTCTTTTGCCAACGGGAAAATACCCAGCATGCTCAAAGAGCAATTTATAACTCCTATCCACAAAAAAGATAGTAAAGCTGACCCACAAAACTATCGCCCAGTTTCCCTTACATCACACATCATAAAGGTGTTTGAACGGGTTATAAGGAACAGGCTGGTTGACTACCTAGAAGGTCACTCCCTGATATCCAAGAAACAACATGGATTCCGAAAAGGGCGCAGCTGCCTCACCCAGCTTCTAGCTCACTACGACAACATAGTCCGGAACATGACCATGGGTATAGAAACAGACGTGATTTACCTGGATTTCTCCAAAGCGTTTGACAAGGTCGATCACCGCTTACTTCTGAAGAAGCTCCGGTTTTATGGCATAGGAGGTCGCCTCTACCAATGGATCAAGGACTTTCTTTCAGGCAGGAGACAGATTGTAACTGTTGATGGTCAACACTCTGTAGCTGAAGATGTTACCAGTGGAGTACCACAGGGGACTGTTCTGGGCCCCTTGCTTTTCCTCCTTGACGTGAATGACCTTGAAGAAGTCGTGGACTTTGCATCCTCTGCAAGTTTTGCTGACGATACTCGACTCACAGCACCGATCACCCAGGAGACTGAAATGACCCTCCTACAAAGCGATCTCAACAAGGTTGTGGACTGGTCGATACAAAACAATATGGTCTTGCACGAGGGTAAGTTTGAGTACCTGTGTTACAGAGCAGGGAGACCCAATTGGCTGGACGAACTACCATTTAGCACGTTCAACTACAACACTCCAGCGGGTTTTAGCCTTGATTCCAAGGATGTTGTGAAGGACTTGGGAGTTTTACTGTCTTCCAACTATCATTGGTCCACCCACATAAAACTCGATGGTTGCTGGAGCTAGAAAACTGGCAGGATGGGCTCTTGGAGTATTTAGAGACCGAAGTACACCGGTGATGCTAACACTGTGGAAATCTCTCATTCGATGCAAGCTGGAATACTGCAGCCCCTTGTGGCACCCCCACAAGCTGGGGGACACCAAAGCTATAGAGGATGTACAACGCTTCTTCACAAGGCACATCTGTGGCCTAAAGGACATGAGTTACTGGGCACGGTTACAAGTCCTTGGATTACAATCACTTCAAAGAAGACGTGAGAGATTCATCACAATACACGTGTGGAAACTCCTTAACAACAAAGTACCCAATGACATCAATATGGAGTTCAGCTACAACGAAAGACTAGGCTGGAAAGCAAAACTACCTAAGCTACATGGGAGAGCAAAATCATCTGCTAAAACGCTGTATGACGCATCTTTTGCTGTGACGGGAGCAAAGTTATGGAATCTACTGCCCAAGGATGTAAACACAGTATCTGACGACTTGGATGCATTCAAAGTACGCCTTGGTAACTTCCTCAAGACTTTCCCTGACCATCCTCCTGTAACTAGCTACACTGCAACTAACAACAACTCTGTATTGGATTGGTCAAGCCAGTCGGGTGGCCTTCGGAAGAAGTTGACGACCCTGTAGGATCCTACTAAACAGATCAATAAGGTTCAATAAGGTAAGGTGTGTTCGTCTTTGACGCTTATTATGTGTCTTATCCTTATGTTAATAGAGCGAGTGATTACTCATAGATTAGTGATAAGTACTCTTCTGTACTCCTCTGATGATAATCAGAGGATTTAATCTGAGGAATCTATCAATTACATCCAGTGATGTAGTTGTACAACGAACTGATGAACTTTAAGGAAACCAAACGGCATACCGAATTGTATGTTTTCTTTAAAAATAGTCTGATTATTAGCGAGTTTTCCGGTCAGTTCCAGTTCCCGTCAGGGCATGGAAAGTTGTCAGGGAAGAGAGGTGTAAATTGCCGGGAGATGAGGAAAAGAGGAGTGCAAATTGTCAAGAGATTAGGAACTCTTCTGTAAGGAGAAGTGAAGAGAGAGGAGATTGTCAACAGAAGAAGAGTGTACTAAAGTGAAAGTACCTTGAATTGGGTTGTATCCCGACTTGGGGAAATATCTGGATTATCCTGAGCTGTATGTCAAGAAGAGATTAGTGTCAAAACTAAAGAGTAGAGTGGAAATTCTGAGGAAGTTTCAGAAGGGAAGGAAGTGTAAAGTAGATCAGACGAGATAATTTAGGACTTGGAGAGAAATTGGGAGATTTAGAAATAGAGAATTGAGGGAATTTAGGAATTGGGAAAAGAGGGAAAGAGATGAGGGAAAAGAAAAAAGAGACGAATAAGAGAAAAGAGGAGACGGAAAATGAGGAAAATCTGAGGAAGAAGAAATAGGAGAGTAAAGAGTCAGCTAACGAAGAAACTGGATCTGATCTGAGGAACGTGTTAACAAACGGACAGGAGTATTCTGGATATGGGCTGTTGTTGGTCAAATGCGGGAGAATGGACATTAATTTCCAGTCGCAGGAACACCTGATAGCACTTCCTGCACGTCACTATGTTGTATGTTTATGAGGAGATATAAGAAAGAGAGGGAATGAGAGATATGTAATGGGCTAATATATCCTCGTATTCCTATTTCTATAGGTGCTATTTCGTCCGCTCGGAAACGAGAGAGAAATCATTAGTACCACTGAAAATTTAATGCAAGCTGAGAGCCAATGGGTATCGGGGTGAGCTACGAGTTACGACAGCTGCAAAGATCGTGGATATTTTTGTTGGTCCTTTAAGAAAAATAGGCGGTTTAAAGGGATGTCATGATCAATTTAAAATCGAAAATTCAAGTTTTCGATTCCTGTCATTGGCTGTTACTGCTGTTGGAATAGAAGTAAAACCTTCAAAATAATAATGAGTGTGGCGGAAATTAAAGAATGCGAATTTGTAATTGCGGCTGTGTCACAGTTCTACAATTATAAATTTAGACAGCGTTGACATTCGAGGGGAAGCCGAGTGTCATACTGTTATATGTACTGTTATTAAATGCATCAATTAATGAAACGGTGGACCATGACTTTATTATTATGTCAGCAGAATATGATTCGCACTGCATGAAAGCATAAATTTATGCTTTTCAAAAGTGCCCGAACCTTATTATTTAAGCTATAAATAAAGTTAGCAATTTAGCATCTAGTTTAGAAGTTTACTTGAAACGTCTAATGCGGTGACATTAATAATGTTCGCGCAATTTGGTTACATGATAACTAAATTTGCAATAATATATTATGCTACTATGTTGCAGACTTAGAAATAATATATTTGTATATTATAAATCAAGGAAGACAGCTAAGTTTGTCTTCTAGAATCATAATATGCAAGCATACCGATGTCTGACCGGTGGTATTTTCATTTTAACGAATTATGAAGTGAAAATTTGAAGAGCTAGCTATCCCGTGACCTTAACCGGATAAAGCTACTGTTTTACATGTCGCGGATAGAATAATACGTTCGCTGCCGTATTTCCAAAAAAGCTATTTTCTTCACTCAAAATACAAACAAATTTATTCAAATCCGTGTAATAATATAAAACTTTGTCAACGTTTTGGTGTTTGATTTTAGGAGATATCATTAGCAATGACTTGACGCTGTCGCGCGCACTAAACTGACCATCACAACTGCTACGAGGGTCAAAGAACAAGAGTAACAAATGAAGAGTAACACAAATTGCTTGCCGAGGAATATGTTTTACGAAGAAAAAACAGAAACTATATCGCATTTTTCAAGGTGTTATTGACGATGGTACGATACGCGGGTGCCATGTTTTGCTTTGTTCGTGGTCCGTGGAGCCAGGGGGACTTGTATTCCTCTGGAATCTCGAGTATCTAGTAATTCTGTCGGTGAAATCACTCCACACAGGGACTGTAGAAAAGTAACGCCGACAAATTCTTTTTAAAAGTATAAAGGAGCCATATTTTTGTTTTTTCGGGCTAATTTTCATTTTAAGCGTGTTAAAATCTAACAAATATAAATAGATCAAATCCGGGGTTTATTCGTTCAATAGTAGCAAGAAAATGAAGGAAGAATGGACACTGGTTGTGCTTTATTGTTCAATGGTAAAAGCAAAACAATCGCTTTGTGATTAGATGAGTGTGTTTAACTAATGAGCTTTGATCCTAGCTACTACCGAAGCACACTTGCGAGTATTAAACTTCCTAATATCATACTGCCAGGTTTATAAGTATTAAATCTTCCTCTGCGGTGTAATAATCGGGACTTGCATAATGTTGATTGATCTGCGATGTGAATTCATTTCTGACAGATAGGTTGACAGATAGGTTGACAGGCAACCAATTAAGGTTATAATGGCTCTATAATTGATTAGTGCATCGGTTATATAAGTATATAACCTAGAACTTGTTTCAGATACACCTCAAACACAGTTAGGATGAGGGATTCCAGAACGGCCTGTGAGACACATGAGTCAAGTAAAACTGAGCAGTAGAGTCTGAAGCGAGGTTGAGTAAAAGCTTGAGGACTTTCGAAAGTGGATGGGTGCAACAGGTAGTTTATACGTTTATACAATTAGTCAAAAGTCAAAATTTCACAAGTTTGGCCAAAATCGTCGTTATTCTTCATGAAAATTTAGAGGTTATTCTTATGAAGTATGATTATTGATAAAGAAAAGCTCTACTAACTGCTTTCTCGCACCTGCATTGGTTTCCATGTCGCAAATTTACACATTTCCTATAATTATATTGAGGGCTGCTGGCTTTTCCTAAAATCAACGAATTTGTCACCATACACTGTTACAATTAATTCATTACGTATTGGTACATTTCAGCATTTTATAATTTACAATCTGATGAACGTGTGATCATTTCAAAACTTCAGAACAAAGAACGGAGAACTAACACTGCAAACAGAGCCCTCATGAAAGCTGCAGCTTTTTCCAACAGACAAGGGGTGAGCTGTTTATTTTATACCAGTTTCTAGCACCTATGAACAACACTTCCACCGGCGTCAATTGTCTATTCTAAATAAATTTCTGGCGCATTCGTATATAACACTTAAACATTTTATATTATTATGTGATAAAAGTACGAAATACTGTCGATAGCATGCAGGCGTACTTTTGGTGGAAGTATAGAGGACGCGAAGTGAGTTCTGAGGGCCGTCCTCCGACAATAGGCGGCTGATTCTTACGTCATTATCATGGCTTATAGTGTTAAATCAATGACGTATTATGGTCTATTTCTCATCCTCAGCTTTATGGTTTATGGCTCCACGTCTTACAAGAATTGAGTTCACCTCTTAAACCTTGTGCAGGCCGCTGGTGGACTGTTAACACGCCGTTTTAACCTATCAACGTTGTGGTTGACGCTGGGTTGCCTGACTTTTAAAAGCTATTGGCGGGTGCCGGCCATGTTTTTTAGTTGTAAAGCATTCAGCTGGAGGAGTGAGTTAACTGCCTGTGTAGTTATTAGCTGCTTGGTGGTTATTGGTGCCCATGTTGTTTTGAGAATATAGGGATACTCTCTTCGTGGTTAATAATAAATGAATATTTAATAATAGATTAATATTCATTTGCAGATCTTGGACTTTGATTAAGCCAATAATCAAAATTCTAAAAATGCAAACCGGTAATTTATAAGATTTTGAAAATCATCAAAACAAGCAGATGCAGAATGAGATTCTCATAATATCAGCGGACTATGATCCCGCTTGATCAATGATTACGACCAAGTATACTTCTAGCCATGTGCCTTAAACGCCACACGCAAACTGTTTACAGCTGAAAATGACCACTTCTCCAAGGTTGAGAATGGTAAATTAGTATCTTCAGACCGCCCACTTTTCCGTACTGGATACGGAAGCTAGTACGGAATGGAGATCATGGATTTCCTGCTGTCTTTCCGAATTTAAGGCTGTTTGCATGGCGGCCGTCACAACCCGATCAAATTGCACTGTCATCAGTAAGCTGCAGTACCAAGCTGTATAATTATATAGCAGAGGGAGTATTATTAGGCTGGATTTTCAGGGTTTGATCTTTATGTTATGTTCGAAAATATTTAATGACAAAATATGATTTCGGACGAATTTGGCACGGAATGATAGTTCAACAACTTCAAAGTGAGAGTATATTGGCGCAGACTGCGGTATGTTTTATTGACACGTTTGAGCGATCATACTATGTGACATATAAAACTGACGACTGTCAAATCCGTACAACTCCTGAAAACGCCCTGCAACCATTCTGAGTGAGTTGCACGTGCATGAAGTGAGAGAACTGGTTCTGACATCTCGCAAAGTCATGTCTGCTCGATATTGTGTCGCTAACATGCGCTCTGAATAAATAGGCGGTCACAATGACATCATTTACATTGTGCGTGCTGCCAAATAACCGCCTTTTTCGCGCGCGGCATCTAAGTGTCAGCCCAGACCATGGAAATATCTATATATGTTCGTGTTTCAGGTAATTCACGCCATAAGACTCGACGTTGCCTGGGAGCTGATAATTGAGAGAAAGATCGGCACAGGATCGGTAGTGTCGAAGATAGTGGCTGGTACTTCAGACATGGCATTCCATGGACACACCTTCCCATAACTCCATAAAAAGGTAAAGTTACTGACTGTAATATCCTAGAAGTTTGTATATTTTAAGACTTAGTCATAAGTGGTAAGTTTTGTCTCCAATCATGCGCGAAGAATTGAAGGTTCGCGGTATGTCGGAAACAAGTTATAAGCCTGTGAAGTATAGCATTATCCTGCAAAATAGTTAGATAACGCCCAAAGGTCAGCTCAACTCATAGGTTTCTTTTCGCGAGAGTTTTTTTCTGTAAAGTTCGAAAACGTTACAAAGCAAAATATTCATGAAAATGATAATCGACATCCGGAGGACGCTTAAAAAGCATAAGGCGCGTGTTGTTGAGTGGAATTCTTGGTATCTTAATGATATAACTGCCTGAGTGTAAATTGGCTTTTTTGTAAACACAGGACTACGTGCTGCCGTTAGCGTTTGACAAAAATTAGAAATTTTACGTAAGAAATATCTGAAAGTCTAAGCATCACTTATCATGAACAAAGTTCTACAAATACTTATGACGTTTGTGTAAGGAAACAAGCTCAGACTGACCTTGGATTAGGAATTAAACTATTAAATATCTAAGCACTATGGGTCGCTGAGATAAGAATTGATTTAACTCCTCAAACTTAGTATCCTATTCTAGTATGATCCAACAAAGAATGTTGGCTATTTGGACTTTTGATAACATTCAGGATTTGAGGCCTCAGAAACCCTTTTTAAGCTTGATTTTATGCTAAAAACTACTTGTTTTACCCAGAAAAGATCAACACAGCTTACATGGAGTTTCGTGGAAATTGGCACATTTAAACGATTAATCTGTCCTTGCCAGCATAAATTATGCCGGACTAGAGTCATTTAGGTGGCATGTACTCCCTGCTTAATTCTCTAAGTGGGTTATTCGGACAGCACATGAGATTTAAATTACAACTAAATCGTCTAAAAAGAGGAACCTGCTTAAGATATGTTATGTTTTGATGGTTGTTTTCACGAGTCCCATGAGATATAATATAGCAGTTTGTCAAAGATATAGTGCAGAAGAGGAAATAGTTACAGAAAAGCGAAATGAAGTTTATTTACAGTGGTATACGTGAGTCTTGCACGACTTTACCGAAATAGAATATAAATTTGACGACATCTAACACTATACTCAAGCTGTAAAGCAAGCAACGGTACGAATATTAGATGGCTCGGAATGACGTAGATATCACGATTAATCGTGATCAACTGATGTCGTCAAAGGGGATATTTTCTGTACTTGTCCCTGATATCAGCTCATGGTCGGAGAAGATGTGAGTATTTTGTAAATTGTTATATCTACGCCGTGCGAAGCATACTGAAGGTATGAAAATACTGTTTCCACGACGAGTTCATACGAAATGACGCTATGAAATTCAGACTTGTAATCAGTAATTTGCGAATTTCAGGGAGACTAATTTTGAATGCAAGTTAGTCAGAATTTAATACTTGATTTGTTTGTTATAACTTTAAATTTGGTCGACGCTGTTGAAGGCTAATTTTACTCCACAAGATCCAACTTTCAGCCTATCAAAAGTTGAACTTGGAAACACAACAAAATCAACCTATGTCAGCTATCGGTTAAAAACCAAAAATTCTTTAACTCGGGTTTTCAGTCCTCGCGGTGATAGGGGCCAAAAAAATCGAGACAGCAAAAGTTCGCCACCAGTTTGGGGGATTATATGGGAATTTTGAGCTTAACTACCTAGCCCCAAAATTGAATTTTCACTTTGGGGGGGGAAGAATAATGAAAAAAGGGAACCATGGATAAGGTTGAAAAACTTGAATTTAGTAATTTAGGTGCGCGGAAAACCTTGAAATTCGATTTTAATTAAGTCGAAGTTAATGGCTAATTTAAGAAGTGGGGAAATTTTTTTGAAGGGGATGAAATTATTCGGGGTTGAAAACAATTCGGAAGTTGACGAAATTATCCGAAAGGGCAAAATTATTTGGGAAATAAGTACCTGCCACAAGAAAAAGGGGGAATTGGGTTAAGACTTTCCCTTTAGTTCGTGGGCCGGAATCCATTCTCCTCCCCCGACAATAACGCGTCCCCCGGTTCTGTACCTTTTTTCGAATACGAATCAACAGCGTTAGACCCACGGGTCCATTTGACTTTTTACCAATCAGCGCACGAGTTATAGGTAGGCGCAAAAGTAATGAGCAGCCTAAGATCGCGAAGGCGTCAATTTTCGCGCGTTCCGCCAAGGAAATCCATTAAAGTATAGATTACGACTAACGACTGCGGGCGTTGTTATTTTTGCGTGACCCCTGCGTTAGTGCGGCTCCGCGAATTCGAGCTGCGAAATGCGAAAAAATATCTCCGTTTCTGGAGAAGTGGAGAAATCCTATTGGATAACATACCTTTCACTGGCTTATAAGAGCTCATTACAAAGTTACAAGGGAAGAGAAAAGCTAATAGCTATGATCTTATGTGTAGACAGGGTAATGTTTCGTATTTGTTTTGACAGTACTGTGCTGCCCAATTTCCTGCTCAGTTCTGGTCTATCGATGTTTTGCTATAGCTTTATTGCATTGCGAATTCTATTCACTGAGGTCTTCGGTTGGCAGCTTTCAAATTTGACTTAACCTTTAAATGTTGTGTGTCGATAATGTCAGATGTTGACTTGGAGTGAAACGGGTGGAAATGGTCCATGGCTGATGAGAGTGCAAGAGAGATGAGTGGCGAGTCAAAGAATTAGAATAGCTAATGGGACAGTGCGATGTGGGAGTGAGATGAGGTGAGTCATGGATGGCTGATGGGATAGTGTGCGATGGGAGGAGATGAGTGGGTGAGTCGCGGGATGGCTGATGGGATAGTACGATGTAAAGTGAGATGAGGGTGAGTCATGGATGGCTGATGGACGGTGCGATGTAGAGGAGATGAGGGCGAGTCATGGATGGCTGATGGATGTGATGTTGAGTGAGATGAGGGATGAATCATGGGATGGCTGATGGGATGCGATGTAGAGGAGATGAGTGGTGAGTCATGGGATGGCTGATGGGATAGTGTGATGTAGAGTGAGATGAGGGGTGAGTCATGTGAGATGGTTGATGGGATAGTGCGATGTAGAGGAGATGAGTGGGCGAGTCATGGGACGGCTGATGGGATAGTGCGATGTAGAGTGAGATGAGGGTGAGTCATGGGGATGGTTGATGGGATAGTGTGCGATGAGAGTGAGATGAGGCGAGTCATGGATGGTTGATGGATAGTGCGATGTGGAGTGAGATGAGTGGGTAAGTCGCGGATGGGTTGATGGGACGGCAGATGTAGAGAGAGATGAGGGCGAATCGTGATCAACTGATGTCGTCAGCGATATTTTCTGTACTTGTCCCTGATATCAGCTCATGGTCGGAGAAGATGTGAGTATTTTGTAAATTGTTATATCTACGCCGTGCGAAGCATACTGAAGGTATGAAAATACTGTTTCCACGACGAGTTCATACGAAATGACGCTAAGGAAATTCAGACTTGTAATCAGCACTTGCGAATTTCAGGGAGACTAATTTTGAATGCAAGTTAGTCAGAATTTCTAATACTTCGATTTGCTTGGTTATAACTTTTAAATTTGGTCGACGTACAGGTTGAAGGCTAATTTTACTCTCCAATGCAAGATCCAACTTTCTTGAAGCCTATCAAAAAGTTGAACTTGAAACACAAATATCAAAATCAACCTATGTCTGTAGCTGCTATCGGTTAAAAACCAAAATTTCCAACCTTTAACTCGGGTTTTCAGTCCTCGCGGTGATAGGACCAAACAAATTCCGAGACACAGCAACAGCTTCTGCCACCAGCTTGTCGGAGGTATTATATGCGCCAATTTGGCGGAGCTTAACTACCTAGCTCAAGCAGTTGCAATTGTCACGTCGTGGCCGGAAGTGCGGGAAGATATAACTAGTACAGAAGAAGTGGGGTGAAGTTCCATGGAAGTATAATGCGTTGGACAAAACTCTGGAATTTAGTAAAAGTGGAATTTAGGGCTGCGCGTGACATACCTCCCGACAATTCAGATTTCAATTGGCACGTCGAAGTTGGAAGTGGCTGGAATTATAAGAAGTGTGAAATTTTTCTGAAGGAGGATGAAATTATTCGGAAGTTAAGTAAAACTATATTCGGAAGTTGACTGAAATTATCCAGAGAAGGGCAGAAGTTATGTGGAAGTAAGTACCTGCCACTACAGAAAAGTGGTGGAATACTCCTTGGAATTAATGACTTTCTTCCCTTGAGTTCCCAGCAAGGGCCGCGTGATATCCAATTTCTCCTCCTCCTCCGACATAATAACGCGTCCCCCGACTCTGTACCTTGTGTCTGATATACGATATCAACAGCGTGTTAGCTTACCCACGGGTCCATTTGACTTTGACCAATCAGCGCACGAGTTATAGTAGGCGCAAAAAGTAATGAGCAGCCTAAGATCGCGAAGTGTCAATTTTCGCGCGTTCCGTCACAAGGAAATCCATTAAAGTATAGATTACGACTAACGACTGCGGGCGTTGTTATTTTTGCGTGACCCCTGCGTTGTGCGCGGCTCCGCGAATTCGAGTTGCGAATGCGCGGAAAAAAATATCTCCGTTTCTGGAGAAGTGGAGAAATCCCTATTGGATAACATACCTCTTCACTGGCTTATAAGAGCTCATTACAAAGTTACAAGGAAGAGAAAGCTAATAATAGCTATGATCTTATGTGTAGACAGGGTAATGTTTCGTATTTGTTTTGACAGTACTGTGCTGCTCCAATTTCCCGCTCAGTTCTTGGTCTATCGATGTTTTCGTTGTATAGCTTTATTGCATTGCGAATTCTATTCACTCGAGGTTCTTTGGTTGGCAGCTTTCAAATTTGACTTAACCTTAAATGTTGTGTGTCGATAATGTCAGATGTTGGACTTGGAGTGAAACGGGTGGAATGGTCCATGGCTGATGAGAGTGCAAGAGAGATGAGTGGGCGAGTCAAAGAATTAGAATAGCTAATGGGACAGTGCGATGTGGAGTGAGATGAGTGGGTGAGTCATGGGATGGCTGATGGGATAGTGCGATGTGGAGTGAGATGAGTGGGTGAGTCATGGGATGGCTGATGGGATAGTACGATGTAAAGTGAGATGAGTGGGTGAGTCATGGGATGGCTGATGGGACGGTGCGATGTAGAGTGAGATGAGTGGGCGAGTCATGGGATGGCTGATGGGATAGTGTGATGTTGAGTGAGATGAGTGGATGAATCATGGGATGGCTGATGGGACGGTGCGATGTAGAGTGAGATGAGTGGGTGAGTCATGGGATGGCTGATGGGATAGTGTGATGTAGAGTGAGATGAGTGGGTGAGTCATGTGAGATGGCTGATGGGATAGTGCGATGTAGAGTGAGATGAGTGGGCGAGTCATGGGATGGCTGATGGGATAGTGCGATGTAGAGTGAGATGAGTGGGTGAGTCATGGGATGGCTGATGGGATAGTGCGATGTAGAGTGAGATGAGTGGGCGAGTCATGGGATGGCTGATGGGATAGTGCGATGTGGAGTGAGATGAGTGGGTAAGTCATGGGATGGCTGATGGGACGGTGCGATGTAGAGTGAGATGAGTGGGCGAGTCATGGGATGGCTGATGGGGTAGTGCGATGTAGAGTGAGATGAGTGGGCGAGTCATGGGATGGCTGATGGGGTAGTGCGATGTGGAGTGAGATGAGTGGGCGAGTCATGGAGTCATGGGATGGCTGATGGGATAGTGTGATGTAGAGTGAGATGAGTGGGTGAGTCATGGGATGGCTGATGGGATAGTGCGATGTAAAGTGAGATGAGTGGGTGAGTCATGGAATGGCTGATGGGAAAGTGCGATGTGGAGTGAGATGAGTGGGTGAGTCATGGGATGGCTGATGGGATAGCGTGATGTAAAGTGAGATGAGTGGGTGAGTCATGGAATGGCTGATGGGACGGTGCGATGTAGATTGAGATGAGTGAATGTGATGTAGAGTGAGATGAGTGGATGTGATGTAGAGTGAGATGAGTGGGTGCGATGTGGAGTGAGATGAGTGGGGGATAGTTTTCCGCCTTATTATTTTCAATTTTGAGCCAATAAAGAAAATTGGAAATATGTCCAATCGACACCATGATCTTCGTCCCATGGTTTAGTAATAATAGTGGATCCATTGGACAAAGATAACAAACTGATGTTCTACTGCCGAATGAGTTTGTCGAATATGCCCATTGGATCCATTGCTTCATTGGGCATGGCCATTGATCATCAAAAATGGTTACAATGGATCCATCGAATCCAGCGGAATTCTTCTACCTCTTTTACCTGCATGACTGCACGACAATACTTCTGTATTTCAGGATGGTAGACATGCAATAATATGGTCGTGCAGGATGGTTTACGTGCAAATAGATCTGCCATGGCTCACTGCATAGTACGACTGCATGGTACGACTGATTCTACCTTCAGACGATGACATTCCACGCACAACTGATGCTCCGACATCTCCCGGGATCGGAACGGTTCGAAAACGGAACCACACTGCCGGCTGCAGCTCAACACATGTATAGGCCATGTCACATTGGTATTGAGGAATTTGGACACACAGTAACATGTACTCAACGGGTGTGTGTGTAAGGTGTGCTGAGTACATGATATTGTAGACGTTTCCAACTTTCCTGTACGTTTTCCAGCTCCCCAGCAAGAGTTTCAAATTACCTGTCAAGGATGTATCTCTTGTGACTTGTACATAATGTAGAGAGAGCTCTTACACAAACAGTTACTGTTTCTTGTCTCATACTGTGATTTGATTACCAGGATATATCATCAGATTACTTGGAATTCTCTGCTCTTCAGGCAGAGGCATGTACCTCAAATCGATCAAAACACAAGTTGTCAGTATAGAAGAGGGCATTTGGCTGGCTGAACGCGCATTTCGTGAGCTAAAATGAATGATACTGATAGTCGATTATGAAGACAAGTCCGAGAATTTTTTTTTCTAGGATGATTGAAATTATGTTGTAAATTTTGTACCAATGAAAAATGAAGCGTAATTATTAGAGATAATACGAACAGTTGAATTTTAATTTGATGCACTATTTTATGGTTGATGCCTTGCATTTGCAATATGCCAATATCTCGTATACGAGGGGTTAAATATGAGAACATTGTGATTGAGATACAGCGGAAAAAGAAACGCGCGTTCGATGATCGCGTCAAGTATCAATTATGTGATTACCGTAACGTCACGTGCCGTGAACTGGAGCACGTGACGTCCACTAGGGCCCTGATTGGTCGGGTGATCCTGACCAATCACAGAGCGCGTACAAACTCTGCTCATTACTTTTTGCGCCAACTATAGCCGTATATTCTTACGCTGATTGGTCGATATGTCACCCCCGGGGTAAGCTAACATGATGCCGATATGATATGTTAGACATACCCAGAAGACGCGCTCAGGAGGGGGAGTGAAAAAACCAAGGCCTACCCTTATACTTTTCCGGTTCTTCGGTTAGGTTTTTAGATTTTTCATCCCCCCTGCTCACACAGCAGTTGCGGCTGCAGTACGGGCTAGTTAGGTAATTGTTAGTGCTTGTCAGCAGGACACTGTACTAAATAAAGATAAAGAAGAGTGCAACAGTGAGAATAAGAGAAAGTCAGAGAATATTATTTTACGTCATCAATTTGATATCTTAGTTCTTGATTGGGACGTTATCATCAGCTGTGTATCGTTCATGCGCGGTCTAGTTACGTGGGGGATAGTGTGTGCGCGTGCCTGCGCGCGTGTTGACTGTGGATATCCATTCCATAATCAGTAGCAATTATCCTGATTGGCCCAAGCAAACTCGTGCAGTATTGCCATTGGTTGGAGAACTGAATCGGAATTTACAACACGAGTTCTATTACTTCATAGGACCAGTACAAAATGTCTGACTCTGTGCTAGGCCTGTATGAAATATAAAGACACGCGCCTATCTACGTTCTATCGGATCCATTTTTGGGATACTTCCTGATAGAAAATCTTGGATAAATGTTAAAATGATGAATGACTGATTTTTCAACTTTTGTTTGTCCCATTAATTGTCCAAAATGTCCCAGATGTCCCAATTGTCCCAAATACCAGTCCCAAACTCAAAAAAAAGTAAATTGGCACATGAAAAATTGGGGCAGTGACACTCCCCCCCCCCCCCCAATTATGACTGCAATATGGAAATTTATCATTATCATTATAGAAAAATATATTTAAAAAATCTCCTATTCAATTATTCGAATCGTGGAAGGAAATGGAAAAATCGAGCAGAAAATTTCAGATTTTGTTGAAATTGAAGTGGCTGGATCAAGCGTGAATATTAATGCCCGTGAAGTTTTAGGTTCGTGAAACTAAAGTCCGTGATAATCATGTCCGATGAGGTGGTGCCCCGCAAGCAGATCACTATCATGAGATAGAGCAATACTAGAGCATATATTATACAAGTAAGTTCAGCTCGACTTTTCACTTTCTGGCACCTCCACAGCAGGTTTTCTCACTCGGCTGAAGCCTTGGGCGAGAGACCTGAAGACCAAGCGAATGTTGATACTGATGAAGTCGTCATAAATGACGGGATTTGCCACAGAGTTGATCGGCAGCACTAGAACTGAGAAAATGGGATAGAACGGGGGTGGCATCGATGACTTCAAGTAGTGTGTGGCAAAGGCAGATGAGCAAGAAAGGAATCAGCACACCAAGTCAGTGAGGATGATTCTTTGTGATGGATCTCTGCAATCGGTCAGCTCTGCTATCCTTCACACTTCCTTCGTTACTGGCAGCCATCATGGTACGAACACGTTTGGCTGTTCTGTTGGCAAAGGTGAATATCATCATGTAGCAAAGGGCTATGACACAAGTGCTGGCTAAGTTAACTGTAAGGTTGATCCATACAAACAAGAACTGGGGTCATTTGTTTTACAAAATACTTGAAGAGACACACCCATCATTTCCATAAAAATGTATTTCCTCCTCTCGATCTCCCCATAGTTATTCGTGAACATGCCATTTAGCAACCTTCCGATTTCATCCCAACTCAACTCTCGCGTAGCCGGTTCCCAATACGCTTTGAATACGTTCAGATGACTCTCCTTGCTCACATCTGCAAGAAACAGTTTCATTTCGTGGCTGTAACTCAGCCCATTGACAAAGAAATCCTTTAGAGTGTCTAGGAGAGGTCCCAATGCCAGAGCCCCAGAAAAAGCCACCACAAGACTTGAAATGGCTGTGAGAGATATTGCCAGATACCTTCCATTTAACGAGTCATTTCCGATTCTTTGCAAGCTTGTTACTCTGAAAATACTCAGACACATCATTGAGTAGAGTGAGACGTTTGCACCAAAAGTACTGAGAACGCCCAAGGTTGCACAGAAACCACCACTCAACCACTCGAATTGATTTTCACAATATTCACTACCGATTATGGTGGTATCAAATATAGAAATCATGACTAGGTAAACGCCTGTTAGGAGATCGCCTGTACATATCAAGATGCGGAGGACTTTATTGATTGTTGCAAATGAATTGGTTGACGGTGGAACTATCACTAGTTTAATCAGAACTGCCACATTAAATCCTACAGCCATGAGCCCCATTGTCCAAGCGAATATTTTGAGCAGGCAAGCTGATATCATGTGACTGCTACATTCTTCATTGCACTCATCAGAATAGTCACTGCAGTCAAATACCCCATCACATTTCTTATCTTTGTTAATGTAATGGTCCTTCTCCCTACACTGGAAGTGATTGGCACATCCGTGCTCATCAGAATTATCCCCACAGTCGTTGACAAGATCACACACTTTGTCATAGCTTATGCACCTCATGTTGCTGCACTCAAACAAGTCATTGTGGAACTCTCCCTTGCGTTTAGTGACGATTGTAAGCATTCCATCCCCAGAAAGGGAAGCAATCTTTTCAAAAGGGGTGTTTAGGCAGCTAGTTGGTTTAAGGGGTTTCAGTGGGCAGCTTGCATCAAGGCATCTATCTGCACAGCTCAAATAAACATAGGTCTCTCCAAATAAGTGGCTGCAGATGACCTTGTGACCTGGAGCACGGATTTGGGTCGGTCGTAACACACCAACTGTTGGGTAGTTTGGGTTTTTGAAGATTTCCTGGACACAATCATTGAACAAATGAGGGTTAGATTCAAGACCAGGTAGACAATGCAACAGGTGAGCGGTTTTTTTGAATTTCACGGGTGATACAAAGGGTTTGGCAGTTAACCTGGCTGCATGACAAACTGAAGTTTCCTTATCACATTCATCCTTTCCATCACACAGCTGATCCAATTCCACGTATCCATGCGAATCTCTGCTACAAACGAAGACATCGTCACACGACCTGTTGTCAGAGACACTCCGCAACTGGTCGAATACTTGGCATGTGGGCCAGATGCCAGGTAGCTCGTCTTCACCTGACACACAATCGAAGATGCCATCGTTTAACCAGTGCACAGGTATCTGTAGCTCACTGGCATGTCGGTATCTGAAGGATTCATGAAGGATTCATTCTAATGTAGAGTCCATTTTCCTTTTTATTTAAGTATCAAGCTATTGTATAAAAGTATAAGCTGATAAGAAAAAGTGTGATAACTTCACTACCCCTTATTCAGCAGAGAACAATTTTGGGGACCAACTCGAATCATCTTACCTGCGGTGACACTTTGTCCGTAATAAGGATTGGCATCTTGCCCCGCCCTCATCACTTCCATCCTCACAGTCCGACACTCCATTGCACATCAAGTGTTTGTGGATGTAGCATGAGGGTGATGCTGCTTCACACATTTCATCCAGTCCATCGTCACAGAACCTCCGCAAGTTCTTACACAGCACAGCCAATGAGACTGTGGAGGGGTAACCTCCTATGTTGCACCACCTTTTTACCGCCAAGGATCAGAACAGTTCGTTTGGTCCTTGAAGTCCGTGCAGAACGAAGCTGCGTAAGAGGACGCTGAGTAAGGGTCTTTCTCCAGAGGTCCACAGCGCGTGAAGTTAAAAATGGGGCCTTAGAATTTCGAAATGGAATATTGGCAGTAGTTCTCATTCAGTTGGAAATCGGTGTGTTGACCGTATATTAGGCGTCGATAGCAAATCTTTTCATCTGCTTGATCACTGCAGTCTGCTTCAATGTCATCGCAGATCCTGGAAGGCTTGATATAAACCTTCCTTCCTTGCTTCTCGCAGAACAGTCCGTACTGAAAACCATTGCACAAGGACTCATCGGCGCAGCTGTGTTTCTTCTCGCAGACCAAGTCACAGGGTTCCTGATCAGAAGTATCTTCAGTACTGGCGATGCCGAAATCCCGGCAGGTTCCATTGATGTTTTTCTCGAAACACAACAAAGAATCCGTATTATCAATGACAACCTGTCCGGAACTGAAGTCACAGTGAAGTATATCGTAGATAGAAACTCTGACCATGTCCCATTGCTCGGGTGCCTCCTCTGGGTTCATCTTCCCTGCCGTTTGACATATAAAATCACTGCATAATGCCCCCTTCTGGTTTATAATGGAGTTTGAGCTACTGATCCCGCAGCTCTGGTAATTGTACGGATCGTTCGAGCACCTTCTCGTTACGAAGCCTTCGATTACTGCATAGTATTCGTCGGAGAGGCTGCATTTGAACACCTTAACGAGGTAAAATCCTTGGCACTTGTTTTTCAGTACTCCGTTGTGAAGCACAAACTTACACACGCCTGCTACACTGTGAGGCCTGCATACCACTGCAAGGTTTAAATGGAATTGGATATGATGAGTCCCCTTCCTCCGGCAGTGGACTTTCTTCTCAACCTTATACGTACACTCGCTGAATGCTGTTGCAGAAGAAGGGCAATCCACATGGGTGAACGTTATTATGCGTTTATGAGAATAAGCGGGATCGGAATCGATAGGGTAATGGACTCCGAACCAGTCCACGACACCAGAGAAGCCCATTTCCTGGCATAGAATACGTGCCACGTCCTCAGAGTTCCCCTCTTCATTCAGGCAAATGAAGCCTTCCCCCATTGTTGACTTCACTTTCACGAAGCCGGCATTGTGCAGCATTCCATCTAAAATGTCAGTCAACTCGAATTCCATGCTGCCTAATCCTGGGTTAGCTGCTGCTAGGAAACAGTTGATGAAGATAACCCCAAAGAACACACCACTCCTGATCATGTCTGAAACCCCAAAGAAAACCACATTATCCTTCATGTCTGGAAACCACTGGGGTAAAAAGAACAAGTTCAACTTTATGAGTTGAAGCGACGAAAAACACAAATGTGAAGCTATTCAGATTGATTAATCAATGAGCTGTTATGTGACCTCTTATAAAGGCATGCTTCTCAGTATCTACGTTGGTACTCACCTTCTGAATGAGTAAATGCCTGTGTTGGTATCTTGAGGGGTGGAGCTAGCCTCACCAACCAACCACTGTGAAGCAGCTGAAATCACCTTCACTTCAGTTCTTGTCAGTTAATCTCACAAACTTCCTTTGTTAGTTTTACGTAGACATTGCACAAAATTACTCTTTTTTTGACAAAATCTAAATTTGCTTTTGTCACAAGTGAAATTCGTTCAGGGCCTTATTACTTTTAATCTACGAACTACAGCACATTATTAGTGCTGTAGTCTGATCCATCCATATCTTTTTGTGTTCATTAGATTAAAGTTCAGCAAAAGTCTGAGATTTTTTTGTAATTAGTTACCACAAAAAATGCAAGCTTCTAATCTTCTAATCTTTTATTATGAGGGAGAAAATTCGCGCTTTTCGGCCTGAAAATGCCTCTTTTCGCCCTCTTTTCGCCATGGAGGTCTCATGGGTGACCTTATGAAGGTGTATCTTATCAAGGCCGAACGTGTAAAAAATACCCACCCTTTCAAAAAAATACCCCTTATATCCCGATTTTGCATATCTCCCTATGAATTTATATCCTTGTGTTTAGAATTTTAGTGCACTGTATTGTTTTAGAATGGCGTCCTTTGAAAGATGTGTTAGATTGTTTTATCACTCGCTGTACCTATATACTATACATCGACGATTTTTGCATTCGATTGTCCTTTCACAGGTTTTTGATATGAATGGATTCAAGAATAAAAGCAGAAATACTTCCAGGAGCTCTTTTACGAACGAATTTAGGAATAAGGAATTATTTTGCAGACATCGAGAATGATGAGATTGAGCAGAAACTTTCTAGGCCTAAGTAATATACGAGTGAATTTTTCATAAATCCTTTTTCTACGATGATTTTTCAGTTGGATCATAATATTATATTATCGTTTTTTTTCTGTTCATTGTGGAAATTAGTCAAAAATGACAATTGTTTGTTAGAAAAAAACAGACAATTCTGAATACCGAGGATTATTCATCAAATCATAAATCAAAGAACATAATATTTCCCGAAAAAGAAAACATAAAATCATTATCTATCCACTTTTGATAGGAAGAATAGACAAAATGATAGTACTGTGAACTTCATCCTCGAATTCAAGGTACCAAGTAAGACAGATCAGTCTTTGCGGAATTTTCGATTAATTCATGACATTAATCATCATCAGCTAAATTGAGTCAGGTTAATATTTACATTGAATAGAAGGATATTGTCAGAGTTATCACGTTGTCACGTGTATATCTCGTAACAATTCATGATAAGGTATACATTAATTCATAATCTCTAAGAGGTCACGAACGAATATTCAAAAATATTTCATATGACAAGTCATAAGTCATAGTATTTGCATTATGACTTGTCATATGATTATGAAATATGTTTGAATATTCGTTCGTGACCTCTTAGAAATTATGAATTTATGTATACCTTATCATGAATTGTTACGAGATATACACGTGACAACGTGATAACTCTGATAATATCCTTCTATTCAATGTAAATATTAACCTGACTCAATTTAGCTGATGATGATTAATGTCATGAATTAATCGAAAATTCCGCAAAGACTCTGTCTTACTTGGTACCTTGAATTCGAGGATGAAGTTCACAGTACTATCATTTTGTCTATTCTTCCTATCAAAAGTAAATAGAGGAATAACCCACAATGTCATTGATTATTGTGGGTTATCCAAATATTAGTAATGACAAATCATATATTCGTTGTTTTTTATGAACAATTATTGTAGAGTGCAGGACCGCACACTATGTTTCCAGCTTCACACGTACACTTTTTGCACGTGCCCCCTGTGAATGGGGTGGACCAAACCTCTCCGTCGTGTCGACCGCCCTCACAGGGAATTTCAGAGATCTGTGCCACTTCAATAATTTCCTCAGCTGTAGATGAGCCGAAAGCGAGGGTGATAAAGAGGAGGAGGAGAGAAATAGAGATCATGGTGTTGCTTGGAGGAGGGGTGCTGAGATCTTGATCCTAATTCCTCATGTAGGGGTGATGTGTTAGTAAATAATTGTGAATTAAAGACTTCAAATTACATAGGCAATGGCTCGATGGGGATAAAGAAAATTTATATGAATTTTGGCAAAAGAGTGACGAAAAATCATAAAATTAAAGCATCAAACGCAAATTTCAATAATTCTTGTTTTGGAGTCGAAATATCGATAAATATAAAGTAAAACACATCCTCAAATAATACTCCAAAAGCGGCGTCCTCAATAAAATAATCAAACATAAACACATAAAGCACCACCACCGATGATCGTGCGGTCGTTAACAACCAATATGCGGCTCCGCATGATGTCACCATGACAACTTAAAATGGCGAATTACGCACAATCTCGTGATGGCGGCGGAGTGCTTTGATTCACTGGGACCGCCACAAAGTCCACGTCACTCTGTGCACTCAGACTAGCTTCCTCCAAAATGGGGAGATTTCATAACCCGCCGGATTTCGGAGGGGTCAGCTGACAGCATGAAGAAGATGCTCTTGGTGGGTTGCACCCACCCTTCAGGGTTAGTATGTACACATGTTTTACACAGGTTAACACTTGTGTTATTACGTAGTTGGGGGGTGAAGTGACGTCATTATCATGAGATGGAATGGTGAATTGATGACGGCATGAGTGAGTGATTTGAAGACAACATTTTTCCCTTTAAATTAAGCGTGTTAAATTTTTTGAGCTAACAGTTTAGAAATGTGGTCTGCATGTCCTAAAATGCTAAATTTTTGTCGAATGATAAAAGCATCAATCTCAAATCTAAAAAGCATTGAAATATGCCATTTCATCAGTTATAAAATAATTTATAGCATGTCACGGTTAGTCTAAATTGCAACAAAACAAAAATATTCAGATGAACAACACTGGACTCTAAAACCACGATGTCAACGATAATTTTAAGAAGATAATTTCCATTTTCGTCAGAATAAAATATCAAGAAATAATTATGAATTAGTTAGTGCTAATCCACCTCATTTTACTGAAACTATTGCTATAATTATGCCAATTTCAACATCATTTCGCGTCCTCGTGTCTCATGGGCTGATGGGAAAGTAAAACCTCATGGCATTTTTGAGCAATGAAGAATTTTAGTTATACCGATGTACTCATAAATTATTGTTATTCAAATAATCTATACTGTTATTCAAATTAAGTTCATCAATCATCATACGTTCAAAAGAAGATAAAATGTTACAGGTGAAAATGGGTGATTCAACGTCATCAATGTACCATATTTTAACTTCATATTAATTGTAGCTTCAGTTGCCTAATATTAAATCTGGGCGATTTGAATATAAAAAGATAAAAATAATGAACGTGTAAACACGTGATATTTTATCATTAGTTGGTGACTGGTATTGTACTTTGAGTTATTAGCCAGGGAAAATAATAAAATATTTGGTCCTGGTTTTATTAGTAAAATATTATTTTATCATCACGATTTATTTTTATAGATAATAAAAAGAATAGATTGTTGGTTTTATCCAGAGCTGAGATAATATTCGAGGCATCTTCCGGATCCTCTCTAGTCTCTACTCTTTTCACAGAGCTTGAATCTAAGTCACTCTCCCTGATGAAATACAGAGCTATATCTAAGTAGGTTCCGCCACTGGGCTCTGTGCCAAGTTCTGCGCGAGTCCGCAGCAGGCCTTCACCACGGAGAGTACGATGAACTGAGCGAACTCGATTATAGTGAAGAGGGAAGCTCCGAGAAAGAGACCGAGAACTCCGCCCACATCTCCTGGGGGAGGGCGGTGTTATTAGGGAGTTGGTGGGGGAGGGGGCGGTGTTATTAGGGAGTTGCTGAGGAGGGCGGTGTCGTTAGGGAGATGCCGGGGGAGGGCGGTGTTGTTAGGGAGTTGCTGGGGGAGGGCGGTGTTGTTAGAGAGTTGCTGGGGGGGGTGGTGTTGTTAGGGGAGTTGCTGGGGAGGGCGGTGTTGTTAGGGAGTTGCTGGGGGGCGGTGTTATTAGGGAGTTACTGGGGGAGGGCGGTGTTGTTAGGGAGTTGGTGGGGAGGGCATTGTTGTTAAGGAGTTGGTGGGGGAGGGCGGTGTTGTTAGGGAGTTACTGGGGGAGGGCGGTGTTGTTAGGGAGTTGGTGGGGAGGGCATTGTTGGGGAGTTGGTGGGGGAGGGCGGTGTTGTTAGGGAGTTAGTGGGGGAGGGCGGTGTTGTTAGGGAGTTGGTGGGGGGAGGGCGGTGTTGTTAGGGAGTTGGTGGGGGAGGGCGGTGTTGTTAGGGAGACGCTGGGGGAGGGCGGTGTTGTTAGGGAGTTGCTGGGGGAGGGCGGTGTTGTTAGGGAGTTGCTGGCGGAGGGCGGTGTTGTTAGGGAGTTGGTGGGGGAGGGCGGTGTTTAGGGAGTTGCTGGGGGAGGGCGGTGTTATAAGGGAGATGGTGGGGGGAGGGCGGTGTTATAAGGGGGTTGGTGGGGGAGTGCTGTGTTTAGGGAGTTGCTGGGGGAGGTCGGTGTTGTTAGGGAGTTGGTGGGGGAGGGCGGTGTTGTTAGGGAGTTGGTGGGGGAGGGCTGTGTTTAGGGAGTTGGTGGGGGGGAGGGCAGACTATCAAGTTAACAGAGGACCCTATCGCTAACAGGGGACACTATCAAGTTAACAGAGGACCCTATCACTAACAGGGGACACTATCAAGTTAACAGAGGACCCTATCACTAACAGGGGACACTATCAAGTTAACAGAGGACCCTATCACTAACAGGGGACACTATCAAGTTAACAGAGGACCCTATCACTAACAGGGGACACTATCAAGTTTAAAGAGGACCCTATCACTAACAAGGGACACTATCAAGTTAACAGAGGACCCTATCACTAACAGGGGACACTATCAAGTTAACAGAGGACCCTATCACTAACAGGGGACACTATCAAATTAACAGAGGACCGTATCACTAACAGGGGACACTATCAAGTTAACAGAGGACCCTATCACTAACAGGGGACACTATCAAATTAACCGAGGAACGTATCACAACAGGGGACACTATCAAGTTAACAGAGGACCCTATCACTAACAGGGGACACTATAAAGTTAACAGAGGACCCTATCACTAACTGGGGACACTATCAAGTTAACAGAGGACCCTATCACTAACAGGGGACACTATCAAGTTAACAGAGGACCCTATCACTAACAGGGGACATGATCAAGTTAACAGAGGACCCTATCAAAACAGGGGACACTATCAAGTTAACAGAGGACCCTATCACTAACAGGGGACACTATCAAGTTAACAGAGGACCCTATCACTAACAGGGGACAGTATCAAGTTAACAGAGGACCCTATCACTAACAGGGGACACTATCAAGTTAACAGAGGACCCTATCACTAACAGGGGACAATATCAAGTTAACAGAGGACCCTATCACTAACAGGGGACACTATCAAATTAACAGAGGACCCTATCACTAACAGGGGACACTATCAAGTTAACAGAGGACCCTATCACTAACAGGGGACACTATCAAGTTAACAGAGGACCCTATCACTAACAGGGGACACTATCAAGTTAACAGAGGACCTAATCACTAACAGGGGACACTATCAAGTTAACAGAGGACCCTATCACTAACAGGGGACACTATCAAGTTAACAGAGGACCCTATCACTAACAGGGGACACTATCAAGTTAACAGAGGACCCTATCACTAACAGGGGACACTATCTAGTTAACAGAGGACCCTATCACTAACAGGGGACACTATCAAGTTAACAGAGGACCCTATCACTAACAGGGACACTATCAAGTTAACATAGGACCCTATCACTAACAGGGGACACGATCAAGTTAACAGAGGACCCTATCACTAACAGGGGACACTATCAAGTTAACAGAGGACCCTATCACTAACAGGGGTCACTATCAAGTTAACAGAGGACCCTATCACTAACAGGGGACACCATCAAGTTAACAGAGGACCCTATCACTAACAGGGGACACTATCAAGTTAACAGAGGACCCTATCACTAACAGGGGACACTATCAAGTTAACAGAGGACCCTATCACTAACAGGGACACTATCAAAGTAACAGAGGACCCTATCACTAACAGGGGACACTATCAAGTTAACAGAGGACCCTATCACTAACAGGGGACACTATCAAGTTAACAGAGGACCCTATCAGTAACAGGGACACTATCAAGTTAACAGAGGACCCTATCACTAACAGGGGACACTATCAAATTAACAGAGGACCGTATAACTAACAGGGGACACTATCAAGTTAACAGAGGACCCTATCACTAACAGGGGACACTATCAAATTAACCGAGGAACGTATCACAAACAGGGGACACTATCAAGTTAACAGAGGACCCTATCACTAACAGGGGACACTATCAAATTAACCGAGGAACGTATCACAAACAGGGGACACTATCAAGTTAACAGAGGACCCTATCACTAACAGGGGACACTATAAAGTTAACAGAGGACCCTATCACTAACTGGGGACACTATCAAGTTAACAGAGGACCCTATCACTAACAGGGGACACTATCAAGTTAACAGAGGACCCTATCACTAACAGGGGACACGATCAAGTTAACAGAGGACCCTATCAAAAACAGGGGACACTATCAAGTTAACAGAGGACCCTATCACTAACAGGGGACACTATCAAGTTAACAGAGGACCCTATCACTAACAGGGGACACTATCAAGTTAACAGAGGACCCTATCACTAACAGGGGACACTATCAAGTTAACAGAGGACCCTATCACTAACAGGGGACAATATCAAGTTAACAGAGGACCCTATCACTAACAGGGGACACTATCAAATTAACAGAGGACCCTATCACTAACAGGGGACACTATCAAGTTAACAGAGGACCCTATCACTAACAGGGGACAATATCAAGTTAACAGAGGACCCTATCACTAACAGGGGACTCTACCAAGTTAACAGAGGACCCAATCACTAACAGGGGACACTATCAAGTAAACAGAGGACCCTATCACTAACAGGGACACTATCAAGTTAACAGAGGACCCTATCACTATCAGGGGACACTATCAAGTTAACAGAGGACCCTATCACTAACAGGGGACACTATCTAGTTAACAGAGGACCCTATCACTAACAGGGGACACTATCAACTTAACAGAGGACCCTATCACTAACAGGGGACACTATCAAGTTAACATAGGACCCTATCACTAACAGGGGACACGATCAAGTTAACAGAGGACCCTATCACTAACAGGGGACACTATCAAGTTAACAGAGGACCCTATCAATAACAGGGGTCACTATCAAGTTTACAGAGGACCCTATCACTAACAGGGGACACTATCAAGTTAACAGAGGACCCTATCACTAACAGGGGACACTATCAAGTTAACAGAGGACCCTATCACTAACCACTAACAGGGGACACTATCAAGTTAACAAAGGACCCTATCAGTAACAGGGGACACTATCAAGTTAACAGAGGACCCTATCACTAACAGGAGACACTATCAAGTTAACAGAGGACCCTATCACTAACAGGGGACACTATCAAATTAACAGAGGACCCTATCAGTAACAGGGGACACTGTCAAGTTAACAGAGGACCCTATCACTAACAGGGGACACTATCAAGTTAACAGAGGACCCTATCACTAACAGGGGACACTATCAAGTTAACAGAGGACCCTATCACTAACAGGGGACATTATCAAGTTAACAGAGGACCCTATCACTATCAGGGGACACTATCAAGTTAACAGAGGACCCTATCACTAACAGGGGACACTATCTAGTTAACAGAGGACCCTATCACTAACAGGGGACACTATCAAGTAAACAGAGGACCCTATCACTAACAGGGGACACTATCAAGTTAACATAGGACCCTATCACTAACAGGGGACACGATCAAGTTAACAGAGGACCCTATCACTAACAGGGGACACTATCAAGTTAACAGAGGACCCTATCAATAACAGGGGACACTATCAAGTTAACAGAGGACCCTATCACTAACAGGGGACACTATCAAGTTAACAGAGGACCCTATCACTAACAGGGGACACTATCAAGATATCAGAGGACCCTATCACTAACAGGGGACACTATCAAGTTAACAGAGAACCCTATCACTAACAGGGGACACTATCAAGTTAACAGAGGACCCAATCCCTAACAGGGGACACTTTCAAGTAAACAGAGGACCCTATCACCAGCAGGGGACACTATCAAGTTAACAGAGGACCCTATCACTAACAGGGGACACTATCAAGTTAACAGAGGACCCTATCACTAACAGGGGACACTGTCAAGTTAACAGAGGACCCTATCACTAACAGGGGACACTATCAAGTTAACAGAGGACCCTATCACTAACAGGGGACACTATCAAGTTAACAGAGGACCCTATCACTAACAGGGGACACTATCAAGTTACCAGAGGACCCTATCACTAACAGGAGACACTATCAAGTTAACAGAGGACCCTATCACTAACAGGGGACACTATCAAGTTAACAGAGGACCCTATCACTAACAGGGGACACTATCAAGTTAACAGAGGACCCTATCGCTAACAGGGGACACTATCAAGTTAACAGAGGACCCTATCACTAACAGGGGACACTATCAAGTTAACAGAGGACCCTATCACTAACAGGGGACACTATCAAGTTAACAGAGGACCCTATCACTAACAGGGGACACTAGCAAGTTAACAGAGGACCCTATCAGCAACAGGGGACACTATCAAGTTAACAGAGGACCCTATCACTAACAGGGGACACTATCAAGTTAACAGAGGACCCTTTCACTAACAGGGGACACTTTTTCAGGGCGGTGTTGTTAGGGAGATGCTGGGGGAGGGCTGTGTTTAGGGAGTTGCTGGGGGGAGGGCGGTGTTGTTAGGGAGTTGGTGGGGGGAGGTCGGTGTTGTTAGGTAGTTGCTGGGGAGGAGAGAGTAAGAGTGACATAATTATCATAGATTTGTTGGAGAGATGATGGGGAAGTGAAGTGCCTAAGATCGTGAGGAACATGATTAATTGATTGTTCGATTGAATGTTTTATTATAATCAGTTAGCCTTGTGCGAAAAATGGTTGTCCCCACTTACTGACCATTTTGTACCATGTATCCACTTGAAACACAGCAGTTCTTCAATTGGAATCTTTTGTGTACGCGTTGATCTTCAGAAAAATTAATAATATTTGGAAGGATTTAGAATATATTTCCATAATCACACTGCGCAATATCTTATGCTGACTTTGATCAGGACTAAGCACTCTTAATTATAAACATACACTCCACTGAAAGTTAAAGGCACCGCCACATAAAGTCTCTCATAAGCTCGGTCTAAATTCTGAGCTAGACTCCTACACTTTCACAGAAATCAATGTGGCGCAGCTTACACGGAATTTTAGCGCAAAAACTACGCCTTTCTGACACACACTATATAAATATTCCACGCGCTCTTTTCCAAAGTCTCCAGCTAGGATACCATTGGGTGATCTCAGGTCGACACTGGCCTGACCCTATGCTTTTATACGTTAACCTTTACTCTAACATAACGAGATTAAGTGTCGTGAGATGAAATGTCGTGATATCAAATTTGAGTGTATGAAGGATTGGTTTGGGTGAGTGTTGCCGGTGTAGAAGTACTTTAAGCCCGCCGTTGTTATTGTTCATTGCTACAATACGTGAATACGGAGCCCGTCTTAAGGCGTGGAAGCCGATGTCTGATTCAATAAACTAAAGCCTTTCATTGCGTATACCCACCTAGGAAGTTGCTCCAGCCGTAAGTTACAATCTGGCGTATCTCAGTGATCTGCATGGTTGTGAAGAGCAGGTCAATGATGAGGAGGTTATCCAGGACATCCTGAGAGGAGGAGTAATTTCCTGGCAGCAGGGATACCAGATCTGAAGAGGGAATTATTTTTGGAGATAGGTGTGAAGAGATTTGCTTTGAGAGAGAGATAGATTTTATCTGAGTAGATACTTTTTGGGGCAATTATTTGCCGTTTGATTCCATGAAAACCACGATTAAAGAACTCAGCTGATGATAGCGTGATAGATATTTAACGCTAGAGAGGGAACGCATATTTTTGCCACCCTGCTATCCTCTGGCAAAATTCCATTTGCCCATATGAGGTAATAATATTCGCCCATTCTTTACCTGCTTTGCTCTCGGCGTAGAACTTGCTGAGTATGGAGCTGCTCATCTCAGCCTTGTACGTGATAACTCTGCAGGTTGGGGGACACTCGCATTCTGCCGACACTGTGTTCACATCCGCATACTGTTTCACTAGGGAGACATAGTGGTGTCAGGGATAAAGTGGTGTCAGGGAGATAGTGGTGTCACTGTCAAGGAGATAGTGATTAGTGGTGTCAGGGAGATGGTGGTGTCAGGGATATAGTGATGTCAGGGAGATAGTGATGTCAAGGAGAAAGTGGTGTCAAGGCGATAGTGGTGTCAAGGATAAAGTGGTGTCAGGGAGATAGTGGTGTAAGGGGGACATAGTGGTGTCAGGGAGATAGTGGTGTCAGGGAGAAAGTGGTGTCAAGGAGATAGTGGTGTCAAGGATAAAGTGGTGTCAGGGGGATAGTGGTGTCAGGAGATAGTGGTGTCTAGACGATAAATAAGCACTTGTGTCACCGTGTCAGACAGAGTGGTAACAAGACGATGGATAAGCATTGGTGTCAGACAGAGTGGTGTCAAGACGAAGGATTGGAAGCCACCGGTGTCATGCAGAGTGGTGTCAAGAGGATTAATATGGTGTCAGGGAGAGTGGTGTCAGGTTAAAGTCTTACCCCACTCGGTGTAAGCTCTGACCCCACACTTGGCCCACTTCTCCATAGTACAGGCCGGGTACCCTCCCCCTGATGCCATGTTGTGTTTCAGGGCGGGGGGAGTCACATGGACACACCCACACCGCTTCATCAGGACGTTATCACGGCACTGGGCTATACAGCTGAAACGGGGAATCGAGTGCATATAACATCCTAAAAATGGCCAAAACCCAAAATCCCAAGAGAATTTTAGTTTTCCAAAGCACCTTCAAATATTTTTTGGTCCTGGCTACCATGAACAACTCATATTATCTTAAAATCGTGTGTTCTAAGGTTACAATCAAACCCACCGTACCTACTATCCCACTTTAACATTAATCCGGCCTCACCTGTTTTCCTCGTATCTCCCGTAGGTGTTGTACACCCTGGCCGGATCACAGGTGCCGGCCGGAGGAGGCTCTCTGAACTCCTGATTCAGCCTGACATCCACCTGATTAGTTTTAGAATAATCAACCAAAAAGTATTTGGTTGAGTTCGTCTGCAGCAGAATTCAGATCAAGCTTTCTTCATTAGCTCATTGCAAAACGCATGGCATGAAAGAACGCGCAATTGTGTGAATTTAGAGCGATGCTAGTTTCATGGTTGTTTGACAACGATGAATCGCCTTTAGTCCTTTTCAACGCGAGCGAATTGTTATAATGATACGCGTCAGAGAATGTTCGAAAAGTTCTCTCTCGGAGAAAAATGTTTCTCTCTCGGAGAAAAGCTCTCTCAGATAAAAGCCTCTGCAATCACACCTTGTAGATGGAGCCTGGAGACATCCAGAAGCCAGAGGGAATGGTCGCTGAGTATGTCTCATGGTCGTGAAACACTACCGTGAACCCGTAGTTAGGTGATCGCCGGGAAAGGGCGCTGAAATTGGTGGTTCAGTAGTGTAAGGAGTCAGAAGACCAATGTCTGAATTGTTTGAAGCGAAGGAATTGACCAGCTTCCTCAGTGAACTATCAATTGAAATTTGAAGGAAAGACCTAGCTTCATTGAAATACATGTGAGCGATTTCAAAAAAATAACTAGCTCCATCTCCATACTTGGCAATACTATTTAGAGGAATATTCTCGTATGTTCTATCACTCTATCTATACCTGTACTCGTTGAGGTCAGCAAAGAACTGGAGCTGCATCTTCCCATATTCTCCGCCTTTGCCTTTCAGCAGACCGTGGGGGTTGATGCGGAAACAGTTCCACTGATTGAAACTTCCTGAAGTAGGCGGCGGTTGTGCAGAGGATTTATTGTTTGTCGGGGTTTCTAGATTGGGTGGACTAGGGCCAGGGTCTGGGATGTTTTTAATTTTGTTAATATTCAAGTCAACACTGGTCGTAAGTATCAGTTAAGTTTGAAGGATTGATTTTAAGGAACCAATTTGAACTCACTCGTTCCATGTAATGCGGGTCCGGTATGATTTCCTGGCACAAGTCCAAGTGTTGGGTGCACTGCAGGAGAGTCCAGTTGGATGGTCCTCCGTCCCTGATAACTTTCTCATACGTCCAGTTCCTGTATCTAGGCAAAGTGTAGAGTTATTGGGCGAAATATTACTGTGAAAATCAATCACGAACTTGGGACACAATTATATTTCAGTAGATTTTAATTAAACTGTTTTCCCCTTGCCCACCACAAAAAATGATATTGAAGCAACCTAATCATTATATTTTGGCCGCTGTTTTTGTCATTCTGTCTTAAAACTTCTCTTCAATTTCAGGTTTGGAGGGTCGGCTACTCGTCGTGCTTTACATGAACAGAAGGGCATTCCGACATTCAGATTCACTAAAAGACTGACAGAACTGAGAACAAGCTACATAGTTTCACTGGTAAGGTTGTCAGTGCCTGTTTGTTATGTTTTCTGTGATAATTATGTTTATGAATATACCTGCTCTTTGGTATTTGAACTTTTACCAGAAATGGTTGAATATCGCAACAATGGCCGAATTTTTCCATATAAAATAAGGATTCACTCGCTTGAACTACGTTCTTATCTGCCCTACTCCTTACTTTTTGAATTGACTGTTCTCGAAATCAATTTTCTCCGTTGCGCTCGCGTCCCAAGAATCAAGCAGCTCCCACAACTCTTCTAGATCTTTGTTTGCTTCAAAATAAGACTTCGTCACCTGGACCAGAATTATTCATTGAGTGTAAAGTGAGGAGGATTGTCTGAATGCTTTGTCGGTCATCCATTGTCATTTGCTCAATAAGAAGATGAATGCAATGAGTGCGAACTATAATTTGTGAAAAGACGCGCTAATTGTCTGCGACGATACGCGCATGCTTTCAATCTGAGGCGCGTGCAGTATTAATTGAACTCTGGCCAAAAATTTGTTAATGATTATGATTCATACCACATACCACGTTTTGGCTGCAGACAGTGATGGTAGGGAAGTTTATGGAGGCAGGTTTCTCTTGTTTACCATAGTCAGCAATGACTTGAAACTTCGAACCTGTTTTTAGAAACTTATTCTCAAATCATTAGTTGATTCTCACATCGCATCATTAGCTGATTCTCACATGATTATTTGATCATTAGTTGATGACTTATGACCTATGCTATTTTTGGGATTTATCATCTACTTATTTACATTTTCCGTCATTTTTCAAGCAATCGATTAAAGAAGCAAAATATGAGATTTTTATAGGTGGGATGGAGATAATTTAGAAAAGTTTACTTGTCGGTTTTCCAACATAGCTGCCAAGGGCAGAGTAGATCATAAAAAGAGAGTATATTATGGCTATCAACCACACCACCAGAAACAATACGTTCATCGTCTGAAATAAGACGTCGTTAGATTGAGAACTCTCTGTAGCTTTTTGTCATAAAACTTGCTCACAATTCAGGTCACCTTTTTCGATGCGCTCTCTTAATAGTCCTTAGACACTTATGAGCTCTAAACGTTAAGCTTTTAACCTGAGATGCCTTCAAAACTTACTCGATACTTCCCATGAACTGAGGGGTGGAAGATGTACTTCACGCCGTGTGCTGAGGTTCCATCTGAGAATTCTTTGAAGTCCTTCAGCCACCCCTGAGTAATGAGGACCATTTCGGGAGATGTTTTGGCTTTTGAGATGAAAATTAAGAGTGTATATTTCCATACCAGTGTGAATCCATTTGAGATTTGGTGATATTTCATTGAATATGACTCATCATTGGACAATAAGATCATGAGACAACTTACATCCCTTCTATCGTCCTGCTCATTGTAGTTGAAGTACTTTCTGCAGCGAGTACACTTGATCCTATCTTCCCCTTTCATTGGATCCGCGTCCATGTGAGACTTTTCCTTGTGGTGAATGAGAGCAGTCGCAGTCCATTCCGCTTAATCTCACCGATCGAAAATTATATTGCTGCCAAAAACATCGAATTAATTTAGTCTTAATACGATAATAAGTTGATATCGTGAAGATAGATCAGTTTTTCCTATCAGTTCCACTAGATATTAGGAATGTTGATGAAAAACGGGCAATGAAATTAAAGTTTAAAAGGATCGGGTTAAATCAACCAAAGGTCACAACTATTATTATTTCAATCGGGTTTGTCACTTTGCCGAGACAATACCTCCAGCCAACCAAATATCGAGTCAAGTTGTTGCGAAGCTTTCAGCAATTGACGGCCTGGCGGTTTGGCGTGTGCAACTTACCCCGGTTTACCTATGATAATGATGTCACAATAAGCTGCCAATTAATTGCACCTGGCAGCTAACCAGTGGAAAGCGAGCGTGATGATAAAATGAAAATTCTCTGGTGAAGGCATGGAAATTCCAATGAAATGGCCTGCGCTAAATCCTGCAACTTTGGCAAACAATCATACAGTTAGTTTGCCCGATTAGGATTATTTGTATCTCTCTTAAATTCTTCTTCTGTCTGAAATCCCAGAGCAGGAAACGAGAGTCACCCTTAGGTCTGCCTTGGCTGAGTAGGCGTTCGGACGTTCCTCCAGATTGTCACCTTTTCATGCTCGGTCGGTGCATGGCCTGGGCTGGGTATTCAAATCTCGTGGCCCACAAATGGGAAGCCCGACTTTTCACCTCACAAAATTCCCCTCACAGCACTTAATGATTTAGATTATCTCTCAGTCATGTTCCTAACCATATTACCTTTTACCAACGCCTTTATTCTAAGCGAGACCCTTAGCATTACCCTAAATTGTCGCAATAAACGTCATGAAATCATGGTGAATACCAGAAACACAACTACAAACGTCTATGATCGAGCAACTATAACTGGTATGAGATTTTATCGAAAAACATCGGCCGTACACATGCACATTCATCGCTGGCGATTTAGCCTAAACCCATAGAATCCTAAAATCGTCAAGTCATTGACCAATCAGCGCGATTGTTTTCAGTTTCCGGTCATAACTTGCACGCTGATTGGTCTATGTCTCATGGACTTGTTATTATGTTAATATGCGGTTGATTGGACTAACTTACTAATTGGCAGTTGTGAATGATGAAATTTCCATGGTTTATGGTGGTGCCTTACTTATACCAAACCGTCCATTTTCCTCTTCCTTCACATCGGAAAGGCTGGGCTTGTTACAGTGCAATCACTGGTAAACAAAGCGTAAATTTGGAGGAAGTCGCATTCTCCTAAGAAGTGTTTTCAGTATAATCGGGTAATAGCGGATTAGTGAGAGTTTTTCTGACAACCGTTCCCATCCCAGCATCCCACGCAACATCAAAATTCAAATGATTTGAGAATGAAACGTGAGTCACAAATAAAACACAGTTCATAGGTAGAATAAATTAAAGATTTTGCTGAAAGATCTTAATATAATTTTGTTGCAGCTATTAAACTTTTCTTCACACTGTGAGTGATCGAAATAAAAATTCTACGTGGTTAAAAATTGCTACCTAATATAGACATTAAATCTTCTAATTTAAAATGCTACGAAAATCAATTCTAGCCATTATATGAAAGATACTAAAATTCTTATCGTTACTCTGCAGATTTGGTATATTTTTCGCTAAGAGGTAAAACAAGACTAGTCTTGATTTGCAAAACTTAAATAAATTCTATGTAAAGATCTATCATTCATTCGTGCAGTTGATTTTAGTTTGATCGTCATTTAGCATGCTTGTCAAATACTCATGGTGATTACATTCGTCCTGCAAACACAATGAAAAAAAGATCATTTCCTCGTTGAATTTCCCTTCAAAAAGGTACTGTTTTGTGCCTAATTCTGGGAAATGCAATCCTCTGAAGACGCAGTTTCTAAACTTAAATCCATGCATAAATCCTTTAAGTTTAGATTATGTTTTTAACAGTCATATATGGGTCCATACATCTACTGTTGTACTGGAAAACCAGTGTTGATAAAATGTGTAATAAAAATAACAATAAAATCTAATAAACTGCAATTATTCATACACAATTCAAAAATATCCTCAATGTTTATTTTATTTATATAATCTTATTCGATAAGTTTGTTAAAACTTAAAGCTAAAATAAAACATTCCTGTTCTATAATCAACAGATTAATTATTGTTCAAATTAATCTGCTGCCTCTATACTAATCGTTGATATCTACAAATTAGTGTTCTCTGAACTAAAAATGCTTTATTAAAACATCTACTCTAAAAATCAAATATAATATATTGATTTGCTACTCTACGTTTTAAAACTGAAATAAGTTCCAAAACACTGAAACTTTTTCAACAACAACAACAACAAAACAAGAACAAATATTTCATCTGATAAAATAAATTCGGACGGGTCAAATATTCTATCGTTTAGGGTTCGGGTCAGATCGGGTCATAGGATCGGAGGAATGTGTCTTTAGGCTTTGACTAGTTCTTCCTCTGAATCTACTCGACTACCAAGACTCTTCTGGCGCCTGGAAATTCGTCACATTAACCAAAATTGCTTCATATACCATTCAAGATGTAGGTATTTAAAATGATTATCATTCTCATTCTAGAAAATTTTCCAGAATCCTCATTCTAAAAAATCCTCATTCTAATAAATCCTCATTGTAAAAAATCCTAATTCTAATAAATCTTCATTCTAGAAAATCCTCATTCTAGATATAATCTGCTTACTTACCTAAAGACAATGAAGAGTGTCAGCACTGCTATAACAGCAGCGCCACAAGTAGCTGCAGTTCCTACAATGTAAACCTGCTTCGTCTCTTGTTGTGCTTCTGAAACGGATAGAAGGTTGAAGTTTGGAAGAAATCGTGTTTATTAAATTTCTAAAAGCCGAGGAACGATCCAAAATCGTGATGACAATTCCCAATTAGCGAACAAATTGGTCTATAGATGTCGAATAGAACCGTAAGTAAGCTCATACGCTGTCGAAAGTAAAGCACCACGCTACTGTGAAAGTTTCAGAATACATTGGTATAAGTTTGAGCTGATGTCAGAGTAAAATGATGCCAAGTTGTCACCGTAGCATGAAAAGTACCTTTGAGGATGTCGTGTGCAGTGAGAGTGATGTTCACTTGCTGTTCAATGAACTTCTCCAAGGCGATCTCCTCTGGGGAGAATTCCTCCTCCCGGACCTCGTATTCTACTCCTCTCCTTCTCCTGGAAAGAAGTGTCAGTTGATCACGTCATTTGAATTGTGGCTGATGTTACGTTTATGACTTTAAATTTTAAGTTCAATACACATGTCCTCTGACTGGTAATTTTCGTTTATCGGATGAGTCATAACGATTTTCCTGACGCGTCAATACCCAAAATTAAGCGTTTAGATTAGGACATCAGCCAGTCAATTTCAAATTTCAAATCAGGCATCAAAATTCATTTCACTTGTCACATTACCTCTTAGCGTCCGGACATCCGTAGAAGAGAATCCTCGCGTCATCGAAGGATGCATCAGCTTGCTGGTTGAAGGACGGCACATTGTAGTTGATCTTAGCGTACAGCACCATCGAACTGGTGGCACCGTCCCAAGTACAATACGTGTTCTCTGCTGCGTCGTCCACAGTGCACCCTGTTGCCCCTGTTTCGCTGAGACATGGAATGTGGGGCCATAGACCGCACACAGAGTTCTCAGTTCGCAGCACTTCGTTGATGCTCTCCGGGGTGAAGATTCCGGTGGAAGCATCGCCACAGATCTGAAGAGATAAAGAGGTTTAAATGGAGATGTCAGTGCAATTAGGTCCACAGATCTGAAGAGATAAAGAGGTTTAAATGGAGATGCCAGTTCAATTAGATCCACAGATCTGAAGAGATAAAGAGGTTTAAATGGAGATGCCACAGATCTGAAGAGATAAAGAGGTTTAAATGGAGATGCCAGTTCAATTAGATCCACAGATCTGAAGAGATAAAGAGGTTTAAATGGAGATGCCAGTTCAATTAGATCCACAGATCTGAAGAGATAAAGAGGTTTAAATGGAGATGCCAGTTCAATTAGATCCACAGATCTGAAGAGATAAAGAGGTTGAAATGGAGATGCCAGTTCAATTAGATCCACAGATCTGAAGAGATAAAGAGGTTGAAATGGAGATGCCAGTTCAATTAGATCCACAGATCTGAAGAGATAAAGAGGTTTAAATGGAGATGCCAGTTCAATTAGATCCACAGATCTGAAGAGGTAAAGAGGTTTAAATGGAGATGTCAGTGCAATTAGATCCACAGATCTGAAGAGATAAAGAGGTTGAAATGGAGATGCCAGTGCAATTAGGTCCACAGAAATGGTTTATTATATGCCACATTTTCCAAAATTCAGTGCACTAGTACAGAATACAATTTGGTATTTTGGAATTTCGATATATGATATTGGTTTTTTGGCATGTCTTCCATTCGCCTACTTTTCCGCCGAATATAACCCGCTTCTCCTCTCACCTCGATGGGTAGCCCGGGCCACTTCTGCTCAATTAGCGCGCCCTCGGAAGGTGTCTGCTTGTGACAAGCCCCCAACTCTGCATCGTAACTCCCAGTAAGTTTGGTACATGTGATGGTGGCTGGGTCCGGTGCTCCGTACCGGAGAGAGTCTGTGTCCTCGGGACACTCGATGGTCTGCGTCACTGTTCCGGCCTCTGGTTCTGCTGGCGTTACTGTGCCTACACCTGTGATGGAGAATATGTTAGCATGTTGTCGTTATATTGTTATTTGGAAACAAAGGTGGATTTTCAGTGGAAAATACTTCGTGAAGAAATTAGATTTCCCCTGAAAAGTTGTAGCTTAAGTATTGTAGGTTGTTCTTGCGTCCATGATTTGCTGCCAGCTGAAATTTGTGCTGAAGCCTATAAATCTTGACAGCCCTATAATTCTTAATCTACAGCCCTATATTATTTCTCAATTATTTTCCGAACATCTTTGATATTATGTCTCTTTCAAATGGTTTTGTGGATTGATTGTCATTATTTTCTAAGTAGCAAGTTTCAATGCCATACCTCTGGGTGCTCTGAAATTGGCATCGTTACAGTTGAAGTAAGTTGTCAGTGTCGTGTCTGCTGAGTCCCTTCCGCTTGCTCTTCCAAAATCAGCCTGGTGGGGAACTCAATAAAGACTAATCGAGGAATAAGTGGAATTTAAATGAATATCCAATAAATGTATCTTGGATTGATGGAAATGGAATCAATATTATGATAAAATCACTTCGTTTTATAGTTAGAGTTTAATCACTAGAAATTAAAATAGAAACATTACACCTACCACGCAAGTCAGTGTTTGTCCGGATATGTAGGGAACCTTGGTGACCACCTCGAACTCCGTAGTAAATTCATTACCATCTGCCGCTACAGTTGGAGTGTTGGTGATCTCCAATCGACTGGGTTCCAGAGGTGCGCCAAGGCTCGCCAGATGGAAGGTGGGCTCGGACTCCCCGTTAGCCACACACGTGAATGTGACAGTGGACCCAGCGATAGGGCCAGCGTCACTGACGGTAAAGGAGGTGACCGATGCCAGGTTCAGGGTTTGTCCGGTGGACTCAATAGTGCCACCGATCAGGCCTACTGAAGAGTCAGAGGTGTACACGATGGAGCATTTCACCATCATGCCGGCGTCTGCTGTTGTCAGGGATGTCAACTGCAGGCGGGATGTTCGCACTCCGCTAGGATTAGTGCTCGGGTTTCGTGCCGAGAACCTGATTACGTAAAGTTTTGGTTAGCCTTGATTTACTTCGCAAAGTTATTCATTGTTGCAGAATGTAGGCTCGTGAAATTTTAACATTCTGTAGCAAATCATGGTATGCGTAAATCATTCGACCAGAGCTATAGATCAGTACCAATTTAGCACTGAATTTCAGCATCCACACACACCATCTTGATTTACCTGCTATCTCCAGCAATAGCAGCCCAATCCGAACCCGATGGCTTGTACATCCAGCTGACTTCACTGCTGATCTGCGCCCCCGTGCCCTCTCCAGTCTGCAGCGCCCCGTCAGCCTTACACACGAACTGGGCCATGTTCCCTGCCACGCCCCACACAGAGGCAGGCACGTCCTTCACAGTAATTACGTACAAGTAGACGGAGTCAGAGTTAACACTGGCACTGTCATCCCAGGTGGCTTTGCAGTAGTAGTTGCCTGGGGAGGAAGTGTTATGGCTACGGAATGGGTAAAGTTTTCGAATAAAAATGTCAATGGAATAGAAGTATTTATGACCTGAAGGGGTAATAATCGTAAATTGGTTTCATATTGCTTACCATTTTTAGCAGATCTATTATATTCCTACAAAATTCGTATATAACTACCTATGGCAGCATCCGTGATTCCAGCTATCGTAATCTCAGCCGCCACAGTAAACCCAGATGTAGTCGGAACCACACTTCCCACCTCAGCGCTATCGGAATCCCTGACCAGTGTCATGGTGGGGGCCGTGTCACTGCCCGTGGTTTCGGTGGTGGCTGTGCAGCTGAAGACGGCGTCAGCTCCGTTTACCACGTTAATAGTGACTGGTTGGACGGAGATGTAACGGACAGAGATAACTGCTTCATCTGATTTGATGTCGATGTTTCCCCATTGGATGAGACAGACGAAGGAGCCGGCGTCAGCACTCGATACGTCTGATAGGTTGGTACTTAGTAGTTAGTATTAAGAAGAGAATTTAAAACGAAATATCGGATGGCATTTGAATTTTTCTTCAAAATTGCGGTAGTATTTATAGTATAGCGAACTTACGTCTGATAGTGTGAGAGTAGTGGTGATTTCACTGCTTGCTTTTGAGGATGATGCTGTCATTCCTGTCCGTGCCTGAGAGGAATTGGAATTAATTATTGAAAACCGGTTAATAATAATAGATCAAATTTAAAGCGATCAAATTCTATGGCATTTGATAAACTTAAACCCAAATAGCTTGAAGGTAGCAAAGATGAACCTATAGAAAATATAGAAGCAGTTATTCTTAGAAGCTTAGCAAATGCAGAAAAACTTAGCAAATTTATGTGATGTCACACATGAGAATATATCAAAAGTGCTGCATTAGAAACAGACAGATTTGCTGATGTAGCAAGTAGCAAACTGGTGTAAATTTAAGTACAGTTTTTAGCACGACGCTCAAATGAGAATATATGGAAAAGCCATTCCTTTCTAATTCATCACGTTCCCGTTATGATGACTGGAGCTGCTGCCCATAAGAATAGCCTGTACAGCATTGTAGCAGGATGCTACCTTAGGTGCTGCTAGTGACATTGGTGCTTGGGAATAGCAAAGAATAGCATAAGAATAGCAAAGAATAGCTTGTATAGCATTATAGTATAGCAAGAGCTATAGATGCTATGCTACCTTAGGTACTGCTAGTGACATGGGTGCTTGGGGCGCTAAAAGTAGCCCCACAGGTGGTGGGGGAATGGTTGGTTCTACTGGGTCGATGCTCTTCTGAACCCGATTACGTTATAAATTCATAAGGAACTTATTTCACATTCATGAGCATTGATATGCTTTAAATGGTTATTTGAAATCATGAAAAATGTATAAATGATAATCATAAATCAAAAACGGTGTTTTGTTAATGAAGTCAACTTACCACTGGGGTATTTCCTGATTGCTCGACGATTGACTGAAAGTAGGACAAGATGAGACTTTGGTAAGGTCATTTACTTAGATCCAATGGCATTATGAATGTATGCAGAACTGTATGTATTACGAATGCACTTGTGGATCGCATCTTGGAAATTGAAATAACAAAGAAAACTAAGAGAACTCTAGCAAAAAGTTTTCATTGAGGAGCCTGAGAGTTTTGACGTACCCTCTCATCAGCGAACCACTTGACCACATAGTTCTGTGTTGGGAAAGCATCAGGGAACTTGCAAGTGATCGTGTGTTCAGATCCCGCGGTAATGGTGGCTGATTCTGGCTGTTGAAGTGGCACAGCTCCAATAACCGTGACATCAACAGCTGCTGAAGTGAATTCTTCCGGACTGGAACACTGATCGTCGAAGAAGGTGCCTTGACACGTGTACTGTGTGTCAATGTCAATGGTAACCTTGATAGCTTCAACGTTATCACCAGATCCGTCATCGGCAACTTCTACTTCTCTGTAGTCCGTTGTAACCGTCATCTCATCGCTTCCTTTGAACCTGAAAGTGTTGATTCCTTGCTAAAACCGTGTTTGTTGACATTGCATTTAATGAATTTCAGAGTAAGCTTTTCCATTTAATCTCAATTTCATTCAATTTTAATCCGAGATACATTCAGTCATGTGGGATGCAAGTTCCATGAATCACGTACCATTTGATTTCCTTGACACTTCCGGCCACCCTGCAAGTCAGTGTGATACTTGAAGTTGCGAGTTGGGTTACGGTTGTGGATCCAACAGATGTTGTGATCTCTGCCTCTGAGGGAAAGGTTTGCGTTGATTTCTAGAAAATTTCTAGCATTGGATAGTCAGTCAAATTCTGACATTAAATAGTATGAACCAGACTGGACAAAAAGAGAATATCTTTATTTTGAAAAAGCCGCTCAAATCATGAAAGGTGACGGCATTAGTTATACCGATTAGACTATTTCCCGAACACTACTTACTTCTAGCAGTGAACTGTTGGTCTGCTGACACACTCCCACCACTCTCCAGTGCAAACTCGCACTTGTAGTCCCCATCCTTAGCACTTGTCACCTCTGTGACTGTCAGTGATCCACTCCTTGTACTGATGGCTCCATTACTCGTCACCACATCACCCAGAACTCCAGCCTGGGTCGCCCCACCCGGTAGAGTGAAGGTGACTCCAGTGGTAGTTTCCATGGACTGTAAGGTACACGAGATGGTCTGTTCTGTGACAGTCAGGTAGTCCATGAAGACACACCCAGCGCTGTCCAGAGCCACTTCGGCGTAGGTGATAGCCACTGTGCTCTCAGGGATGTTGGCGTCATCAAAGGAGGCTTTGCAAGTGTAAGCTCCCGCGTCAGTGTAGACAAACTCCTTGAGGGTAATGTTGCTCATGTACTTGATGCTGTCCGTCAGCTGGATCGTGTTGAAGTTGACGATGTTAGTAGTTCCGTCAAACACCACTTCTGTATCGCCCTTATACCACCGCACGTTCGTTGGTACTTTGTCAGCTTCCGTCATACACCGCTGCTTAACTACACTTTCACTGGCAACGTAAGAGCTGATCACCGTACCATCGATCTTGATAATGGACACTTTACGGATGGTAACCTCAGTAGTAGCATCCAACTTATCAGTGTCCTCAAAGGACAGCTCGCACTTGTAGCTCCCAGCATTATCCTCAGGGTTAACATCTGCCAGAGTGTAAGTGTAGTCCCAGTTGTTGGTGGTAGTCTCAGTCTCTGCCATGGCAGTATCGTCATTAGGGATAGCCTCGCCCTTGTAGTACCACACCATGGTACCGAGAGAGGTGCCGGAGAAGACACAGGTCAGAGAGAGGGTTCCGTCAGTGCTCAGAGTGGTAGCGTCCATTGTCAGGGCTGGAGGGAAGGGGTTGTTAGGGGAGTGAGGGTTTGTTAGAAGGGTGGGGTTTGTTAGAGGAGTGAGGGTTAATAATTAAAGAGTGGGGGGTGTTTATTAGAGGAGCAAATGGGTGGGGCTTTATAAGGAGTTTCTATAATGAGATTTTGACTGTAATTTTTTGCTTAAGCGAAAACATATAGTTGGCGTCAGATGTGCATCATTGTTGATTGTTTCTTGTATACTATATCTTGGAAGATATAATATATCGTATTACCTATGATGATCAAGAGAGAAAAAGTACTCACATCGCACGGCAACTGTCATGGTAGACTTGGGGTTGACAATGCTGCCTGCCGGCAACACCCACTTGCAAGTAAAGTCTCCGGTGTCAGTAACTACAGGAGACACGATGGTGAAGATACTCTTCCCTGCTTCAAGGTCTGTGGTTATCGTGTACTGACCACCGTCCGTACTGATCAGACTACTGGCTTCATCAGTCGCTCCCTGCAGTATGTGTGATCGTTGTAGGATTTTTTGAGCAATGTCTAAAGAGTAAGGAGGCAAAAACAGTTGAAAATCCTGTGTTTTCTCTGCAACCACTCTACCACGTGTTACCATGTTAATAACGCGTTACTACGACAGCAGCAATCTATCGCGCGTAACCATGGCAATCACGCATAACTATGCCAACTTACATTGAACCACTCGACACTCTCCGGTGTTGCAGATCCGGTGTAGATACACGTGAACTGCACGATTCCGTCGTGAGAGAAGTAGGGGGAGGCGGGGTCGAAACTTGCCGCTGTGGAGAAGAGTAATTTAAATTTTATTCAAGATCCTATATCAATCAAGATCCCAAAACGTGAGGTGTCGCTGCGTGCTAGTACTTTGCGCGCAGTTTTGGGACAAGCAACAACTTTGCGAAAATATTGATTTGAAGAACTAAATTTTGGATAACATTCGCCGAAACTTTAGGTCTGAAAGGGCGTAAATAGGTAGCACCTTAACAACTGAAATCAAATAAAATCTTGTAGAGATGTCAACCTCATTCACAGCATATATCTCACCTATCTTCATGACTTCTGTGACGTATGTCTGGGCAGCTTCCCCGTCTACGAACACAACGTTACACGTGTACTCGCCCTGATCCACGTACTGGAGGTCCAGGATTTGGAGGGTATGGGTGTAGACAGCACCCTCTGTGGTATCAGCGATAATTCTCTGAAGAGAGGGGAGTTAGTGGGTTATTTAATGAGTTTTGTGGTGTTAGGTCGTGCTACGACTTCCCACGGCTCAGGTGTTGCAATACCAAAAGAAGAGTTTGTTGTTGGCTATATCTTACTATATATAATTCTTCATCATATATATATTTATCTATGTAATTATGTTTGTCTGGAGTCTGTCCGGTCTGACACCACTCCGTTATGTATCAGAAGACGTGAAATTAGACCCTTGACATCAGTTAACTAGACTATATGGATTGTAAAGTACTGTCTCATCAGCAAATTCACAGTATGTTATGAACGTTTTGAAATAAGGTCTCAGGCACTGTTTTCTAGCAGGACCCAGTCTGTCCGGTCTGACATCACTTGCAACCCAATCGAGCAACCGACCGGAGGTCGTGGGTTTTGCTAGTCATCAGAATTGCCTGTTGCGTTTTATTGCTTTCTACTCTAGGGGCCATTTATAAGATGCGATGATTCGCTAAACTAACCTTGTCCGCCAGGCCAGTGACCGCCCCATCTTCATTAGTCCAGGACACATCATGTGGAGCTGCATCTCCCCAGATCACACAAGACAACACCGCTTCTCCCGACCCTGTATCGAACGTGTACTGGTCAATACGGGCTCCGATGGCGTTAACATCCGAGGTGGACTGGATGGACTTGCTGGTGTCACTCCAGGTGACAACGCACTTCAAGATATCGTTGTAGATCTCGTTGTTTTCAGAGATGGTGAGGACACTCTGTTTGGTGTATTCGGAGGTGTCGTCCTCAGTTGTGACGTATGAGGCTGATTCTCCATCAGCTGCAATCTCAGTTTCACCTGGGGTTGAGTGAGTTGATATTTTATTGGGATATTTGGAAGTGTGATTGGTTGAAAGTTATGAAATGATTTGATACCTGTTTTGTAATTACTTATTCAATCAATGTTTTTGTATCTTGATTTACGATGACATTTAAGAAATTTGGATGGTTACTGAGATAAGCACTTAATGGATTAAAGTTGCCCATAATTTGGGCTGATGATCACTGTAGTCAACTCACCAATGAACCAAGTGAAGTCGAAGATATCACGATTTTCGCCAGCAGCCGCACAGGTGAACTCAGATGGCAGTCCGGAAACTGGTCCGAATGTCTGGCTGGCCGGAAGTTCGGTGACAAACTCTGCAGGAATAGGATTTCAGTGAAGTGAATCTATAAAATACATAGACACGGTGCGCGAAGGGATCTATTTCAGATAGAACCCGCGTAGCGGGTTCTATCTGATACGAGTGCGCGCAGCGCACGAGTTTTCATTCTTTGTGTAATCCCGAGACGAAGTCGAGGGGTTACACTTAAATAGACTCTGAGAGCACCGTGTCTATGTATTATAGATGAGTCCGGGTTATTGCATGAGAGTCTAAAAACACAACTAATGGAAATAACTGGTAACACAATTGGCAGAACAAGCATTTCAGCTTTTCAAGAGATTCAGTGCTTTGGTTGGTTGATTTGAAACTTTGCAGAATTGACTTGAGGATGGCAGAAGGATGGTTCATGAACAGAAATAAGTCTATGAATTAAACAGGAGTATGTTTCAAAGAGGACTATTGTACGATAACAAATGCAACAACAAAAACAATATCAATCAATGAATCAAAACAACAAACACAATATCGACGAATATTAGGACATTACGATAATCTGCAGGAGCATTCAAAAGAGGTAAATTGACCTCTTCTCGCCGTGTTAACAAGTAAAGCAGAGCCAGAACGGCGAAACGAAACAGAAATTAAGTGCAAAAACTGTGTATGAGAGAATGAGAAACCGTTTGCTGAAGGATATTGCTCCGAAACCAGTGGCACGTGCGCGCGCAACACGTGACCTTGATTTGGTACAGTAACAGTGGCACGTGTGCGAGTCACGTGGGACGGTAATTACATGTTTAGAGATTCTCGTGGGAACCAAACATTTGGTATACATGTTGCGAGTAAGAGCGCGTGTTGTTTGAAAGGAGTACATTACACTGAAACTATGTGATAGAGACAGTGAATGTATTTGATAGAGGGATTATGCCAGCGTGTCTATCGCTCTATTTTTTATCCCCTCCCGCTGGCTAAATCCTCACGCAATAACCCGGACGAATCTATAATATTTCAACCATCTCGACGCATCTTGTCAAATTTAGTAAGTTGCTTAATTTCCCAGATTTCAAGAAAACTCAATCTAACATTTCTTGCATTAGTAGCACCAGCAAGTTATATACTCGGAAGTTAATATGATTTTACCTCGTTTGTACACAGTTGCCACTCGAGTAGCCATTGTCTGGTCGGTTTCCTCTGCGGTGAAGGTCAGCTCCGCCTCTAGAGTGAAGGTGGAGTAGTCGTCCTGTGGCACGGTGTTGATGGTGAAGGTGATCATGTTGCCTGCCCAGACTGGTGCCGTATCTGGTAGAGCTAAGTTGGTGTTCACACCAGCTGAGTATGGCTCTGAGTTGACCTTCCAAGTGATGGAAGGTTGGAAGGTTCCCTTGAACGTGACAGACATGGATTCAGGACTAAAGTAGAACTCTTCCAGGTCAACGAGATCTGAGGGGAGAGGGTGGTTGTTAGGGAAACTTGGTATTGTGATTATATACCAATTCTACAATATACGACATACGTGTTGGTTGTCGATATATCAATGGCATTCATTGTTGATCCATGTCTTTGATAAGGCTTTAGTGAAAACTTTTGCAGCTTTCCTTAGCTTTTTACTGATTTTATTGAGCTATACGAACTGATTTTCCCTGCACTGAGCGGAAATTTTCCGATGGATAGAAATATCTGAGTTAGGGAAAATATCATTGCTGCTATCTATATTATTTGGGAATGATGTTATTTGGAGTGTATCATGATGAGTTATTTTGATCATACAATCTTCAGGCATTGATAGAACAAAGATAAATGATACACAATTCAGTGATTCATACTAATTGATCATAGCATGGAATTCATATTATAGTGTTTTCAAGAATCACTTGATCTTTTGATTGTTTGAAAACCGATCAAACATGGACTTACGATTGATGCTATTATTATAATATGGTTAGGTTATCACATACAGTCATAAAAACAATAGTGAGCTCGGATAATGGATAGTACTACAAAAGGAGTAAATAGCAACTGTTGACTTGGCATTTGAAAACAAATTAAAGAATCACTGCAACACTTACCAAACGTGACAACATTTGTTGTTTCTGTGATGTCCTCCCTATCCGATTTGAATTTGAAAGTGCAGCCATATGATCCTCCTTGAGTTTCATCTATAGCTGAGAGATCAAGAGTGCTTTCCCATTCTCCTTCGGCATATGCTCCTCCAACTTTGCCCGCTAGTTCCTGTTACATTAATATGTAATTTTATCTGGTTGCAATGGTGACCATTTTCTATACTTATATTGAATTTTTGAGTAACAGTGTGGAATTTTGGATCCATTTCATTTCCTAAAAACTTATAAGACCAACATACTATTGAATTTATGAGTTCCATGAGCAGACACTTACCCCCGTAACATCAACACCTCCGTACTGCCATGTGATGTCGCTAAGGATGTCTCCGCCAGTGAACGTACAGGTCAGAATGAGAGTGGGAGTCTCAACGTTCTTCTTGTAGTTGGTGGTTGCCCCGAAGGAGGTGCTTGTGCCTGGGTAGAGGATGGGAATATAATATGATTTCATGATTATCCTCATGGGTTGAGCATACAGTATGGAAGCAAAATAACCTTTTACCATAATCACAATCTATGATGAGGGTCATGTCGAACAAGGTCAACTTACCGACATTTCTTGTTTTAACGTATTGACAACTTACTGAAAACTTGCAGAGTCGCCTCTGCTTCAAGTTCCTCTTCGCCAACAGTTGAAGAACACTTGAAATAGGTATCGGTGAGGGCACCCAATTTGACTGGTTTGATCTCCAATCTGGATTGCTTGGTGTCAGTTCCTTCATCATAGGCATCACTGGTGATAACAAAGTTTGTGTCATCTGATACGACAGGAGTCGGAACACCAGCTCCATTGGTCCAGGTGAATGCCGAGTCCTCAAGGATGTTGGAGAGTGTGCAAGTCAGAACTGCTGATGCAGTGCTGATGAAATCGACATTCGTGTTATCCAGACTCATTGCTGAAAGGAAGTTATTTAATGGTTTCTGCTAAGGTGATGTGTAGCCCATTAATATTTCATTTATTTCCAAATCATCGAAAAATAATTTACTTTTCTGGATATTGGACCCGTGAAAAAGAAATCTAAATGTTTTTGCCTGCAATCCACCATTTATAATTGTTTTAATGAAATTTTGTTCGATTCATACCTGGTTTTGAAACTGTTATGGCGAGAGTTTCCTCAAACGTTGATCCTAAAGCTGGTTCAACAGAACATGTGTAAGTTGTAGCTGAGCTCAGCTCTGTCAACTTGTTCCTGTTGATTGTAAGAGTAGACAGGAGTGTGCTTGCTTCGCCATCTGAAGCAGCAGCTGTCCAATCACCAGTCACAATGCCATACTTTCCATCTCCAACGGCTGATAAGTCCGCTTCTCCATCTGTCTTCCATGTAACAGTAGCAGCCGAGAGCAGCCCAGAGAATGTGCATGCTATTGTCGTAGGTTCTGTATCAGTTACTGCTGCTTCTCCGGCAATACTCACTCCTGCGTTTTGACGAATTTATTATTTGCAAAAGATTTTTTCACAAAAATTATTAAAGGCAGGTCATCGATTAGAAATCGTAAAAAATAAATCAAATTAGTGATAGGCATTGAATTTTAAACAAAATACTGACCGACAACTGTAAGTGATACAGTAGCTTCAATTCCTTGATCTCCATCATCGTAGCATCGGATTGAGTCACTACTTTGAGGGGGTGTCAAACTCGTCAGTGTCAAAGTACTCGTTCTGGTTCCATCTACAGTATTATATGCAGCATTCTCGTAGAGACCCGATGAAAAGTCCACTTGGCCTAGTGATGTATCAAATGGAATGCTGCTCCATTTGAACTCAGTGTCAGCATCTACGGTAGCTGTACATACGAATGCCTGGTTGCCTCCTTCAGAGACAAATACAGCTGTAGGTGCCACTGTGATTGCTGAAAATGACAAAGAGTGAGCATTAAAAGTAGGCAATCAGTTCATATTGTGTAGACTTTTACCGTTAATACCGGAATTGATTTATGTCTAGAAAGCATTCGATGCAAAATGTATATTTTATCTATGTTTTTTTTTCTGTTTTTTTTTCTTTTTTTAAATGAAACCTACCATTGATTATGATCTGTGTTTTAGACTGGTAAGTGCCTCCATTAACATCAGAAGAATACACGACCTCACATTGGTAGAAGTCATTGTTAATGCTGCTGGCTAAGGTGAGTGTCAACTCGCTTGACAACTTGTTGTTTACCGTGTCAGGTGTTTCCACTGCTTTTGGTATGAATACTCGGCTACGATCTCCATCAGAGGTTTCTTGAGAATACCAGGTGATGGAAGGCTTCTCGATACTTCCGTCCATCCAATCTGTGCTGCAGCTCAGAGTGACTTCAGTATCAGAATTTCCTCTTGTTTCTGCTTCTAATTCACCTTGCATTTTTACAACAGTTAATGTTGTCGTTTCAGTACTTTCTTCATCTCCCACTGCGCAAGTAAATGTTCTATCTGCTACCCATTCAGTTACTGCTAGAGTATATTCCAATATAGTTTTTCCTCCAGCGAAAGATTTTGAAGTACCGTCCGAAACACCAACAAATTCCAGTTCCACTTCTTCTGTTGAGGCTACTTCACAAGTTAATGTCACGTCCACTGCAGTACCATAAGTAGTGTACACTTCTTCTTCAATCATGTCGATTAAGTTGACTTTAACATCGAATTCACCAATAACTGGACTATCTTCTCCGGTAAAGAAAAACGAACACGTATATGTGCCTGTTACTGGACTGCTAACTGCATAAACATATGATGCAGACTCTAGAACCCCAACAATTGGTGTTACTATTGAAGGTCCCGACAGTGAAGTGGAAGCAAAACTTGTGTCATCCGATTGATCTAGGTTGCACTCGAAATCAATTTGTTTGGCACTGTACTGTTCAATTGAAGCGCTTGGTGATAGTGTTACTGTGCGAACAATCAAATCTCTGTCTGCTGAGTAAGGTCCAGACTCATCTAGTGTGAATTCACATTTGTACTTGCCACCGTCTGCAATTGTTGGTGTAGCATAACTCAACTTTGATGTGAACTTGCTTGCAGTTGGAGAATCAGGAGTATCTATTGTGGCTGTAACGCCAGCTTCACCAGGTGTTATCACTGTAGTTGCATCACTGTCATCATATTTGGACCTGGTAGAGGAAAAAGGTAATAAGTGTACAAGGAAGCAAAGAGCATGATAAAATGATAGCAGAGCACAGAGCATAATAAGAGCTTTTGAGGCATAAATTATTGTAGCAGTGACATTTCATTATGTATGTTTTTGGATGCTCTTTAAAAACTTGCCAATGGTACATACCATGTCACTACTGGTACTGTGCTGGTATCAGTACTTCCAAGTCCTAATGAGCACTCCAAAGTCACTGCTGCACCTCCAAATGAGTATGCGGTGGCCACTTCATCAACGAAACCTATCAAAAATAAGCATTACAAAATATTTATAATGTGAAAATGGGCCATAATTGAAAAGTCAATTGGTCAATTGCCAACATCAAAAATGTTTTGTAATTTTATCGCAAAACACAGAAGGTGTATTCCATTTCAATGAACTACTAAATTATTAAATGACCTTTGTCATTATTAAGTTATCAGAGTCAAAATCAAAATCGTATTCTTACCAGTGAGTACCTAAATCTCTTACTGTTCGTAAAACCATTTCAGTGGTCAACTTGGGTTATTATCTGAACTATTTACCTCTGAATATCAGTGTTGTTGACGTGTCCAAGGAATCCACTGGTCCAGTGAATGCAAACGTGCATTGTATCAGTTTATTTGGATCAGTGTATGTTCTCCCAGAAATTGTCAAAGAATCCGTTCTGAAATTTTCAATTGTTGTTAATTATACAAATGATCATCATATATTTGTATTGATTTCGTGACCTGCTTCCCATGTCACAATCAAAATATTGATATAGATATTTTGTCATTGTTGTTGTTTTTGCCTAAGTTTAATACCTCGATTTTGCAGTCAAAGTTCCTTCTGATATTTCAATATCAGTAGTGTCACTTGTCACAGGTTGCCCATCAACTGTCCATGAAACACTATCTGGTGCAGTGGTCCCAGAAAATACACAATCTACTGTGTAAGACTCTTCATGAGAGAATGATTTCGAATCCAGAGCCGTCAAATCTGAACAAGGAAGTTTTATTAATCCCTATTGATGAATAGAATTTTTAAATCAGTTTGGAAAACCATACCAAGTTTAATTGATCTGTTCAAATTTGTATGATAGCCCAGCAAATGGACTGAAATTTCATTTCGCAATTAATATGAAGAGGATTTAGGAATGTGGATGTTAATTTAACAATGGTTGTTTGAAAAAATTGAAACTTTGAGAGGATACAATTCATGGCATTATGGATACGCAGGAAACCTCTTACCAAATGCTTAAATACCTCTTATGTAAAGGTTGACAACGGCACTATCAGCAGTTTTTGTGGCGCCCCCAATATTATAGGTAGCTCTGCAGTAATACTGACCACTATTGTCAATCTCTGGACTGAAGAGTGAAATAAAGTTATTAGCATTTAATAATGACCACTATTGGCAACCTCTGCACTGAAGAATGCAGATTTAGTATTATCACTCATTAGAATTCCACGTCATGCCCAGAATCAGTGCTATTCTATTTGCTTTATTTAATAACATGGTCAATGTCTTTTTACTTTCAGCCATTACTTTTACCTTGTATATTGCAAAGTAGAAGTTCCTGTGGTGAAGGTAATGGTAATTGTTTCTTCTGCATTCTGAACAATTTCTTCATCACCTCCATCTGCTTTCTTGAACCAGGCAACACTTGTCACACTGTCTGTTTGCTTTGGAGTACAAGTCAGTGAAACTGGATTGCCTACTCGTCCAGCTGTATCTTGTGGTTCTGTAGTCATCCCAATATCTGAATTAGAGAATTTTCTAAAATTTCTGTTGCATGAAAGCCGACTGAAAACTGTCTTCATAAGGAAAGATTTCAATGGCTTTGCTTTCTTCATTTTCGAAAAAATATTTGTTGTCTACATACCCATCTATTTACTTACCGAGAATGGTCAACGTTACGAATTCAGAAGCGACAGTTATTGAGTCGATTGTAGAAGAACACTTGAAGGTTTTGTCGGTGAGTAATTTCAACTGATCAGACGTAATTTCTAATTCAGAGGTCTTCGAATTGCCTTCGAGGGCTTGGGTGTCTGTTTTATAGAAGCCGGATGCATCAACAACTTCTGTATCGCCATTATACCATGCAACTGTTGTTTCTTCTAGTATGTTTGTCAAGGAACATGTTAGAGTTATTGTTGCACTGTCCACAAACTCAACTGTTACTGTCAAGGCTGAAAATAATTTCATTGATGAGAATACCTATTATTTTGCATACAAATCTTTGCTAAGGATGACAAGCCTATCTTCTAGTATGTTTGTCAAGCCTATTTATTCGAACATGTTAGAGTTATTGTTGCACTGTCCAATAAACTCAAATTCGGCATTTGCTGATGTTACTGTCAAGGCTGAAAATAATTTCATTGATGAGAATACCTATTATGTTTGCATACAAATCTTTGTCTAAGGATGACAAGCCTATCTATTCGTAAAATTTTTTTAAAAATAGGTGTTTGGCTAATAGAAGAATAATCAGACATTCAGATCAATGCAAACCTGGCGTAAAGACTGTGATTGACTGATCATCCTCATATGACTTTTCGGAGTCGCCAGTTCCAAGTGTGATAGAACAAGAGTATGTTGTTTCTACGGACAAGGTATCTAATACAACTTCCTTAATTGATAGAGTTGATTCTTGCTTATTAACTCCTCTGTTTTTGGAGAAGCAGTCCCTTCAGAAACGACATATTTTGTTTCATCGTCTTCAATTACTGTCCAAGTTACTGATGCTGTGGTTAGTAATCCACTGAATGTACAGGTGATTGTCGCTGGCACTAGATTTGTCACTTCACCACCTCCAGAAGCAACAACGTCTGCAATTTTCGAAGTTAGCCGTATTATTGTCAAATCTTAATCAACTTTGTTTAATGGATCAGATTGTTGGAGAGAAAAGTATCACACAAGATGCAACCTCTAAATGATATCAAAAGGAAAATCTACTTACCTACTACAACCAATGTCACTGTTTGACTCAGACCAAGACTTCCAGTATCAAAGCAGCCATAATCATTACCACTGTCAGATGTTGCTAAAGCAGACAATGTCAGAGTACTTGTGATCGTTCCTGCAACAGTGTCATATGCAGGATTGTCTATCGTAATTTTCCCTCCCACAGGTTCTAGCTTTGTTGCACCTCTTTTCCATTCCAATCCAACACCATTGTCAACAGTTGCTACACATGTGTATATAGCTTCTCCATTCACTTCCATGTATTGTTCAACTGGAGTTGCAGCCAAACCTGTAAAGTATTAAAAAAGTTAGAATGTCAATAAATTGAAATTTCACAAATTTAATGAGCTTCCAAATAATTGATCGCCAAGTACCAGGGCAATTGATTACATAGTTAAAACTCTCACATGAATATAATGTTACATATTAGGTTGCAATTTGTAAAACGGATAGGTTCTTCATTACTCCCTGTACTTACTGTTCAAAATGATTTGAGTTGTAGATTGATATTTTCCATCGCCATTAACATCTGTGTCATATGCTACCTCACACTCATAGAATTTCATTCCACTTGCTAGTGTAATGGTCAGAGAACTGGCATACTTTTCGTTTGGAGCATCTGGTGCAGGGACAGCTGCAGGGCTGGTAACAGCAGTTCGTTCACCATCAGCAGCTTCTTTTGTAAACCAAGTGATTGTGGGATTGTTAAATTTACCATCTACCCAATCTGAGCTACAGCTCAATGTAACATCATCACCTGCATTTCCTCTGGTTTTTGCGTCTAGTTCGTCCTGCATTTGTAGAACAGTTAATGTTGTCGTTTCAGTACTTTCTTCATCTCCCACTGCGCAAGTAAATGTTCTATCTGCTACCCATTCAGTTACTGCTAGAGTATATTCCAATATAGTTTTTCCTCCAGCGAAAGATTTTGAAGTACCGTCCGAAACACCAACAAATTCCAGTTCCACTTCTTCTGTTGAGGCTACTTCACAAGTTAATGTCACGTCCACTGCAGTACCATAAGTAGTGTACACTTCTTCTTCAATCATGTCGATTAAGTTGACTTTAACATCGAATTCACCAATAACTGGACTATCTTCTCCGGTAAAGAAAAACGAACACGTATATGTGCCTGTTACTGGACTGCTAACTGCATAAACATATGATGCAGACTCTAGAACCCCAACAATTGGTGTTACTATTGAAGGTCCCGACAGTGAAGTGGAAGCAAAACTTGTGTCATCCGATTGATCTAGGTTGCACTCGAAATCAATTTGTTTGGCACTGTACTGTTCAATTGAAGCGCTTGGTGATAGTGTTACTGTGCGAACAATCAAATCTCTGTCTGCTGAGTAAGGTCCAGACTCATCTAGTGTGAATTCACATTTGTACTTGCCACCGTCTGCAATTGTTGGTGTAGCATAACTCAACTTTGATGTGAACTTGCTTGCAGTTGGAGAATCAGGAGTATCTATTGTGGCTGTAACGCCAGCTTCACCAGGTGTTATCACTGTAGTTGCATCACTGTCATCATATTTGGACCTGGTAGAGGAAAAAGGTAATAAGTGTACAAGGAAGCAATGAGCATGATAAAATGATAGCAGAGCACAGAGCATAATAAGAGCTTTTGAGGCATAAATTATTGTAGCAGTGACATTTCATTATGTATGTTTTTGGATGCTCTTTAAAAACTTGCCAATGGTACATACCATGTCACTACTGGTACTGTGCTGGTATCAGTACTTCCAAGTCCTAATGAGCACTCCAAAGTCACTGCTGCACCTCCAAATGAGTATGCGGTGGCCACTTCATCAACGAAACCTATCAAAAATAAGCATTACAAAATAATTACATTTATAATGTCCACATGTAATGGGCCAAAATTAACAAGTTAAAATTTTTGAATGAAATGTTCAATATTCAAAATTTAAACTATTATATATATATAACGAATATATATATATATATATATATATATATATATATATATATATATATATATATATATATATATATATATATATATATATATATATATATATATATATATATATATATATATATATATATATATATATATATATATATATATATAGAACTTTTAAGGTAAAAAAATACGCCAGAGAGCATTTAACAAAATTTTTTTCCAGATGGAGGCTGAAAATGAACCTTTGTGCATGACTTTAAAAATCCCTTCTATCAGTCAATACCTATGGTTAATACTGTTAATTTATTTATTCCAAAATGATTTCGTCTTATAATTTTTTGTTTCAGATTTATGTATTGATATTGTAATTTATTGCTTTTAGTTGTAGAAAATCATTGATATTGTTACAATTTTAACCTGTGCTCTGGCCTTACGCCATCACTTGACTTTTCAAATTTGATATTGTATTCTGTTATACTAATTTGTTAATGTCTTTTAGCTGTATGATCCTTAGAAGATGTAATTTATCGACGTTCCAGATCAGTTAATTGCTGTTTCATTCGAGTCTTGATGAAATTCTAAACTATATATATATATATATATATATATATATATATATATATATATATATATATAGATATATGATGATGTAATAATATATACCTCGTGCAAAATCCAACTTCATTTTTTCCCAAAATAACCTTGTGCATCCAAAAAGTTGATTAAAAAATGATTTCATAATTTTTTGTGTGTTGTGGGAGGGCCACACCAATTGAAAAGAAAAATGAAAATATATTTCTTTCGAAAAAATCCTCCCCTTTCGAGAAGCTTATGATCAATGAATATTGCCAGACACCTTCGGGCTGTACGAGACTGAAAGGGCCATTCCTATTTATCAGGGAGCCATAATAGTGAATAGTGTATTCCAATAGGTAGCAATACGACAAGCTTGAATAATTGCTTGTAATGATATCAGGGTCATAGTTGAACTTTTTGGTCAACTGGTAGGCATCTAAATGTTGGTTAAACTATTTCATTGGTTTACTTGGGTTATTAACTGAACTATTTACCTCTGAATATCAGTGTTGTTGACGTGTCCAAGGAATCCACTGGTCCAGTGAATGCAAACGTGCATTGTATCAGTTTATTTGGATCAGTGTATGTTCTCCCAGAAATTGTCAAAGAATCCGTTCTGAAATTTTCAATTATTGTTAATTATACAAATGATCATCATATATTTGTATTGATTTCGTGACCTGCTTCCCATGTCACAATCAAAATATTGATATAGATATTTTGTCATTGTTGTTGTTTTTGCCTAAGTTTAATACCTCGATTTTGCAGTCAAAGTTCCTTCTGATATTTCAATATTAGTAGTGTCACTTGTCACAGGTTGCCCATCAACTGTCCATGAAACACTATCTGGTGCAGTGGTCCCAGAAAATACACAATCTACTGTGTAAGACTCTTCATGAGAGAATGATTTCGAATCCAGAGCCGTCAAATCTGAACAAGGAAGTTTTATTAATCCCTATTGATGAATAGAATTTTTAAATCAGTTTGGAAAACCATACCAAGTTTAATTGATCTGTTCAAATTTGTATGATAGCCCAGCAATTGGACTGAAATTTCATTTCGCAATTAATATGAAGAGGATTTAGGAATGTGGATGTTAATTTAACAATGGTTGTTTGAAAAAATTGAAACTTTGAGAGGATACAATTCATGGCATTATGGATACGCAGGAAACCTCTTACCAAATGCTTAAATACCTCTTATGTAAAGGTTGACAACGGCACTATCAGCAGTTTTTGTGGCGCCCCCAATATTATAGGTAGCTCTGCAGTAATACTGACCACTATTGTCAATCTCTGGACTGAAGAGTGAAATAAAGTTATTAGCATTTAATAATGACCACTATTGGCAACCTCTGCACTGAAGAATGCAGATTTAGTATTATCACTCATTAGAATTCCACGTCATGCCCAGAATCAGTGCTATTCTATTTGCTTTATTTAATAACATGGTCAATGTCTTTTTACTTTCAGCCATTACTTTTACCTTGTATATTGCAAAGTAGAAGTTCCTGTGGTGAAGGTAATGGTAATTGTTTCTTCTGCATTCTGAACAATTTCTTCATCACCTCCATCTGCTTTCTTGAACCAGGCAACACTTGTCACACTGTCTGTTTGCTTTGGAGTACAAGTCAGTGAAACTGGATTGCCTACTCGTCCAGCTGTATCTTGTGGTTCTGTAGTCATCCCAATATCTGAATTAGAGAATTTTCTAAAATTTCTGTTGCATGAAAGCCGACTGAAAACTGTCTTCATAAGGAAAGATTTCAATGGCTTTGCTTTCTTCATTTTCGAAAAATATTTGTTGTCTACATACCCATCTATTTACTTACCGAGAATGGTCAACGTTACGAATTCAGAAGCGACAGTTATTGAGTCGATTGTAGAAGAACACTTGAAGGTTTTGTCGGTGAGTAATTTCAACTGATCAGACGTAATTTCTAATTCAGAGGTCTTCGAATTGCCTACGAGGGCTTGGGTGTCTATGTTATAGGAGCCGACATCATCAACAACTTCTGTATCGCCATTATACCATGCAACTGTTGTTTCTTCTAGTATGTTTGTCAAGGAACATGTTAGAGTTATTGTTGCACTGTCCACAAACTCAAATTCGGCATTTGCTGATGTTACTGTCAAGGCTGAAAATAATTTCATTGATGAGAATACCTATTATGTTTGCATACAAATCTTTGCTAAGGATGACAAGCCTATCTATTCGTAAATTTTTTAAAAATAGGTAAGCACGGCTAATAGAAGAATAATCAGACATTCAGATCAATGCAAACCTGGCGTAAAGACTGTGATTGACTGATCATCCTCATATGACTTTTCGGAGTCGCCAGTTCCAAGTGTGATAGAACAAGAGTATGTTGTTTCTACGGACAAGGTATCTAATACAACTTCCTTAATTGATAGAGTTGATTCTTGCTTATTAACTTCTCCATCCGGAGAAGCAGTCCCTTCAGAAACGACATATTTTGTTTCATCGTCTTCAATTACTGTCCAAGTTACTGATGCTGTGGTTAGTAATCCACTGAATGTACAGGTGATTGTCGCTGGCACTAGATTTGTCACTTCACCACCTCCAGAAGCAACAACGTCTGCAATTTTCGAAGTTAGCCGTATTATTGTCAAATCTTAATCAACTTTGTTTAATGGATCAGATTGTTGGAGAGAAAAGTATCACACAAGATGCAACCTCTAAATGATATCAAAAGGAAAATCTACTTACCTACTACAACCAATGTCACTGTTTGACTCAGACCAAGACTTCCAGTATCAAAGCAGCCATAATCATTACCACTGTCAGATGTTGCTAAAGCAGACAATGTCAGAGTACTTGCAGATCGTTCCTGCAACAGTGTCATATGCAGGATTGTCTATCGTAATTTTCCCTCCCACAGGTTCTAGCTTTGTTGCACCTCTTTTCCATTCCAATCCAACACCACTGTCAACAGTTGCTACACATGTGTATATAGCTTCTCCATTCACATCCAAGTATTGTTCAACTGGAGTTGCAGCCAAACCTGAAATGGTTAAACTGATGAAGAATAGTTACAATTTAAAATATATTCTGACACAGCCTCTCTTTCTTATAATTTTCTTTTTGTCTGAATTAGAGTAACTAGAGGAGCTACAATATAATATTAGTAAAAAGTAATTTACTTTGTTTTTTGAAAGTACTTAACCCGGCAACACTTCCTAGTTTTATACGCCCATAAGCCCTTCAAAACACTCACTGTTCATGATAACTTGTGTTGATCGCTCGTACGTTCCTCCTGTTACTCCAGCTTGGTACTGCACCACACATTTGTACGTCTTGCCAGTGTTGGCAGAGCCCACTGTGATTGCCAGTGTACTTTTCACATCGCTACTCCCGTCAAGGACTTCCACCTCAGCTCCCTCTTGTAGAGCAGCCTCCAGATACCACTGGATGACAGGCTGTTCGTGCACTGAGCTTTCCCACTCGGTCTGGCAGAACAAATCAACTTCTGCCCCATCATTTCCCCGTGTTTTGTCATCAAACGAATCTTGGATGTCGAGTACTTTAACTGTTGTCGTTGCTGGACTCACGAAGGTGTTTAGTGAACAGGTGTAAGTTGTGTCTGCGAGGGCACTGTCAATAGCTAATTCGTAGGTTGCTGTTGTTTTTCCCTCAGAAAACGTGACCTCAACTCCTGATGCTACGGGTGTGTCTCCGACTTTAAAGGTCAGATCATCAAGTTTCGCTGCGGATGTAACCTCACAGGCAATAGTGACTGTTACTGCATCGCCATAGGTAGCATATATGGTCGGATCACTTGTCATCGTTAAGATGTTGTTACTGACAGAGGGGAAGTTTCCAGACGGTGACAGACCTTCTGCATACGTGAACAAACACTCGTATTGTCCGTTGTTGTCAGACGTTGGGTCGCTTATCGTGTAGGTGTATTCACCGCCAGTGTTTCCCTGTCCACTTGCATCCAAAGCACCGTCTGGTCCTGTCCAGGATACTGTCGGTGACGCATCATCATTGCCAGTCTCCAGAGTACAAGTCAGTGCCAGTTCGGCGTTGTTGTAGTTGATTACCGAGGCATCGGAGGGATTGGTGGTGACAAGTCTCACCACCACATCCCCCTCGGTTGGGTAGGTGTTTGCTCCGATGGCAAACTCACACTTGTAGGTACCAGCGGAGGTGGCCGACACTGAGCTTAGGGTCAGGGTGGATTTGAAGAGGCCGTTCACAACAGCGTCATCTGTTACAATGGTTGGAGGTTGCTGATGTGTCGAATGCTGTCGAGTCTTTGGACCTGTAGTGATTGGATTTGGTTGCACGATGAACCCTAATAAAAGTTTTGGCTAACTCACAATCCACTCAAAGTCAAAGCATAATGCTTACGTTTTTGGTGGGCATAAGCATCAGTTTAATGCGGTGAAATGACTGAGATGAGTAAAAAAGTTCTACTATAACAGGTATCTATTATCAATTAAAATCAAAAGATGTCAAAATAAAAACTTAAATCGTCATTGGTAATTTGGTAACTATTTAACTTTATTTCCGACTGACTAATAAATAATCTATCTACCCACCATGTGGTGCTGTCTGGTTTTGCACCGCCAGCTCCCACTCCAATCGAACATTGCATAATGACATTCTCCCCAATTGAGTAGTACTTCTCGTTCAGTTCCCCCGACCAGTCCTGAAGGAATGGGGTTTTGGTAATGTTAATTTACTTCGAGATATACCATAGTTCAGTTATCATACTAAATATGATAGTGTTTGATTTTCTTTGAATGTTATCACGTACCTATCTGCCTACATCCATCATGGCTGTAGGTTGCAGAGCAGTTCTAACTTTTAATGATAGATAACGATGTTTTTGAATTGCAGCATTTTATGGGTGAAGCTCATGTTCACAAACTTAAGATTGATTTAATACTAAACAACAATTCATTCTCAAAGAATTGATTTTCATGTAATGTACATATGACGTGCAGGATAATCAAGGGTGATTAGTCAATAAGGCATGTTGTGATTTCCACACGCACTATTACCATGACCCATACCGAACTGATCAGGGATTATATTCTTCTGCTATAATCTTACTACCAACTCATTTTCAAACACACCACTGTTATTTGACATGTGAGAAAGACGTCCTCTCCATGATGACAGTTGTGGCTCCTTTCCAAGTGCAACTGCTCCAGTAAGGACTACTGCACACCACATTATCCAGCCCTATGTTGTAGTTTCGTTGTACACTCCAACTATGCCCAATCCCGTAGTTTTGATAGGTGTCGTACCCCATGTCTCGACAAATGGCTGCTGCTGAATTGTCAGAAAAGTAGTCATCACAGACCGTCCCTCCCTCAAATAGGAGTAAGCCAAATGTGTTGGCCGATGTGATGGTTTTCCATTGCTGTCAACTAACTTGAAGTCTGATCCTGTAGTACGTTGGTTCTCAGAGGAATGTAAATGGAAAGGACAACTTCTGTCCAAAATAGTTCAGAAAATTGCAATTGGCGTTTTACAAGGATGTGAAACCAGCAGCATTTCATGAATATGGACTACAGCTACAAATTCAAAAGCAAATTTAAAACTTGGCCGTACCGTGACAAAGATGAAAAACCGTTGATTTCAGGAGAAGCATCAATATCGTTAATAACATCTTGAGACTCTTTATAGCCACCTAAAAACCAGCAAGATTTTCAGAGTTTAAGGAAAAAGAGAAGGTATGAAAAACTTCGATTGATATGAAAATTGCAAGGTGGAATTAGCATTCGAAAGCAAAATGGATCCAACGATACTAGTATAGGAATGTGTTTGCTGACCTATTCGTACCCATGGCCTGCCATGTAACATTCTTAGCGAGGACAAAATCAGCTCAACACACTGTTCTATGGACATTGGCATCTATAAGCAACGTGATACTGTGATACAAACTATTAACGAGTTGATAACACTACATTCAATAATATTACTGAAGTGACAAGTAATATATTCGATTGAAAACGCCCAGAAAAACAAAGATTGCCTTGACGACTTACTCAACAAGAAATTATTGAATGAAGAACTGTCAGAAACAAATTCTTGGTAAATGATCACACGATGACTATCTCATGATTGCGGAAGGTTCTGACATCTTCTCTTGAATTCATTGACGAAGTATGTCTAATAAAAGTCGGTGCAGTCTACACATCTGTTACACCTCAGTACGAAAGCTGCGTTCCAATAAAACGTTGAGTCCCCAAATAATAATGACAATGCCAACATATGGATATGGATAGATAATACCTACTATTACTTACATACGGACATGGAGAAATAATACATCGTTACTAACATTGGGAAATGGATTGATCATAATATTGCAGCACTGCTCAACTCTGGTATGTTAGATCTTATATTCCTATTTCTTACCTGTGAATGTGAGCGAAGTTTCTGTTTCCTTGTCCTCCGTTGGGTTGATGAAAGCGTATTTGCATTTGATGGTGGTTGCTGCATCAGAATACGTTCTTCCAGAAACAGTCAGTTCGTCATTCCTGCAGGAGTTTTTATCTTAACTTGGTTTGGTTGTGCAGTTTTACTCACTTGAATGTGCCGCACGTGTATATTCTTACTACTTTTCTAGCCCTCATATAATTCTGGTATTTAAACTCACTAAACCTGCGATTCCAAATAACTCCGGAAAACAAGACGCAGAGAGTGCAATTTTTACAAAACACTAAATTGGGTATGATTCACGAATCACGATCAATTATAATCACAAATATATCGAATAAGTTTTTTTCCTTTTGCCCCAATCGAACGTACCTGGTTCCCCCTGCTCCTGAGAGTGTCCCAGGTGTGATGGAGATGTCATCGTCAGAGTCTCCCACCACGGAACCTCCCACAAACCACGTGACTGAGTCAGGTTCGTCTGTTCCGGAGTACTCACAGGTTATTGTGACTGCATCGTCACCAGACACGATGGAGGGGGTCAGTTCAGTCAGAACTGAGGGAAGAAAGGAGTCAGTTCAGTCAGAACTGAGGGGAGAAAGGGAGTTAATTAATTATTCAGTCAGAACTGATAGAAGGGAAATTTGGTTAGATTAGTCAAAACTGAGGGAGGAAGGAGGGTTAGTTCAGTCAAAACTTAGGGGAGAAAGAAGGTAAGTTCAGTCAAAACTTAGGGGAGAAAGGGAGTTAGTTCAATCAGAACAGGAGAGGAGAAAAGGGGTTACTTTAGTCAGAACTGAGGGGATAAGGCCAAGGGGGTTAGAATTCGATATAGCGATCAATTGTTGTCGAATTTGGTTTGATGATGACAGCAATGCATTTTGGGGAATGAAAAATGTTTGAATCTGTGTCACTGTGTCAGTTTCTGTTCAGTTTTGTTTTTCAACATCGGGCGGCAAATAGTAAATTTGTTTGAATCCTTCTGCTCCAAGTTAGTAAGAACAAGAAAACAAAGTAATGATACAGGAGGAGTCTCTATGTCTGTGTTGAACAAAGGCTTGAAATGGTTAAAGCGTTACATCAAATATACCGAATTCTATTTAGATTCAAACTCTTGCAACACCCATATATTTCATCTTTTGTTAATGGAACAATGCCGGAAACAATGAAAAAGTAAATGGTGAATTTTGTCGTATACAGCTGCTCAGCTGCCCTTGCATAAAGTAAAGTTGCTGGAAATGGAAGGAATTCCCACGGAGTAAAAACTAGTGAACAGCAATGGGCCTTTGAGAAATGATGAAGATAATGTGAAGAAGAGATAATGTGAAGAAATGTAAGTTGAGAACGTTTAAATGATACGAGAATTTTCAATTTTTTAAATCGGACGTCTTCTCAGTACTTACTCCTAACTACAGCCTCAGTGGATGCTGTCAGAGCACCCCCGGTAGTGAAGGGGAAGCTGCACTCCACAGTTCCACCACTGGTTGCGGAAACAGAGGACACCTCAAACTCACTCTCCTGTGTGCCGCCAGCGTAGGAGCCCTGTCAAGGGAGAGGGGTTAGAAGGAAGTATCACGATAACTGTCAACTAATATCGCAGCAATTATTAAAAAGCTGATGAATGGTTGAAGAAAGTATACCACGCCCAGCCACTCAGTCATACCCATTGACAATCCTTTCCTTCTAACCCATCTCCCTTGACACGATATTTGTTATGCTTTTTTAGATTCTCAGTCCAAATCAAGACACCGATTTCCTGTTCCACATACCGGTGTGACACCAGAGTCAGCAGGAGCACCCTGGTAGTTCCAAGTGGGGCTCCCTGAGGGCGTCTCGTTACCCTCGTACAGACAGGTGAAGGTGTAGGCAGCACCGGACGGCATGGAGGTGTAGTCCGTCACGTCCTTCAGCGTCACCTCTGAGAGTTGTAATAAATGTGATGGGATGTAAAATTTAAAGGAGAATAATGGAGCTGGTAGATAATTACTGATAGAAAAAAGGAGGCAAACTTGAGAAGGAAAGAAGCCTAACCAAACTGTTGTAAGCATAGCATCACGAAGCTATATGGTAGCTGAAAAGAGAAAAATAATTCAAGTCACAGCTTACGTTTGACGTAGAGCATGGCAGTGCTGCTTGCCCTGGTCAACTCCTCATCTCCGATGGTGTAAGTAGCACTACACTTGTAGGAACCTCCGTTAGACACCGTCGCACTGCGAGGAATGTGGTGAATAACATTTAGGAGGAGAAACTTGTAAATCTATAACATGTGGGATTGACATTAAATTAAGTAGCAGTGGATCACGTAACAGTGGATTAAATAACAGTGGGTTCAGTAACATTGGATAAAGTAACATTGGATTATTCTAACACACATTCAATGTCTTTTCTCCGTATGGACAAGGCTACAGCTAATAGCTCGACATTACCTTGTGATGTGAGGGTTGTTTACTGCAACAGATAACAAGTTAATGACTACAGATAACCTTATTTTACTTTGTAAATGCCAGGTTCCGTAACAGATTATAGCCTATGTTAGTTTGTTACCTCGTGAATGTGAGGGTAGACACGCCAGTTCCTGAATCGAAGCTGGACACGCCTCCGGCAGCTGAAGCAGCACTGGTTTCAGGGTCCACGAGGTACCAGGTCACGATAGGGGCGGAGTCCAGGTTATCTGGGTTCTTCACGGTACAGGACAGGGAGGCGTCATCGTCCACTCCGAAGGAGACAGTCTCAGGGTTGGCTTCAATACCGATATCTGCGGTGATGTGTTGTTTCAAAAGCAATTTGATGTATGACTGCATCATTGGGAGAATCTTTTATTTAGGGCGGATCATGTTTTTAGTACATTTTATGTCCTACTAAAGAAAACTGTTCAGTACTTCAGGATCCATGGAAATCTCACACGAACTCTCAAGCACTCACCGTACACGGCTACAGTCACAGCATCTCCCTCCAGGACTGTGCCATCAGTGAACACCGCTACACAGCCGTAACTCCCTGAATCTGAGACAGCTATGGAGCTGAACTCCAGAACAATGGAGGAAGTCTTGGTTTCCGGAACATAGCTGGCTGTGGCAGCAATGGTGGTGGTTTCAGAGTCATCTGTCTTGGTCCTGGAAGAGAGGAATTATAGTGATGTAATGACCCAACGTCTTTATGTAGGAAACTGAATGCTTCCAGATTAAGGCTGAAGTCATGGAAGCTTTCTTGTAAGTAAAGAAGTAAGTAAGCTCGTAGTAGGTTTGCTCTGTTTGAATAATGAATTATGAATCTCAGTATCTTTGGCTACCACCTCTGAGTTTTCCAAGAGAACATAACATGGTTCGTGCCGCTTACCATGCCATGGTGTTAGTCTGTGCATCACCCACCACAGAGCAACTGAGTGTCACAGCGTCAGCCAGCATGAAGTTACCACCTGAGAGTATGTATAGTTTGCCAGAGTTTCAAGACTTGTTTTCGAGAAACTTTTGAGTTCAATATTTTTTGGAAAAATATGATTTACTCCAACAATGATATTTCGATCAGGGGTTGAAACTGTAAATAAGGATATCGTGCGGGTGGATTTGAGCCCCCTCGCACAGCTTCACATACCTGTAGGTGAGACTGAGAAGCCTCGTACAGTGATGGTCTCAGACTTGGAGATGGTGATGGGCCCACTCCCATCACTCTTAGTGTACACTCCGTCACAGGTGTAAGTTCCGGCAGAATCCAGGGTCAGGTCGCTCAGAGACAACTCCGATTTGAAAGTGTTGCCCTCCGTTGTTTCTACGAATCCGGAGTCAATCTGAACGGGATTTAGTTTGTTTGAATGGTGTGTCTGCTGCTCGAGTTTGAAGGTTTTGCCCTCAAAATCGACATGAACGATATTCAGAAAGTTAAAATAACTTATAAATATTTGTCAACTGGAAAGATAATTTAGCATCAATGGAAGCGGTACTGTATACTGTAGTTTCAGAAGTTTGTTTGAATCTCACCGAAGTGTCTCCCAGTTTCCATGAGATGGCTGTGTTGGAATAAGTCTCATCTATCTCCATCGAACAGGTGATCTGTAGGTTTCCACCGGCTGACTGGATAGCTTCGCCGGACAGAGCAATCGATACATCTGATATAGATAGATAGTAGTAAGAACAAGAATAGCAGAAGATGTATGGAATAATAAAAACAACATGATTATGACTTTTTCATAGCATAACCAATATTATCATATTAAGGTTTCTTTATCTTAAACATGTTTCTGTCTGTTGGTTTTTGTCTGTTGGTTGTCTGTTCGTTTATCAAAAGTTTTTTTTACTGATATCATCAAAATGTGGATATAGGTGAACTTCAAGACATTAAATTTATTGATACCATCATTGATTAGACATTAATAAACATCATGGGCTGAAAATGATCAGGCGCCAAATCATTGAATCAAGGTTATAATATCACACTAAAACGACGTTGTATAATAGAATTAGAGTATCAAATCCATGATTTGAGCATGATTATGATGATCGTTCAAAAATCAGATCGATTGTCGTCATCATCAATGGAATGGTTTTTATCGACAATTGCGTTTTGTTTTCCGCAATAATTTAATGACTCACAATTATCGTAATTTTTACTCTCACAATCCTCACAAATATATTGCTCATCATGATTTTGAAATTCATCAATTTCATAATCTTCCCAACGTATAATGGGTGCATTACGAGTTAATGCAACTGGAGATGAGTAATTTATTAGTGAGTTAGTCAAGAGTCTTAAGGGGATTGAAAGTGAATAAATTCCTACCTACTAAAAGCTGTTAAGTTCATATTTGGAGGAGGCGAAGCCTGGTTTAATCGTGTACAACATGTACCGAAATGATAACATTATCAGGTGTGCAATATATTACACTGCATAAACAATGTTTTATGCATAATATTTCCACATGCATAATATTATGCATGTTTATTAAACATGCATAATGTATTATGCATGTGGAAAGTGAGGGACCTGCTAATAGTAATTAATAGCGTAATAATGTTATGATCTGGCGACCCGCCCGATATGATCTGGAGACCCCCAAATAAAATTTAAAAAGAACCCACCTAGCACGGTCATGTCCTGATCTCCTGACGTATCGTCCAGGATAGGGTCGGCGTAGTCCACAGTACAGGAGTACGACCCAACATCGTCACTGGTGAAGCTCACCACTTCCAGACTGATTAAGATTAAAACTTTAGAATTGATATTTATTTGACATAAAGTTCCTATTTGAGGATAACGTCATATTGTCATGGGTAGTATCTCAAATGCACTTTCTAATTTTCTATTCGGTAAGATTAATAAGTTAATAGAAGTACCTGGAAGTAGAAGTCCACGTGGTGCCCCCTGACTCGTCAGCCTCTGTTGCCATGGTAGTTGTGACGGTGTAAGCAGCATCATCTCCAGACAGAGCGGTGGAGGTGTCCTTGAACCAGTTGATACCAGTTCCAGCATCCGAGGCTTCCACTGTACAGGTCAAGGTGGCAGTCTCGCCTGATTCTGTGGCAGAGGGATCGGCAGCAACACTCACCTCTGCGGGGAATGGCGAGTTATAAGGGAGTCCCGGTTGTTGTTATGTAAGATTTCAGAGAAATAAGGTTCAAAAATATATGTTGAAAATTGTTGTTGAAAGGATTACATTTTAGCATCAAATAAGGGACATTCCAAAAATTTTCATCTTCTCAACTTTTAAAACTAAATAGTGATACTAAAATCTCTTACTTCTGCAAGAGGCAGGGAAGTTATCAACCCCCTGAGTACAGGTGATCTCACTGCTAGCCTCACTGCCGTAGGTATACCCGGTATCACATGTTATTGTCACTGCTGTGTCGTACAGCAGACGTGCGTCACTGTACGAGCCGAAACGAGGGATGGCGGCATACAGATTGCTGAAAGAGAGTTTTGGTTTGTTACGAATCACACTTATGTTGTTTACCTTAAAATTCTGGTGTTTGTGATCCTCATTCGCCAGATTTAACAAGGACGGTAAATATACTCAATTGCGAAACATATTTGGGACGATGATTCTGGAAAATCCCTAAATTTCGTTCCACCTAAATTAATGCCTCGTATCATCATCTTATCAAGGTATCAAGATAAGATTAACATCTCATCAAGCACTCACGCTGGCAGTCATCCGACGAGTCACTCTGTTCCTCCAGCGTCCCCAGGCCTGCTCGGAATCGCAGGCCGTACACTCGTTAACACTGCCCTCGCTGTACTCGTCGTACCCACATCCCACGCACGTCTCCGCACTCTGGTCCGCGTAGGTACCGGCTCCGCAGGTCTTACAGCCGTCCCCCTCCGGAACTTCGCCCACAGGGTTACACGAGCTTGTGCTGGTTTCTGTGTCAATGTCGTCCAGCTGGCTGAAGTCGAAGTCGCTCCGCTTTCGTCGGCTGTTTGACTGAGGGATTTAAGGGGTTAATATGTTGATGTGTTGGATGTTATAAGAGCTTGGGATGGGGTGTCATGTCACGAAGGATGACAACACTTCTTTTTTTCGGGACAACTCCTACCTGTTGACACTATACCATTCAAATCATGGTCTCCTGATCACTGTTCAAATACTTCAAATAAGAAACCAATTATCTTAATTCGTCCACTCACCTCAAGAGCAGCAATCTTGTAGTCTGCCAGGAAGTCTGCTATCCTACTCAGCAGCTCCTTCTGCTCATCAATGTGGCTGAGCATGGTAGCCTTGATCTCCACCTTCACTTCATTACCCTCACACACCACCTCACTGATCTTGCAGTGGTTGTTAGCCGTGCACAGGACTAGAGAGTCAGTGACATCTTCTCTGATCATCTCCTCCCATCCAGCCTTCCCTGAGGCACTGTCACACCCAGTGAAGCTGTCAGAGAGAGTGTAGATTTGGAGGATAGGTCGAGGCGATACTCCTGCGAGGGATATTGGTTGTGTACTTTGTGGACCATATCGGCGGTGGTTAGAAAGCTTACCCATGACGGTCGAAAATGGTTTGCGATGATGAATTTACCAATAAGAGCCGAATTGATTGGTTAGTGTTTAGTATAATCTCCGCTAGAAATTTTTGATCACCATGGGTAAGATTTGTAACTGCCGATGAAAGGCTTCTTAAACAATTATTTCAAATCAGAATAACTTTTCAGATTGGGCAAGAGAGTGAGGATATACTTGAGGATATCACTAAATGAGGACACTAACGGGCGCAGTGAGGAGTGGGAGGAGTTTTCCTCTGTCGGTGGTAGTGGTCCCACACCCACATCTCACGAGCTTCGTTCCACGAGCACCTGATTGAGGTAGGAATATAACTATAGGGCATAGGCCATAGGATGGAGTAATAAAATATTTTTGTTGACTGTCGAGCACCTGGATCGACCCAAGACATCCCTGAGTCCTGATGCAGGATCTATGATTTGGGTCATTTCAATTCTTACGATGATGGACAACGTCGTGGCGACTGAAACAAATCAAACCATGAAATCTCGCTTCAGGATTCTTTCGGCATGCATTTTAAATCGGGCTCATGTGAAATATTTGTCTTACAGTGAGCAATCCTTCTGTGATTGAGCCCTTGGCTTCTGTGAGTATTTTAATCTACAAACTACAGTACAGAAGTGCTGTAGTTTGGACCGTCTATATCTTTTTGTAATACAAAAGGCAACGAAATGAGCGAAATGAACGCCATGGCTCAAACTAAATAAATGGTGCAAACAAGCTAATATTTTTACCACAACTTACAGAAATTTGTAAATAAATCTTAAATAGTTATATGTCTCCCATTAAAACTCTAATAAGGCAGTGAAATACGCCTCTTACAAGTGAATGAGCTGTTGTTCGGCGCTTATCGTCAGCTGTGTTGTGAAAGAAAAAGGAAAATATTTAAAAAACGAAAACATTTTATTAAAAACGCCATGGCCCAAATTAAATAGTAAATCCTACTCACCTCATCTGCTCGGGTTTTATCCCGGCCGGTGCGAAGCCCTGGTCTGCATCGCAGTTTACGGTGAGGACCAGGTGTTTGCCATCCTCTTCCAGGCTCAGAGATCCAGCAGAGACCTCCGAGTCATCACTGAGGGAATTGTAGAATTTTATAGATTCAAATGTGTGCTCCCAACCAAATTTCCAGATGTAAACGGACCGGTTCAAAATGTAAGTTGTTACTTACTCAGAACAAGCATTGTGGAATTTTATAGGTTCAAATGTGGGCTTTGAACTCATTTGGCCCGATTTAAACGGGCTGATAGAAAGCGTAAATAATTACGCCAAACCAAGAAACACTATCACTTATCAGCGTGGCAAAATCAATTTGTAAATCATGAGTTCACAAAATGATAGTAACTTTTGGAAAGAAAACATTCGCCTTCCAGGGAAAATATTCAACGTTTCGATAGTTTTTAGATTATTAAGTTAAAACTTACAATGGGTGAACGCCAACAGGAGTTTCAATGGGCGGGCATTGTTTAAAGTCTATTACATCGACACTGTAAACACTCTGAAAATAATACCAATTATTAGATACAACTTATTTATCCCCCAATCACCGTTTGTTTTTTAATGACCTTTTTGAAATAGCATGGCTAAATCGATATTTTTCGATATCCATAATAGTAATTCATACGAGCACCATACGGCCTTCTGTTGACATTCATACAAATGTCTGAATTAACCATGATCAAGTTATAAATTAGATTGCAACAGCCGTAATTTCATTTATATTTTCTCAGTTTTTTTCATTGAATCGGCATCTGGATAAAACCTTCCTTGTAATAAATGAATAAAGATCAGAAATATCATAATGACGGGAGAAATAGGGCGCCTTCTTCATTTGATCAACGTTTCGATTAATGCCCCATTGACACGAGGACCCAAAAATATTTTTCCAACAAATGACAAATAAATTATCTGAATGATAGTGATATCACTGAACACTATCGGGTGATAAGTTTGGGCGCCCATGTCCAACCGATAATAGGGTACCCCCGAACGTGTCTTACCGATATCAGGAATAGTACAAGGGAGAACCTCATCCAAGTTTATTTTATGCAGCGTCTTCTTCTAACTAAAAGATGTTTAGATTCGTTATTTTGATGGATTTTGAAACTGGAAAATAAGAAGATAATGATGAAATATCGAGTAATAATTGTACGATACAAGACTGAGGCATTATCATGCGAGGCGAATTCGAGTGATATTTAATATCTTTGAGTTTTGATTGCCAGGCCTGCAAAAGGCTGTGAAAATCTTCAATTTTTGTAGCAAATTATGCAATTGTGTAAAGTTATACTAGTGAGGGGCAAAAAATAACTGAGCATATGCAAAAAAATGAAAAAATAAATATTATTTTGGAAAATAGAAGAGACTGAGAACAATCAAAGCAAAATGGTGAATGTATCAGACGAGCTATTTGGCGCCTGCTACAGATAAAGTGTTGTTTTTTCCACCTGTTTGTGGAAATTTTGAATTTCCAAACTCTTTGTGCCCAGAACGATGAATTGTGATTTGCGTGTAAGCTTGGTCCAGGTTTTGCACAAACACAATGAAGCGGGACTTCCAGCAGACAAAGCAAACATTGAATCATTGCGCCCTAAATTCATTCTCCATTTCAGTCCCTTTTGAGTTGTGCAGGGTAGAAAATTAACTTGCTTCCAAATATGTTGGGATTTATTCCCTCTAAATTTCTCGAAGTGAAATAAATTTCTCGGAATGGAACGGATAGAGAGTTGTTTTAGGACAGCTATAGAAAAATCATTTCCCCATGAACGGTTATGAAAAATAAAAGTTGTTAAATAGAGGATTACAGGACCACCTTTACCCTAATAAAGCTAAAAAGCTAAAAGCACGGTGCAAGAGGGAAACGAAAGTGGAAAATATTTGCCAAATATTCACATCCGACTGGAATGCAAAGATCCTCCCTGTATAACTTTAAAACTATGATTTCTCATGTCTGTCACTAGCGCTTTACGTCATAATGTACAACATTAATGTGAACTATCGCGATGTCATAATTCGATTGTTGCTTGGGAATTCTTAATGTAAACATTGCTCAAAACAAAAACGAATACCAAAGCAAAACCCGATTAATCGAGAAGGGATGTTTCGCATATTTTCTAAAGAGCGTTTGGCCCTCTTTTTGAACCCTCTTCTCCGTAATCCTATCTAGAGTAGTTGTATTTCTGGCAATAACATGTAGCACGGTGTAACGTAATCATTACAAAACTTCTTCTTCCTCCCCCAACCAAAAGCAATGAAATAGCTGCAATGAAATAGCGGCTATTCTTGGAATAACTATTCTTTAGATCACTATCTAACCTAGTTACTCATGTGAACAAGGTGAAGTATAGGAAAATGTGACAGCATACTATCCTAATGGTTATAGATCACGTACGTACATGGAGATAAGTACAGCAGATTTGTGTTTATGGGCTACTCAAGAAAAGTATGAGATTTCCTAATTCAAATGAAATCAAAGAAGACATCATAGGTTGTACTATCAGTATTGAACCACTTTTTACGGATATAGTTATCTGATTTACGACCAAATAATTTTCAAAAAGAGTAAAAATGAAGTATATTTTAGCAAAAGCCAAGTATTGAACTACATAGTAAGCTAGTTTAATCTTAATAAGTTAACTTAATATCTAATTTAAGTTTAAGTGAACTATCAAACTGTTTGAATTTAAATTAACTATTTGAGTGTAAGTAAACCAACTGCCACAGCCTCAGCATGACCCATATACGCCTCGGATCGATCGATGCTGCGAAAGTAAAATCCGCTACCAGGAACAATATATCGAGATCCGGTGCAACACAAACAAATTAGTGTTATCTAGTGCAGCGCATAATCCGATTATTGACGCTACGTCACCTCGATAATCGCGTTATGTTTACATAACCCGGCATGACGTGACGTGTTTGTTTTTGTTGTGATCCCCGCACTGTCCCATGTGACGCATGGATCCTATCAATCGAATTACTTGCAATAGATTATTACGATGTGGAGAGGGCAGAGAGAGAGGGGTGCCGGTTATGATAGAGGAGAGAGAGAGAGGGGTGATGGATTTTCAGAATTCCCAAGACAACTCATTAGTCTGGTGATTGAAAGAGATGGAGACTGGGAGAGAGGAGGGTGATCAGTGACGTACGAATTCCTTGTCTCTACCTGATAGAGTAAAGCAGTAGTTCGTAATTAGATTTGGAGTTTCGCCCAACGTACAGTTTCCAAAAATAAACACCGGGGCCGCTATCTGTGATAGTACTGTGAGAGGTCACGCGAGAGAAATATAAACATCGGATCATGGATGGTGATGTCATTATCAGGTATCAAAGTGCGAAACTGATGACAAAGAACCCTACATAGTTTTAGTCACGTATTAAGATGCCTGGGGTTACGTCTGGAGGACCAGTGATCAGTGATCTGTGCACGTGCCTCGGAATATGAGAAAAGGAGAAAGGATATTGAAAAAGGAGTAAGGATATTGAAAAGGGGAAAGGATATTGAATGAAAGAGACATTCCACTCTTTCGAAAGTATATGGGAATGGGTAGTGCTGAGTAAAATAAGATATTCCTCAGAACAAATCAGTCTTTCGGTTGAAGGGAAGAATGAAGCATGAGGCACCTGATTTGACGAAAGATGTGAGAAAAGAGGCCGCATTCCATTGAGATCGGGATTGGTATGTAAATAAAAAGGAACTGAATCCAGTGTTCTCAAGAAACCGGTTAGCTATAAAATTGTTGAGAACTGGGCAATATATTGGACGTTGGATCTCACGAGATCCAAGGAAAGAATGCTAGTATCTGACCATCTGATTCATCCAAGTTCCGCATTACGTATTCTGTAGAGGGTAGTTTTTATATCGGGTGAACTGTGAAGTGTAATCTCGTTTTGAGTACCCGAGTTCATGGATCACGGGAATCTGTTGTCTGAAGCTCTTTCCTGAAGCAGGAAATCCTGCACATTCCAGTTCCTGCCTCTTACATTCCATCTATTTTCACATTCACCAATGCCACAATACCAATAATGGAAGTCAGTTTCAGGATAACTAGTAACTACGGGCATTTACTCATTGAAAGTTCGGAGGTTCTGAGAGGGTGCACGACTATGAAAGAACTCATGCAGTACACCATGCACATTGAAATGCTTATTTTCAGGTTAGCAATCGAGCTGGGGTTTCCTCCTTTATTCATTCGATATTTTGATTGAGGCCCTGTGAGAGTTTATGGGCAATGAAAAGCTATGCAACAAAATTCTATTGGTACGCAATGAAATAGGTACCTACCAACTTTGAAGAAGTTATGAAATACATAGGCATGCGCCTATCCGGTCCAGTTTGGGATACTCTCCGAGGAAGTAGCTGAGTAGCTCGGGAATGTACCCGATTTAGACCCGCAGTACGAAGGCCTGAGCCAATATGGACTCGATCAGGCAAGTTTTCTGTGCACTATGGATACCCATGAAAACGTCAGAGGGTTCTATAAGAATTTTATAAAACCCAGTTTAATGAAACGTCGCAAAATTCGTCGTTACTGCTTTAAATTTTGATGATTGGTTATTGCACGTGCTTAATTTGCCGTAATTTTAATGTTTATAGTCCAGGGCCCAAAATTCAAATTTACTCAGCGATTTAAGTTTACGTAGGATTATGTTTACTTGTTTATGATAGCTGACTCTTAGTCTTTCGCGCCATTTCACGTCCCTAAAGTCAAAGTGGTTAAACCACGTGTCTTTTTGTCCAAACAACAGACAGAAACCACAACAAACAGCTTCCATAAGACCTGGTTGTGTAAACAAGAGCACTCATTGCCTAATTAATTCAGCAGGCTGCTTGGCCTTGTCAAGACTTTAATTGTGTTACAGAAACATGAGTTATCAAGGCATAGATGGTTGCGTGCTAAAGATTAGAAGGTTAATTTGCACCACAATTTGCCCTCATTGATCTATGATATTGACGTCACTGTTCTCTCTTTCTTGCAATGCACGTTGATTTTCAACAATCAGCAGTCACCAATCCCCACTGAAACTGATAACCGATCACCACGTCAACTGTCAGGTGTAATGTAAACATCGGAACCACAAAGTAAATGAATAGTTGTGGGCGGGCGAAAAGTGAAAAGGCAATTGTTTATGTTCTTAATTATGATGACGTGCAATGTTGTGGTTGAGGTTCGCCAGAGGGACGAGGGTTATTGGTTAATTAACAAGCTGTTATGTTTGACTTATCATGTTTCAATCATGACAGCCTGTTAAGAAAGATCAACATTATGTGGCTGAAAATACGTTTTATTGAGTTCTGATATTGTTCAAATTACAATATCAGTGGTTTTATTGATGATCGATATGATTGATGGACGAAATCTTTAGATTTTAGATAAATGCAAGGAAACGCGATTGGTAAAGTTTTGCAGGAAATGACAATTGATCAGGAAATGAAGGACGATTCGTTCCGTTAAAGCAAAATTTTTATTGAGTAGTGTGCGAAGCAGCGATTATTGATGATGTAATATTTCGTGACGTCAGAGCATTTCCTTGGAATTTGAAGGCAAGTTTCATTCCCACCGTACGTCATCGCTGGCGGGCTACCGCAGGAATTCATTTTTCCCGGAATTGTATCCACGGTCTACCTAATTCTAAATCGTATCGGGATTCTGATGCATTGTGCGGTATCAAGACCTGAGTTTAATTAAATCTCTTTTTTGACGTCGCTCTGATTAATTTACAAAGTCTATTCATTTCTCTCGTCATATCGAGCCTACAGAACCAATCACGAGTACCTATATAGTATTGTCATCAATTCACAGCATTGAGATGTTATAATTGCGTCAAATTTCGCTGCCTTGCGAGGAACATACTAGAAATGACGTGATCAATAAATGAATGGGCCTGGATGAAAAATCTGAGCCCGTTTTCTAAGACAATGACGTGGGTAGTATCTAATTCTAAAACGAGAAATGGACGATGTTCCCTGCCAGTGAAATCAAGGAGAGAAAATGGAAAATTTGGGAGGAAATGCAATTTCAATAGAGAACTTAGAGTTGAAAAGTTGGAGTCATAGGAATGTTCACGATTTCATCATCTATCGAACTGATGTTTTCACGAAATTAGTTGATTGTGCATGATATAATCTGCAGGTCAAAATTCCCAATAGTATGCAATCATGGAACCGATCAAATGATTCATAGTGCCAGGTGCAGCTCCAGTCCCAGCTTTCTATAGTCTCATAATAATATCCTGTAAAGCACGAGATCGTCAAATTGGCTCTTTTGTGGTGCTTTATTAAACATTCAAATTGATGATACTTGACGTCAAATTCGAAATAGATGACGATTTATCGTTGCTAGTGCTACAAACAGGCCCACAGTTGTCAAACGCCACAGAAAGCCTCTTAAATAAAAGCATGGCGAAAATTTCAAAACTAAGAATTGTAACTGAGAACCAATGCTTTTTTGACCGACATTCTGTTTGCATTGTTTCGTGCTGACGTAAAACGTAACGTATCCATGTCAAAGTGCCAAAAACCTGCCTTCTTCATTTTTCGGCTCAGAAATCATGTCGCCATTCTTATGAAACTTTTTTCCGAGCAATCTATTTTTATTTATTCATGTCACAAACAAGTTATTTACGATGACGCCATTCTCACGGCTTACAAAGGTGAATTATTGACACCAAATAGTCTTTATTTCATGCACTGCCTATAGAGTTTCTGACTGTGAAATGCAGTGTTTGACGTTGAGATGCTTACGAAGGGCCGTGTTGTACCACCCCTAGGTGCAGCAGAGTGTTGTCATGGAGTTGTGACGTCATGGGAACGTCAAGCACTCGTGAGGAGGGCATTGACAAGCCCACCCAGACACATAGCTCCCTAGGGCATTAGTACATGGCAATGCAGACAGGTTCAACCATCTGCACTTCGGTCGCGGTGAGTGTATTATAATACATAGATACTTGCCAGATCGGGTCCATATTGGTTTAGAACCTCGCCCTACGGGCTGTGGGTCTACACCGGATACCTCCCTCGCGCTTCGCCCTAGGGAAGTATCCCTAAATGGACCTGATTGGCGCGTGTCTATGTTTTTTAATGGACACTGGACAGGATAGACAAATAAGGTAACCTCTCGCGAACCATTTGACAGAGTCTAGGTAAATATAGAATTTAAAAACTTCAACCACTTTTTGATCTCATTGTTATGAGTATTTACGTTTTTGAGTTCCCTTGCAGATTCCAAGAAAAACAAGTCCTATAACAATTGTAAAAATCAAATTTCAGTAATCAAAGATGTACAAAAATAATCTTTAAAATTATTGGCAAACAGTCAAACACAGATCAGATTAACTATCAATATCATGAAAGGTATAAAAATTATAAAAATCAAATCTATATGATTAAAAATATTCATTTAAAAATTAAAATTGGTGATTAAAAATTACAAAAAAAATCTGGAAATTATAATAGAAACTGTGATGATTATTTTATCACTGGAAGTCATTGTCAATTTTGGAAAATCTTGCTCCATTCAAGCTTTTAAATTCGTTGTCCAAAAACAACTTAAAATTCAAGAACAGCTCCTCCCGCTATCTTCTGTTAGGGCCTGCATTTTGGACTAGCTTTAGACTTGCAGTTAATCGGATCTTGACGTCTAACTAATTTAATTGAAATAAATTCCCGTCATTTAATTGAAATAATTCCCATCACACACCGTTCTACAAAAATATTAGATATGTACTAAAGACCCTCTGCAAAATAATTTAGCGTCATAAATTCACTATTCTAAGTCACGACCGATGACACCTGCCATCTGATTGCTGCAATTTGACTCATTGGCATCGACAAATAATCTTAAGAATTTAGGAAGATATTAATATTTCTCATAAAATATCTGAAAAAGCCACCACGTTCCTAATGCCAGCTAAAGATCTGGAAAAATATCATTATCAGACGATGCAATAGACGGTGACATCTTTAACAGAAATAAAGATAGGTGACATCTTTATCATAGATTAAGATGAGGAATTGATGATTTGTACTGTTTTCTCGCTATTTTAATCTCTCTAACATTTACCCTTTTAGCCTTGTAGGCATCCTACGTCAAATTTATGACATATCCGAAGGCAAGATTTCTTTAAAAATTTAAGATGTTCAGATCCAACATAAATGAGGTGATTTGGCGAAAGACCTATCAAATTGATTTAATCGCAGGATATAATAAGCGTTTAAAATCAAACTGATAGTCACCAGTGTTCATGACTCAAGCGTTTAAAAATAGAAAAGATGTCATCGTTCGAGTGTCTTATCCAAACTTTAATTATCTGAAATGAATATCAAAAAGGAGCCCCTCTTTTGATTCGTCTCCAAATCCGTACTATCAGGAGACCCAAGATCCACCATTATTGTCTCTTGAAGGAGGGATTCTGTTAAAATTCTGCCTTGACTGGAGTGACTTTGAACATCTTGCAAGACCCACTGGGAGGTAGGAAGGCAGATATAGATCCCTTTGCAACTCCGAGGTTCCTGAAATAGAGAATAGATTAGCTTCTAATCATATTTGTAAATTTTGACCTTGCCATTTCGATAGGAGTTATAGTGTAATGGGAATTTCAGTTTCTCGAAACGGCTGATAATTTACTGCGTCACGGTTTCAGAATTATTTTGGAGGGATGTAGGGTTAGACTTATTTAATGCTATTAATTAATGCGGGATATGCCATTATGCACATGAGCAGAATTTTATCCTTGGCCCTGGCTTTGCGGCTTTTCCAAGTCACGGACAGGCAAGATGATTCCTCTTTATCATAATGATTGGTAGCAATTATCAATATTCATAACCTGATCAATATTCATTACTTGAAAGGCAATCAATGGGAATGATAATGATTGTGAAACAGCACCAAGCCGTGCCCTTTAACGTGCCCTTGACCGCAGAGGGTCAGTAAATTAATATTCCAATCGTTTTGATGGATTGATATCATGTCCGCTCAAGTTAATGAGCGAAATTTTCTTTCCAAGTTTACTCCTACGATTCCTGGCACAGTTGCAATAAAGCCCGTGAGGATGGGGCATTTTATCATGAATGGTGAAAAATGACACGATTTCCATTTTTTATCAATGCAATTATTCCATGATCAATTTGAGTTAAAATTGAAAAATTCCGTGAAGTAAACAATTTATTCCGTGACTTCCACCAAGAGTTGTTTGGCATTACAAGAATATGAAGAATAGAGGTATTATTCTGCTATATGCAAATAAAATATACTAAAAAGGCCAGTGGGCCGTGGGGAGAGAAAAATAAAGAACAAAGAAAAAAGACCCCAAACAAAAGGGCGGTGTTTGGGCACCAGTCAGTCGGTCCCTTACATTCAATTCATGGTTCAACGGCCTCCCTTCCAATTCATTGAAATTGTTTTGTTTATTCAGGTGTGTGATTCGGTGTGAGTGTAAATGTGTTTGTATTTGGTTTTTACACTGGGTTACAATGGCGCTCAGCCCAGAGTTTTAGCAAACAATGTAATAAAACATTACCTACATTTCCACTTTCCAGCATATATTTTTATGTCATAGCCACGCTATCGAAATATAGCTGATAGAGTGATTGACTGAGTTTTCTATCGGGAATCGGCATTTTAGTGGTGTTGCTGAAAGATAAAACGCTTCTAGGTTAATAGTTCACTGTCTATCTTATAGAATCCTCCAAAGTTTCAAGTCAGATTTAAGAAGTTGTTTAGTCTTTCAGTCATGTTATGGTGTTTCTAGTCATTAGCTGGGTCGGTAGGCTCAGTAGAATGAACTTTCCGAAAAAAATGGAATTTTTCCGATCGTGGAGTGCCCTGGCCTTTTCGGTGGCGTGAAAATCAAATTAAAAGACATTGATCTCATTTTACTGCATCGGTATCGAAACGGGTAAAATCTGAATAATATTCTCGGAGCGGTGATAATATTTTTAGAAAATTCAGTCACGTATAAAGAGGATCATTACTCCTCCTCAACTGGGATACCAGACTTCTTGAACTTCAATCATCAGAATTTTTCAAAGTGGTCCGAAGTTTATCATCACAACTGTCGCATTTTATTTGCCATGAATCTAATTTAAACCTTTCCTCAGAGGAATAGAAAAATATCACATATGAGTTGGTGCACTTTAGGTGGCCACAGTAATGGTTAAAGTTTCAACTGATTCTGACACAAAATTATGGGATCCTTCGAAAACCAGAACCTGAGTTATGATGGTTTATGATAAGAAATTTGCGGATAGGCGGTATCAAACTGGTCCTTTGTCACGTATCAATTGGGACACAGGTGAATGTATCACGAACAACAGATCTAGAAGCGTGCCTTATCCACGAATATCACGTGATATTACTACAAACCTGTGAAGGAAGAGATCTCTGACTGACACGGCCTTCTCCTCGATACCCAGCTGTTTGAAGGACGCTGTCACTTGCTTGGGGAGTCCGTTAGCGTCCCGCCGGTACAACACCACCGCCTTACTTCCGTCAGCAAGGTCACGCACCTGAGCAGTGAGATAAGGAATGAGATAAGGAAACTTGAGCCGTGAGATCAGGAAATGAAATACTAAAACCTGACCAGTGAGATAATGAAATGAGATAAGAAAGCCTGGCGATGAGATTAAGAATTTAAGATGTTCAAATCCAACATAAATGAGGTGATTTATGAAAGACCTATCAAATTGATTTAATCGCAGGATATAATAAGCGTTTAAAATCAAACTGATAGTCACCAGTGTTCATGACTCAAGCGTTTAAAAATAGAAAAGATGTCATCGTTCGAGTGTCTAATCCAAACTTCATTTATCTGAAATGAATATCAAAAAGGAGCCCCTCATTTGATTCGTCTCCAAATCTGTACTATAAGGAGACCCAAGATCCATGATTGTCTCTTGAAGCAGAGCTTCAGTTAAAATTCTGCCTTGACTGGAGTGACTCTGAACATCTTGCAAGAGCCACTGGGAGGTAGGAAGGCAGATATAGATCCCTTAGCAACTCCGAGGTTCCTGAATTAGAGATATAGATAAACTTACAATCGTATTTGTAAATTTTGAACTTGCCATTTCGATAGGAGTTATAGTGTAATGGGAATTTCAGTTTCTTGAAACGACTGATACCTTAGTGGTAGAAATTATGATGTGTACTTATTATGACGAATGAAATTATGATCGGTACTAATTATGATGAAAAAAATTGGGATAAAAACGAACCTTTTTGGCGAACAACCAGTGGAATGAAATTTCATTATTTTTAACCATTTTACCCGGCCCTATGAACCAAAACTGTCCATAATCCTCCCGAAATTTGATCAAAGATCATAAAATAAGCCTTGGTGCCGGCTATTTTCTGACAGAATCATTTCTTTCAGCATGATTTACATCCATAATTGTGCTAACTTTCAACATCATGATTCATGGTGAGTGGGAAGTTAATGTTATGTGAATAATATCATGCCTGCATATTCATTCACCTATTGTTTTTCGACCCATGTTGTCTATGTTTTCATTTTGGATCAAATGTAAATTTGGTCTTTGATAAGGTGTGGCAGTAAGGTAGCTTATTTTGAGGTTAGGGCCTTGATTAGCGGTATCAACTAAGGTGAGAGAAACTCTATAATTTATGGTAACTCCATGATATGATAACACCACAACCTTTGATTTTGAAAATTTGCTGATTGAAGTTGTATTACAAAGATGTGAAAAGGGCCTTGGAGCCAATCATAATTTTTGGGCAACATGGCCATCCTGGTTGTTTCAACATGTTTTCTAAAAGTCTAAATAATGGTCGAATTTTTGAGAAAGTATAAATTATGATCTAGAAGAGATGTAATTATATGTGTACTAATTATGATCATTTTGCGAAAATAATCATAATTAGTACGCATCATAATTTCTACCACTAAGGTAATTTACTGTGTCACGGTTGCAAAATTATTTTTGAGAGATGTAGGGTTAGACTGATTTAATGCTATTAATTAATGTGGGATATGCCATTATCCACATGAGCAGAATTTTATATTTTTATCCTTGGCCCTGGCTTTGCGGCTTTTCCAGGTCACGGACAGAGGATTCCCCTTTATCATTAATTGTTGTAATTATCAATATTCATAACCTGATCAATATTCATTACTTGAAAGGCAATCAATGGGAATGATAATACAATCACGTGCCCTTAACGTGCCCTTGACCGCAGAGGGTCAGTAAATTAATATTCCAATCATTTTGATGGATCGATCTCATGTGGGCTCAAGTTCATGAGCGAATTTTTCTTTCCAAGTTTACTCCTACGATTCCTGGCACAGTTGCAATGAAGCCCATGAAGATGGAGCATTTTATCATGAATGGTGAAAAATGACACGATTTCCATTTTTTATCAATGCAATTATTCCATGATCAATTTGAGTTAAAATTGAAAAACTCCGTGAAGTAAACAATTTGTTCCGTGACCTCCACCAAGAGTTGTTTGGCATTACAAGAATATGAAGAATAGAGGTATTATTCTGCTATATACAAATAAAATATACTAAAAAGGCCAGTGGGCCGTGGGGAGAGAAAAATAAGGAACAAAGAAAAAAAGACCCCAAACAAAAGGGCGGTGTTTGGGCACCAGTCAGGTGGTCCCTTTCATTCAATTCATGGTTCAACGGCCTCCCTTCCAATTCATTGAAATTGTTTTGTTCATTCAGGTGTGTGATTCGGTGTGAGTGTAAAGGTGTTTTTACTTGGTGTTTACACTGCCACACTGGGTTACAATGGCGCTCAGCCCAGAGTTTTAGCAAACAATGTAATACAACATTACCTACATTTCCACTTTCCAGCATTTCCATGCTATCGAAATATAGCCGATAGAGTGATTGACTAAGTTTTCTATCGGGAATCAGAATTTTAGTTGTGGTGTTGCATAAACATAAAACGCTTCTAGGTTAATAATTCACTGTCTAGCTTATAGAATCCTCCTTCCTCCAAAGTTTCAAGTCAGATTTCAAACGTTGTTAATTCTTTCAGTCATGTTATGATGTTTCTAGTCGTTAGCTGGGTCGGCAGGCTCAATAAAGTGAACTTTCTGAAAAAATGGAATTTTTCCGATCGTGGGGTGCCCTCGCCTTTTCGGTGGCGTGAAAATCAAATTAAAAGGCATTGATCGCTTTATACTGCATCGGTATCGAAACGGGTAAAATCTGAATAATATTCTCGGAGCGGTGATAATATTTTTCGAAAATTCAGTCACGTATAAAGAGGATCATTATTCCTCCAGACTTCTTGGACTTCAATCGTCAGAATTTCTCAAAGTGGTCTGAAGTTTATCATAACAACTGTCGCATTTTATTTGCCATGAATCTAATTTAAACCTTTTCTCAGAGGAATAGAAAAATATCGCATATGAGTTGGTACAGTTTAGGTGGCCACAGTAATGGTTAAAGTTTCAACTGATTCTGACACAAAATTATGGGATCCTTCGAAAACCAGAACCTGAGTTATGATGGTTTATGATAAGAAATTTACGGATAGGCGGTATTAAACTGGTCCTTTGTCACGTATCATATGGGACACAGGTGAATGTATCACGAACAACAAATCTAGAAGCGCGCTTTACCCACGAATATCACGTGATATTACTACAAACCTGTGAAGGAAGAGATCTCTGACTGACACGGCCTTCTCCTCGATACCCAGCTGTTTGAAGGACGCTGTCACTTGTTTGGGGAGTCCGTTTGCGTCCCGCCGGTACAACACCACTGCCTTACTTCCGTCAGCAAGGTCACGCACCTGAGCAGTGAGATAAGGAATGAGAAAAGAAACCAGAGCAGTGAGATAAGAAACCAGAGCAGTGAGATAAGGGAATGAGATAAGAAACCAGAGCAGTGAGATAAGAAACCAGAGCAGTGAGATGAAGAAATGAGATAAGAAAAATGAGCTGTGAAATGAGGAAGTGAGATAAGAAACCAAAGCAGTGAGATAAGAAAACCTGAGCAGTGAGATAAAGAAATGAGATAAGAAAACCTGAGCTGTGAGATAAAGAAATGAGACAAGAAAACCTGAGCTGTAAGATAAGAAAATGAGATAAGAAAATGTGTGCACTGAGATAAGAAAATGAGACAGGAAAACTAGTGCAGTGAGATATGCAATTTAGATAGGAAACCCTAAGTAGTGAGATAAGGAGATGAGATAATAAAACCAGAACAGTGAGATATGGAACAGGAAATGATATCAGGAAACCTGATCCATGAGCTAAGGAAATGAGATAAACGTGCGCAGTGAGATAAGGAAATGAGACAAGAAAAACTGAGCAGTGAGATAAGGAATGAGATAAGAAAACCTGAGCAGTGAGATAAAGAAATGAGATAAGAAAACCTGCGCAGTTAGATAAAGAACTGAGATAAGAAAACCTGAGCAGTTAGGTAGGGAAATGAGATAAAGCCTGCGTAGGGAGATAAGAAATGAGATAGGAAAACCAGAGCAGTGAGATAAGAAAATGAGATAAGAAAACCTGAGAAGTGAGATTAGGAAATGGAGAGAGAATTGGGGCGTGAGATAAGGAAATGAGAAAATAGTAGGATGCGTGCGACGATAAAAGTAGTAGCCTTTTCGTAGAGCTGACATATTGCGAGATGAAGTGTCGTGAGATGAAGTGTCGTGAGATGAAGTGTCGTGAGATGAAGTGTCGTGAGATAAAGTGTCGTGAGATGAAATGTCCGTTCCCCGTGAAGTAGTGAGGCCAGGGATTTTCTTCAGCATTGAGGATTGATAGCATGGTTTAAAGTTAACGCTGCATTTGAGCACCTAAAGCGTTGGTATATTGGGATTATTTTACCAGGCAGTGCCTGGTTAAATGAAACACAGGCTGGCACAACCAGGGCTGGAATCTAGATTAATAAGAATTTACATCTTTTTCCATTTGGCAATATAAACACATAAAACAAGTGATCGAAAACAAATTTCGATATCTTGCAGCACAGAACGGTTGATTTTTCGTAACGCGTAACGTATTGATATGGCTAAGACATTTGTTTCTAAGTATCGTTTAACTAGACAACTAGCCATGGGAAATTGAAGTTATTTCTCATCTCCGTTTCTGAAAACCGGTCTGCAATACCCCTTTAAGATGTAGTGATATAGCGGTGTAACCGGTCAAAATATAATCCTGAGTATCTATCTATCAGATTAGAGGAGTAATGCCAATAATTTAGCGGCAATATGGCCGTGGGGTTATTGAATTTGTGATGCTGATAATTCGATTAATAATGACTGATTATATTTTGATGTAAACAATGACTGGAATGCGTTGATCATGGTCGATCATGAACGCTATCTATTTTTGATACCATGGGATCCAAAGGGAACTGTTACTGCCTGATATGTACGGAATGCGATGATCTAAGCATATTTTCAGATATTTTGTGACGTTGCTTTGACGTCAAAATAGTAATGATACGTGCACCCTCCGGCGCTACTATCCACAAATGATTCTATCCCAAAGACCGGGAATTAGTTTTGCTGGGATAAAAAGATTTAGGTAAAAAGTGACCATTGCATCAGCAATGCTGATTCAGCATATTATTCAAATGATTGTCTGGATTAATAGCAGTCCTAAACTCAGCTGTCTACTGGTGCTATCAGTCAAAGTTTTTACAAAAACTTTACAGATTTGATCTGCATGGACCAAACATGATATTACTGAAAAAAGGGGTAACGTTACTACAAAAAGAGTACCTAAATTATGAGAAAAAATAACTAAAAACAATTGCAGAATTACTACTAGGTAACTAAATTACTAGAAATCTTACCCAGAATTCGATGTGTTTCTTGTCATCCTGATACACCCTCCTCCCTTGCTTCCCCATCGGATCCTGAAATTGAACGTTTTAACATTCCAGATCCCATTAATGATGTTCAAGCAACCTACCTCAAATTTGATTGGTTGATGAAGTTCAGTGAATTGAAGGGTCTTATATTCTTGGAGAAAATTTTCATTCAATCCACTTTTTTCCATTTTCGGCTGTTGTCTGACCCCATTTTCCAACATTTTTCAAGAAGAAAAAGCCGGAACACATCGGTGATTGGAATTGGGTGATCAACCAATTCCATTCAATCCACCGATGTGCTATACATCTTTTAAAGTTTTAAATAGCTATCATAAGAAAGGATCAGTTCGCATTTTTCTCGGCTCAAGGTTGAATCCTCTATTTTATAACCATGCCATTTTCATATCTCAGCATAGCTATAGTATAGGTAGTTACTGATGCTCTGATGATACAACAATTGACTCAGGTAATCTTATAAGCGGTCAGGTAGCGAGACAAAGATGTTCTAAATTCCGTGAATTAATGAATGAGCAATTTAATTTGCTTTCTTCAATTTGTCTTTCTACACCGCGTTAATTAGGGGAATAACTGCCCTTCGTTTATGTAAATGAGGTTGCAATTAATGTTGATTCAATCCCGATAAAGTAAGATCTTGGCCGCTACAATAATGCACAATCACAGAACAATTTAGGGGTAGTTTTAATTGCACCCGTGATGTCAATTATGAACAGTTATGAAAATAAATTGTAAGATATCCATTAATTGTGGGGATAATTCGGAAGTAATTTACTAATTTACAATTCATTTTCATTTCAATGGTCTTCTGGAGCATTTGCTTATGTCTGGATCTTTTTGTTTTCAGAATCCAGAGTCTTTTAGCCTCCCCTCCGGTCACGCTTAAATCTAAATAGCTAAGATATTTCCCTCTCCTGATATTTATTTGACGATGTCTAGGTGTACGTGTCATAACTGTTCTAATTTATTCATTTCAGTCGAACATCATCGGTTAACTGGGACAGTATCACTCTATCAAGAAGGAAAAGTGTGCTGCAGAGAGAAGGAGCTGGCACCCTCTTCCCACACACCATCTAGCCTGCGGGCGGCAGCTACTACCTTCACATCGACACCCTCTAGGTCAAGCGTCCTTCCTCACGCTGGAAGGAACATACAAACTGCCCCATGTCACGCACCCATGTCACATGTAAAACCCTGATGTTTTGCAAGTATCTTTTAGTGTTTTTCCTTTGTTTTGAGTGCTGTATTTATCCGTGGTATTTTATAAGTTACGATGACGTTGCTTTGTCCTAAGAACACATGCTAAGATCTGTGTTCTTGTGGTTTTTATACTATTGTTGATTTATATTTCATTTATTTCGGCACATTGCCAGCCCCACCGTGGGTTTCCAACAAAAAACGGGTTGAATTCATTACTTTCTATTGAGTGATTCTTGGGGGTAATTGGCATTGTGGGGAATATCAACCTTTGGAAGCGTTTGTCCGTCTTCGAATTCCAATAACAATTAGGCCTTATGTCCGCCGAAGTTAAGTCGGCGTTCCTCAGCTGCAGACTTGCCGAAGTTCTCACGCGCGCGCTATAATTGCAATTTTGCGCGCTGTGGTTATCAAAAAAGACCGTTGACAAATGCGCGCGCCGTCAAGTTTTTCTTTGGAATCTTCATCAATGTTTCGCAGTGGGTTCTGTCTGACAGAACCGCATTGGGTTCGGTTAATAAAGTATTAAGGAATGTGCAATCAAAAAGTAGACTATACTTTCTCTAAATAAATTACCTGATCTACATTGATGACTTCTTGGTTCATGAGGATATCCTTCTGCCACTGCTGAATGTTCCTCAAATCATTGCTCATGTAAAGCGGAGCTGCCATCATTGCCCACATTGCCATCTGAAAGGGTGCAATGGATTAGACTGGAGAGAGGATACGAATATATGATTCAAAAAGATCATATCTTGGAAATAGAGCTTTAACTTGCGCTGGCAGCCACGAATTATGTCAGAATGGGCCATAAATTGGCACGGGAGTTTCAATTGATAGCCCAATGCAAACTCAGTCACTTTTTGGTTATTTGGAGAAAGTCAAAATTTTGGCCGATTTTGACCATTTTTAGGGGTATACATCAGTGTTTTTGACCATTTTTGACTAATCAAGTTATCGGAAGTTTTCGAACCAAAGTGTCATGATTACTTGTTTTATGAGTGAAAATGACGATTTAGACCATTTCCAGCGATTCTATCTCTTAAAATGGCTTCTGGGAATGAAAAATGGTTATATCTTGGAAATAGAGCTTTAACTTGCGCTGGCAGCCACGAATTATGTCAGAATGGGCCATAAATTGGCACGGGAGTTTCAATTGATAGCCCAATCCATACTCAGTCACTTTTTGGTTATTTGGAAAAAGTCAAAATTTTGGCCGATTTTGACCATTTTTGAAGGGTATACATCAGTGTTTTTGACGGATTTTGGCCATTTTTGACTAATCAAGTTATCGGAAGTTTTCGAACCAAAGTGTCATGATTACTTGTTTTATGATAAAACGCACATCCATTATCAAGATCTTAAAATGTAGGCACATGGGATCCTTGCTCGAAATGAAATAATAAGCGATTCATCATCATCAACTTACCATTGAACTATGACAAGGACGTCATCTTATTGCTCTAATGATGAAATAAGAATATATGTAAGCAAGAAGAAGATTGTGCGTTAGTCAAAGTCAATTTGGAGGCAGGAATATGGGAATATAATATTTTCTGTACTAGCACTGTTGTCCTCCTTCTGATACAGCCTTCGTCCTGGGAAGCATTCCTCTTTCTTCAAGTCTGTCAAAAACCTTGTGTACAAAAATAAAAGGGGTTGACGTCATCAATCTGCATTTCTAAGCAATAGAAATGACGTCACTCAGCCACTAAATACTTATGCGTGACTCAAGATATTGTCTAAAAGCAGCCTCGATATTTTCAAACAACATATCTTGGTTATGGGTGAACTTTGGTTCGTGATGTAACTCTCCTTGCTGAGTTACAACCTAGTGGTTACTAAAAAAAGTACCATGTAAGGCCCAGCAGCCAGGAAAAGGGAAAACCCCCTTTTTCCACATCTTCTCGGGAAATTCCCCTTTCTTGGCCCTCAAAGAACTAATTGCTTTTTGAGACGTTAAAAATCAAATGGTACGTCAAAAAAAGGCAAATGCCCATTTCCAGCCTTTTTGCCCCAAACAGCACCGTGCTTTAAAATTCTCGTGTCTTTAGGATTTACAGTTAGACCAATAAAACAATCCAATTTTAATCACCAGTCATAATGTTTAGAGCCCTACTTTGACTTATAGTATATACAACGAATATCACTTACATAACTTGTCAAATAATATCTTAACTTCTGTGGATTTCTGGATACCAGGCTGCATTTCACTTATTGCCCATAGATTATTTATAGAGTTCATGTATTAGATATTCTCCTTAAATTGTCAGTGTAGTTGCATACTCTCATACTGCATTGTCCATTGTATTAAATAGTAACATTGGCACCTATAAGGTATCACTGCTTTTGCTCATATTATATTCCAGTGCCTGATGAATTGTCAATTTTATAGCGACAGTTGCAAATGTCAAACAAGCCAACAGCATGCCAACAAAATTAAGAAGAATTTGTAGGTAGCAGCCATTCAAGACTTACCTTAGGGCTTTTATCAGTCCTTATGTCAACAATCTGAGCAACATCTATCACATTCCCTTCCTGAAAAAATGATAAACACCTATAGGCCTAAAATAATATTGCAATATATTATATATATTTCATTTTCACGATCGAATTCTTATTGCAGATTTGAGCATTGATGCATATAATTCTGTTATTTGCTTAGTTGACTTTCTTAATAACTCAATACTCACCATATCTTGAGTAACATACTCTACAAAGAAGCCATTTTCCTCAACTCGAATCTCACATGTAGGGGCTGCAATAGAGTCCTGAAATGTTTACTAAGTTTAGCTCTTATTATTTGCAGTCACTTATACTAGAAGAAATTTCCCTTACATTCAAAATAAGCACAGTAAAACCCTTCCTTTTTATTCTTTATGTATTAGCGTATTCATTCATTCAACATACATTGAATCATGAATGAATGACTAGATAGATTTTCTAGGAAATGAAATTTGTAGTAAAACATTATACCTCCTCCCATTTCATCATCCGTTTCCATTCTAACAAGTGAGGGGCTAGTGGAGGCACAGGATCTTTGGTCTTATAATCACCACGAGGCATGGTTCAGGCAGTCTATTAGATCATATCTAACTATCTGTAAAGGAATCAAGTTTAATAAAATATTGAGGCAGCAGGTCTTTAACGAATGATAGAAGAGCATCCAAGCTACCATAAAAACTAGAAAGGAAGATAATAAGCACACAGCCTGGGTTGTAGCATTTTGAAAATCACTGGCGAACACAGTGGATGTCCTTGCCAAACGGCATGTTAAACAAGGAACTGAAGCTGAGAGGTTCCATTCAGTCCGAACAGCTATTGTGTCAAATGTTGGTATATACAAAAGTGTGTTTCTCAACACAACCCCCGATTAACAAGGCCCATCTGTTCTTGTCCATACTTTAGGTATTCATAGTTTCCTTACTTTAAGGCCATTGTATGTTATGCAATGATGACTTGATATTGAGTTAGAGAACATGGGTCCAGTCCACAGCTAAATATTCCACCATGTAGGAAAAATATTATTGCAGCAGAAGAGAAATAGATCAAAAGGGACGAAAAATCACAAAATAAAGGTTTGATGAATGTTTGGTCATATCATGTTTGATTAAGTATGTATATGATTAAAACTTTACCTACTGAGTTATAGATTGGCAGGAAGGAATTACATATTCAAAGCAATTTTTGTTGTGTTCAAATTTTCAATAGAATAAAATAATTTTGAAATATTATCAACTCAAATATTTTTTTAATTCAAATATGTTTTAACCCTGATTTTCAGGAGAAGCGTCTCTCAAGATGAAGTATTGGATCAGGATGCATGCCACTCTCATTAATTTCATTAATGTGCAATGTAAAAGGACACAAATAACCTGGATCCATCCACCGGTCCTCTACTTCTCTTCACTAAGTGTTTTGCTTAATTTCTTGATGCTTGGAGTACAAACAAAGACCAAAGAGCAAGTTTCATTCAGGCAGGTGGTCACTGCACTTGACAGTGCTATACCCCCCTTATTGATCTGTTTAGTAGGATCCTACAGGGTCGTCAACTTCTTCCGAAGGCCACCCGACTGGCTTGACCAATCAATACAGAGTTGTTGTTAGTTGCAGTGTAGCTAGTTACAGGAGGATGGTCAGGGAAAGTCTTGAGGAAGTTACCAAGGCGTACTTTGAATGCATCCAAGTCGTCAGATACTGTGTTTACATCCTTGGGCAGTAGATTCCATAACTTTGCTCCCGTCACAGCAAAAGATGCGTCATACAGCGTTTTAGCAGATGATTTTGCTCTCCCATTTAGCTTAGGGTAGTTTTGCTTTCCAGCCTAGTCTTTCGTTGTAGCTGAACTCCATATTGATGTCATTGGGTACTTTGTTGTTAAGGAGTTTCCACACGTGTATTGTGATGAATCTCTCACGTCTTCTTTGAAGTGATTGTAATCCAAGGACTTGTAACCGTGCCCAGTAACTCATGTCCTTTAGGCCACAGATGTGCCTTGTGAAGAAGCGTTGTACATCCTCTATAGCTTTGGTGTCCCCCAGCTTGTGAGGGTGCCACAAGGGGCTGCAGTATTCCAGCTTGCATCGAATGAGAGATTTCCACAGTGTTAGCATCACCGGTGTACTTCGGTCTCTAAATACTCCAAGAGCCCATCCTGCCAGTTTTCTAGCTCCAGCAACCATCGAGTTTATGTGGGTGGACCAATGATAGTTGGAAGACAGTAAAACTCCCAAGTCCTTCACAACATCCTTGGAATCAAGGCTAAAACCCGCTGGAGTGTTGTAGTTGAACGTGCTAAATGGTAGTTCGTCCAGCCAATTGGGTCTCCCTGCTCTGTAACACAGGTACTCAAACTTACCCTCGTGCAAGACCATATTGTTTTGTATCGACCAGTCCACAACCTTGTTGAGATCGCTTTGTAGGAGGGTCATTTCAGTCTCCTGGGTGATCGGTGCTGTGAGTCGAGTATCGTCAGCAAAACTTGCAGAGGATGCAAAGTCCACGACTTCTTCAAGGTCATTCACGTCAAGGAGGAAAAGCAAGGGGCCCAGAACAGTCCCCTGTGGTACTCCACTGGTAACATCTTCAGCTACAGAGTGTTGACCATCAACAGTTACAATCTGTCTCCTGCCTGAAAGAAAGTCCTTGATCCATTGGTAGAGGCGACCTCCTATGCCATAAAACCGGAGCTTCTTCAGAAGTAAACGGTGATCGACCTTGTCAAACGCTTTGGAGAAATCCAGGTAAATCACGTCTGTTTCTATACCCATGGTCATGTTCCGGACTATGTTGTCGTAGTGAGCTAGAAGCTGGGTGAGGCAGCTGCGCCCTTTTCGGAATCCATGTTGTTTCTTGGATATCAGGGAGTGACCTTCTAGGTAGTCAACCAGCCTGTTCCTTATAACCCGTTCAAACACCTTTATGATGTGTGATGTAAGGGAAACTGGGCGATAGTTTTGAGGGTCAGCTTTACTATCTTTTTTGTGGATAGGAGTTATAAATTGCTCTTTGAGCATGCTGGGTATTTTCCCGTTGGCAAAAGAATGATCCCAAAGCATGTGAATGGGGATGCAGAGATATTGCTTACATGCCTTGAGTATACATGCAGGGATACATTCGTGGGATGTGGAGGAGTAGGCATCAATCTCGTCAATGGCTTCTACAATGTCGTCCAGTGTAAAATCCATGTCGGTGATACTACACGTTGGGGGAGTAAGGTTCTCTGTTGTGTCGCGTAGGTCGGGGTTTGATGGGTCACTAAACACCGAAACATATTGCTTCTGAAGGATGTCCGCCATTGTCTTTGGGTCTGTCTGGAGTTCGTTGTTATCATCCCTCAGCGGCCCAATATTGCTCTTCAGCTTCGAGAACTTCTTAGCATAACTGAAGAAAAACTTTGGATTTTCTTCACTGCAGTCACAGCCTTTACTTCCTTCCTAGTGAACTCAGTGTCGATTGCATCTCTGATATCGATGCAAAGAAGGCTGATACTGTCCCTGGTTTGCTGTATTAGAGGAGAGTTGGGGTCACTGGCTTCAATGGCCCTGAGTCTGCATTTCTGTTTTCTCATCCTCCGTTTGAGGACCTGCTTCTTCCTGTTCCTAGGCTTGGGTTTGGCAGTATTGGAGGTGCTGGTTTGCGACTTTTTGGGGCAGTGTTGTAAGGCAATTTGGAGGATGGTTAGCCTTATGAGTTCCATGAACATTGCACCATCGTCATCACCCTCTAGTAAACATGACTTCTGTAGTCCGTTCCAGTCGATGCCCTGCAAGTCCTCATTCATCTTGTCGAAGTCGCCCTCAAAGCAGTTGAGGGATTTGAATGAGTAGGGGTCGATATGTAGTAGCCCCTGTGGTGAGTTGGTAGGTGCCCAGTCGATTGCAGATGTCACAGTCACTATGTCATGGTCAGAGATGGGTGTTTTTTTCAGTCGACGTCACAAATGTAGTTAGGGCAATTAGTCAGTACGAGATCAAGAGTATTGTTACCTCTAGTAGGCCTAGTTACAACCTGACTCAAAGTTCCTACCCATGAAGTCAAAAAGCCGCTGTGCAGGCGTGACTCCTCTCGCTAACCCTTGTGAGTGGTCGATACAGTGTGTTGTCCAGTCTACAACTGGCAAGTTAAAGTCACCAGTTATGTACAAGTCATGGTGCTTCAGTTTCTGAGCTCCGTCGAGGTATTGCTGGACCTCGCTAAGTAAACTGGTAAACTTAGCGTCGTTAGCAGTGGGTGGTCTGTAAATTGTTACAAGTATTGTGTCAATACTCTCTAGCGTGCACATTACAGCCTCACAGACGCCGTTATCAAAGACTTCAGTCCTCGTGTAAAGTATGACACCCCCACACTTGATTTTCTCTCGTCAGCCCGAATGGAAGTATATCCCTCAATAGCTACCTGACTGTCTGAGTGGTAAGATTTAAGCCAGGATTCAGTTATACTGATAAAGGGTATAAACCAGGGGAAGTCTAACTGGTTAGACCAAAACTAGGCCGGTCTTGCTAAACACGTATATCCCATGTATGCGTTGCGCGGCGCGCTTCCCGTATGGGAATTACTAAGCCCGCATTTGCCCTAACCAGGACCCTGGTTACGTGCACGGAGTGCGCGGCGCGGCAAGCGTTTCGCGACGCCCCTGGTTAGGGGAAAGCCTGCATAGGTGTGTACACGCCGTGCGCTTCCCGGCGCGGCCCTGCTGAGGAAGCGCGCCTCGCGAGCCAACCAGGGATATACGTCGCGCGTTTAGCAACGAAGGGAAGCGCGGCGCGCGTACGCACACCTATGCGGGCTTGGGTTGCCCTAACCAGGGCCCTGGTTACGCGCACGGAGTGCGCGGCGCGGCAAGCGCTAAGACCCTTGATTAGGGGATTAGCTGTATATTGCAACCACTCTTTTGCTAGTTAAATTGAATAAATCTGCTTATATGCTTTTTCATTTTGTAGATTATATCTACAATCTAGCTGAAAACTGATTTTTTGTTAGAGATAGCTTTGACTATTTTTATTTGTTATTCTTTTATTGCTTGTCAGACGAAGGAGTCAGACAACGTCTGACAATTTATTGCGGAGGGAGCACCCAGCTGTGGTGTCCAATTAAATTGAAGTAAATTTCCTAGTTAGTGATTCTTAGTCATTAGTGGATGGACACAATTTACGATGCAATCTTTTAAGCACTGAATTCATTTCCTGATTTCAGGTATTTGTTGTTTGATCTAGCATGCATAGAAATTTATATTTCTATGAAATGTTTTAATTGATGTGTTTATCTATTGTTCAGTATGATACACCTTAAATAACACAATTCATCTTGTTCATAATATAATGGCATGTCTGTTAGAGGGGCCAGGGGTATGAGGTTGATATCCGTTTTTTGTTTCTGATAGAGGGGAGTGCCAGCTACAAGCTTACATTCTTAGCCCATGTAAAAATATTGTTCCTAGCCGAAGTAATGAATTTTCAAATTGTGTTCTTCAGGCGATCAAATGGAGTTGGTTGATTGATCAACTCCATTTGAACAAATGATGTGTTTTACTGGTCCCTAATGACTTGAATAGGAATATGGTCAACAGAGATCATAGGTTACTGTCTAGAGTTTACAAAGCAATTATTCGTCCTAGACTAGAATATTGTGTCCAACTTTGGAATCCGGTTGCTTGCCATGGGAATTGGTCAATAATCTTGGAGTTGGAATCAATTCAGCGCAGGTTCACTCGTCTTGCCAATGATATTGGCCTTCTTCCCTACAGCAAGCGGCTGGAAATGATGGATCTTACTACTCTTGGAGAAAGACGTATCCGTGGTGACCTTATAGAAACTTACAAGATTGTCACTGGTAAAGTAGATTATGCAAAGAATGTTTTAAATTAAGTAGATCTGGTAGAAAATTGTAAGTAAAGTTAATGTTAAAGTTGATGCTAATATCTTAAAATTGAGGCAATCATTCCTACCTGATAGAATTAAGAAGTATTGGAACAACTTACCACCATTTGTTAAGTCATCACAAGATGTAAATTCATTCAAACAAACTTACAAAAGTTCAAAGCAGACTGTTTTAGTTTTAGATAACCAGTTCTGGGAAATCTCTAATATTATCATTGATAAAATTGAAGGTAATTCAAATTATTTGATACGCAAAGAAAAGTTTATTAAGTATCTTTTGGAAAACCTTTCATTGCTAAAAAGAAAGGAATAAATACTTTTTCTCACAATTAATAATGACAAATGTCTTTATTTTTGTCATATCTTGTTTTTTTTCATAGGTATATTCTAGTGACCTTTTTTTATTGACTATTTTTCATAATTCATAGACAGCTATTTATTTTTAATTCATAACTGTTAAATTATTATATTTCTGTATAAATAGGTAAACTGACCTTCTTTTTATTTTAAATTATTACTATTTCAATCAGAGCACCATAGAATGGTGCATCAAAATGTATCTCAGTTTTAATGAAAAACTAAGAGTACCTTGAAGAGGTGCATGACATGAAGAATTTGTGTACGCCTGTATCTCCCAGGTACGTGTTTAAGACTCACTTTGTGTACGCCCTGTATCTCCAGGTACGTGTTTAAGACTCACTTTGTGTACGCCCTGTATCTCCCAGGTACGTGTTTAAGACTCACTTTGTGTATGCCCTGTATCTCCCAGGTACGTGTTTAAGACTCACTTTGTGTACGCCCTGTATCTCCCAGGCATGTTTAAGACTCACTTTGTGTACGCCCTCTATCTCCAGGTACGTGTTTAAGACTCACTTTGTGTACGCCCCATCTCCAGGTACGTGTTTAAGACTCACTTTGTGTACCCTGTATCTCCCAGGTACGTGTTTAGACTCACTTTGTGTACGCCCTGTATCTCCCAGGTACGTGTTTAAGAATCACTTTGTGTACGCCCTGTATCTCCCAGGTACGTGTTTAAGACTCACTTTGTGTACGCCCTGTATCTCCCAGGTACGTGTTTAAGAATCACTTTGTGTACGCCCTGTATCTCCAGGTATGTGTTTAAGACTCACTTTGTGTACCTCCTGTATCTCCCAGGTACGTGTTTAAGACTCACTTTGTGTACGCCCTGTATCTCCCAGGTACGTGTTTAAGACTCACTTTGTGTACGCCCTGTATCTCCCAGGTACGTGTTTAAGACTCACTTTGTGTACGCCCTGTATCTCCAGGTACGTGTTTAAGACTCACTTTGTGTACGCCCTGTATCTCCAGGTACGTGTTTAAGACTCACTTTGTGTACGCCCTGTATCTCCCAGGTTCGTGTTTAAGACTCACTTTGTGTACGCCCTGTATCTCCCAGGTACGTGTTTAAGACTCACTTTGTGTACGCCCTGTATCCCCCAGGTACGTGTTTAAGAATCACTTTGTGTACGCACTGTATCCCCCAGGTACGTGTTTAAGAACACGTCCAGACCCTGGGGCCCTGAAGAGTGACGTACCCTGCCCGAGGACTACACGAGGACAGGACGGAAGAAGGGACTCCTACAGGACGGCGTTAAGAGCCTCAAGAGGTGGGGATTATAGAGTTTAGAGGGGTTGGGGTAGTGTCGGGGGGGGTAGTGTGTGGGGGGTAGCATCAAGAGGTGGGGTTATAGAGTTGAGAGGGGGTGGGGGTATTGTCGAGGGGGGGGGGGTAGCAAAACTAGGTGGGATTAGTTCACTTCTTATGAAGTGGTCATTTGGTGTAATGGTATCAAGTTTGCCTCGTGATCGAAAGATCCTGGGTTCGATTCTCCGCCGTTCCCACTGAGCTAAGGGTAGAAGATACCAAGGTATCTCCATCTTTGCGACTTACTGGATTGGTATCATGTCATACCCACAACTACTTATATGTACTTTAGAGGCGTAAGACGAACACGCAGACAATATAGAGCCCTGCGCAAGCAGGGCTCTATATAATATTTAAATGTCGACAGCGCAGCTGGAGACATTTAAATGATTTAGAGTGCGAGGCGAAGCGAAGCTGAGCCGAGTGCTCTAAATCATATTTCTGCGGTGAGTCTGAGCCTCTAAAGTACTATAGTAGTCGAACGGTGTACACAAGACACACCCCGTACAGTGTACACAACAAGCACACATTACCTTATATGGTAATAGTAAAGAATGCTTGTTTTGACAAAACAAAAAAGCCCATAACTCAGCCGTTTTTTGAGCAATTTTGATCAAATTTTCAGGATATTTCGGGCAAGATATGACCAATATAATCCTAGAGTAGCTAACATTTTTGACCCTCAGAAATTGAGATATGACAAATAAACCGTTGTTTTGTTTTAAAGTTACCGCTCGATAACTAGCTTTTCGGTCTTAACTCCGCTTCTGGCGCTCAAAATAATTTAAGCTTTCACTGAGATGTTGCTCTTATCGAGCTCTAAATATCCTGAAAGTTTCATGAAGTTTGCTCAAAAAACCTCGGAGATATGCACATTTTGTAACGCAAAACAAAGGTCGCATAGATTTACATTTGAGAGTTGTGTCATAACAGACACATGATATAAAACGCGTGTAGAACACGACTCTACGGATATAGTACTACCCTTTAAATTGGTCAAAACTTGTCGTGAGACTACTATATCTCTATAGTAGTCTCACGACAAGTTTTGACCGATTTAAAGGGTAGTACTATATGCGTAGAGTCGTGTTCTACTCGCGCTTTATATCATGTGTTTGTTATGACACACCAATTTAAATACACATCTACGCGACCTTTGCTTTTGCGTTACAAAAATGTGCATATCTCCGAGGTTTTTTGAGCAAACTTGATGAAACTTTCAGAATATTTAGAGCTTCATAAAATCAACATCTCAGTGAAGTTTAGATTCATTTTTGAGCTCCAGAAGCGGAGTTATGACCGAAAAGCCAGTTGTTAAGCGGTAACTTTAAAACAAAACACCGGTTTATCTGTCATATCTCAATTTCTGAGGATCAGAAATGTTAGCTACTCCAGGAATGTATTGGTCATATCTTGCCCGTAATATCCTGAAAATTTGATCAAAATTGCTCAAAAAACGGCTGAGTTATGCGCTTTTTTGTTTTGTGTATCGACCACTCACAAGGGTTAGCGACCACTCACAAGGGTTAGCGAGAGGAGTCACGCCTGCACAGCGGCTTTTTGACTTCATGGGTAGGAACTTCTTGAGTCAGGTTGTAACTAGGCCTACTAGAGGTAACAATACTCTTGATCTCGTACTGACTAATTGCCCTAACTACATTTGTGACGTCGACTGTGAAAAACACCCATCTCTGACCATGACATAGTGACTGTGACATCTGCAATCGACTGGGCACCTACCAACTCACCACAGGGGCTTCTACATATCGACCCCTACTCATTTCAAATCCCTCAACTGCTTTGAGGGCGACTTCGACAAGATGAATGAGGACTTGCAGGGCATCGACTGGAACGGACTACAGAAGTCATGTTTACTAGAGGGTGATGACGATGGTGCAATGTTCATGGAACTCATAAGGCTAACCATCCTCCAAATTGCCTTACAACACTGCCCAAAAAGTCGCAAACTAGCACCTCCAATACTGCCAAACCCAAGCCTAGGAACAGGAAGAAGCAGGTCCTCAAACGGAGGATGAGAAAACAGAAATGCAGACTCAGGGCCATCGAAGCCAGTGACCCCAACTCTCCTCTAATACAGCAAACCAGGGACAGTATCAGCCTTCTTTGCATCGATATCAGAGATGCAATCGACACTGAGTTCACTAGGAAGGAAGTAAAGGCTGTAACTGCAGTGAAGAAAAATCCAAAGTTTTTCTTCAGTTATGCTAAGAAGTTCTCGAAGCTGAAGAGCAATATTGGGCCACTGAGGGATGATAACAACGAACTCCAGACAGACCCAAAGACAATGGCGGACATCCTTCAGAAGCAATATGTTTCGGTGTTTAGTGACCCATCAAATCCCGACATACGCGATACAACAGAGAACCTCACTCCCCCAACGTGTAGTATCACCGACATGGATTTTACACTGGACGACATAGTAGAAGCCATTGACGAGATTGATGCCTACTCCTCCACATCCCACGAATGTATCCCTGCATGTATACTCAAGGCATGTAAGCAATATCTCAGCATCCCCATTCACATGCTTTGGGATCATTCTTTGCCAACGGGAAAATACCCAGCATGCTCAAAGAGCAATTTATAACTCCTATCCACAAAAAGATAGTAAAGCTGACGCTCAAAAAACTATCGCCCAGTTTCCCTTACATCACACATCATAAAGGTGTTTGAACGGGTTATAAGGAACAGGCTGGTTGACTAGAAGGTCACTCCCTGATATCCAAGAAACAACATGGATTCCGAAAAGGGCGCAGCTGCCTCACCCAGCTTCTAGCTCACTACGACAACATAGTCCGGAACATGACCATGGGTATAGAAACAGACGTGATTTACCTGGATTTCTCCAAAGCGTTTGACAAGGTCGATCACCGTTTACTTCTGAAGAAGCTCCGGTTTTATGGCATAGGAGGTCGCCTCTACCAATGGATCAAGGACTTTCTTTCAGGCAGGAGACAGATTGTAACGGTTGATGGTCAACACTCTGTAGCTGAAGATGTTACCAGTGGAGTACCACAGGGGACTGTTCTGGGCCCCTTTGCTTTTCCTCCTTGACGTGAATGACCTTGAAAGAAGTCGTGGACTTTGCATCCTCTGCAAGTTTTGCTGACGATACTCGACTCACAGCACCGATCACCCAGAAAAGACTGAAATGACCCTCCTACAAAGCGATCTCAACAAGGTTGTGGACTGGTCGATACAAAACAATATGGTCTTGCACGAGGGTAAGTTTAGTACCTGTGTTACAGAGCAGGGAGACCCAATTGGCTGGACGAACTACCATTTTAGCACGTTCAACTACAACACTCCAGCGGGTTTTAGCCTTGATTCCAAGGATGTTGTGAAGGACTTGGGAGTTTTACTGTCTTCCAACTATCATTGGTCCACCCACATAAACTCGATGGTTGCTGGAGCTGAAAACTGGCAGGATGGGCTCTTGGGTATTTAGAGACGAAGTACATACCGGTGATGCTAACACTGTGGAAATCTCTCATTCGATGCAAGCTGGAATACTGCAGCCCCTTGTGGCACCCCTCACAAGCTGGGGGACACCAAAGCTATAGAGGATGTACAACGCTTCTTCACAAGGCACATCTGGCCTAAAGGACATGAGTTACTGGGCACGGTTACAAGTCCTTGGATTACAATCACTTCAAAGAAGACGTGAGAGATTCATCCCAATACACGTGTGGAAACTCCTTAACAACAAAGTACCCCCAATGACATCAATATGGAGTTCAGCTACAACGAAAGACTAGGCTGGAAAGCAAAACTACCTAAGCTACATGGGAGCAAAAATCATCTGCTAAAACGCTGTATGACGCATCTTTTGCTGTGACGGGAGCAAAGTTATGGAATGTACTGCCCAAGGATGTAAACACAGTATCTGACGACTTGGATGCATTCAAAGTACGCCTTGGTAACTTCCTCAAGACTTTCCCTGACCATCCTCCTGTAACTAGCTACACTGCAACTAACAACAACTCTGTATTGGATTTGTCAAGCCAGTCGGGTGGCCTTCGGAAGAAGTTGACGACCCTGTAGGATCCTACTAAACAGATCAATAAGGTTCAATAAGGTTCAAAGGTAAGGTGTTAACAAGCATTTTCTATTATTACCATATAAGGTAATATGTGTGCTTGTTGTGTACAGGGTGTGTCTTTTGTACACCGTTCGACTACTATAGTACTTTAGAGGCTCAGACTCACCGCAGAAATATGATTTAGAGCACTCGGCTCAGCTTCGCTTCGCCTCGCACTCTAAATTATTTAAATGTCTCCAGCTACGCTGTCGACATTTAAATATTATATAGAGCCCTGCTCTCGCAGGGCTCTATATTGTCTGCGTGTTCGTCTTACGCCTCTAAAGTACATATAGTGACTTCTTATCCCCCACTCAGGTACGTGCAGAACAACTTCCTAGACGGTGTAAAGCAAGACAGCTACGACCTGTTGCTAGGCAACCACCGGTACACTACTCCTGAGGAGTCGCCCCTCTCCAAACCCAGACACCCTGTAGCCATCCTCCTTCCTGCTGCTATTGCAGTGTTCTTCGCTCTCCTCATTCTCAAGGTAACACCCCCTCCTCTTGATCCTAACTAACTCCTCTCGCCAATAACCCCCTCCCTTCCTCACTTACCTCTTCTCCCGTCAGCTGGTCCTGCCCGAAGAGACGTGGACCTCTCAACTCTCTCATCTGGGGCTGTACCTAGCTGTCATTGTATTCCTCCTTAAACAGGTACAAATTCACAACTAGTGAATCATACCTAATTTCCGACGTGAGGTCGTGTAATTCACTTACTTTACTCACTTTGTTTAGGTAACAATATCTATACCATTATTTCTGCGTATTTCAGTGCTTGGTTTGGGGAGATCACCTCGTGGATCAGCCACGGTTACACCAGACGCTGGCTAAAGCTAAAACCGACTGACTGGAAGCAATCGATACATTTATTGTGTAGAAAACCTCGCCTTAGGCTCTCCAATGGAACCGCATTCCTTCTAACCTTGGGGAGATATGACTCCATATGAAGCCTTCTTAGCGAGGTTGTTAGTTATTAGGTATCTACTATAGTATCTACTATAGTATCTACTATCTTTGCTTTTCTGATTCTGTAGTGATTTCTTGCTAACTATTCTTTGTCCTATATCTTATTATTATTACAATATTAAAAATTAATTAGTGGTTTTTGGCAGTTAAATACAGTGCACAATATTTCCCTCCCCGACGGTTTTTTGTCTTACAAACTGGTGTTAGGGTTAGAAATGGAAAAGTTCTGAAAGTTCATGGCAACGCTAACCCGAAGGCTGTAGAAACGCCTCTGACCAAAACATTCCATTTATCTGGTTGGTTTTTCCAGAAAAATGATATCATTTTTCTGGTAATTGAGAATTATTTCGAAATGGTATCCTTTTTATTGCATAAAGTGGATTTTATTGCACTTCTGAAATGGTTTCATTTTTGGTAATTTCAGGCTTTTTCAAATTGGTTCCATTGAAATTTGGCACATCTATAAGTCGTACAAATTTTGACCCCACTGAAGTGGATATGAAAAAGCCAAAATAAGGCTTGCTGGGCCGCCCCTGTATGACGAGTGTCTGTGTTTTTAGAATTTTAGAAAGTCCGAGTCGGGAGGGATATAGAGTGCTCGTCACCAGACTAGGGATTAAAGAGAGTTTAATTATCTTGTTTAGAGAAATCATAAATTTGATTTTGAAGTGAAAACACAAAATTAGCATCATTTGATCAATAAGTGTATCGATTGTTGGTTTTGTTTACTGTAAGCATAACATTTTAAGCCTTGTTTATGGTGTCTTATATTTCGATTGTGGTTAAAAACCTATGTTTACGATAATTTTATACTTAATTTCAATTTCTGATTGAGATATGCGATGTTTTAAGAATTCTGCTTGAGTGCAGACTTTCGAGACAAAGTTTTATAGGTCTTCTAAAACGAAGATGCAACGTGTTTTGAATGTGGCAGATTTGTTGTCAGTGTATTAGCCAGTCATTTCAAATGAGTAAGACGCCGTGTTAACTGGAAACAGTCATTGATTTCCAGAAAAGATCGCCTTTGTAGTTTGTACGCTGAGTTGCCTACCTGTGATTGACTTGCTTCTAAACACTGACTCTGAACTGATTTACTACCTACTGTGTTGAAGGGGAGCACATGGGGAAGGGGAGTAGTGTGGGGAAGGGGAAGTAGTGGGGGAAGGGGATAGTGTGGCGGAAGGGGAGCAGAGAGGGAATGTGGAATAGTGGGGAAGGGGAGCAGTGTGGGGAGGAGTAGAGGGGAGAGCCGAGGGGGAGAGAATGAAGGGGGAGACATGGGGAAGGGGGGTATGGGGGAAGGGAAAAGTATGGGGGAAGGGGGATGTGGCGGGAAAGGGGAGAGAGAGGGGAAGTGGAAAGGGGGGGAAAGGGGGTGGGGAATTTGGCGAGGGGAAAGGGGGGAAAAAGGGGGAAAGGGGGAAGGGGAGGTGGGGGGGGAGAGAGGAAGGCGGGGGGGGAGGTGGGGAAGGGGGAAATGTGAAGGAGGGGGGGAGTTTGGGGGAAGGGGGGAAGGGGAAGGGGGGTATGTGGCGAAGGGGGAGAGAGGGAATGTGGAATAGTGGGGGAAGGGGGAGTCCTTGGAGGCGGAAGGGAGTGAGAGGGGAAGGGGGTAGCGGGGAAGGGGGAGTGGGGGGGGAGTGGGGGATGGGGAGTAATATGTGAAGGAAGGGGGAACAGTAGAAGGGTATGGGGAAGGGGGAATAATATGGGGTAGGGGAGTTGTGGGGGAAGGGGTGAGGGAAGGGGGAGTCGTGGGGGGGTAATGTGGAGGAGGGGAAGTAGTGTGGGGAAGGGGGAGTAGTGTGGGGGAGGGGGAGTAGTGGCGAGAGGGGGAGTGGTGGGGGAAGTGGGACTTGTGAGTTGTGACACGTATTCCTACACGCGAGTCGATCACTCATTCAATTGATACATGCTCGCACATATTATCGTGCAACCGAGATGGGAAACGGTTGCAGGAGTGCAGGACTTCCGCGAAAAACGTGAATTTGTGTTTGTGTTCATTGAAAATTTCCATTCGTTTTGATATAAAATGAGTTTATCGTGTGACTCTTCTGTCCTGGGCACTGGAGACAAAGATACCAGTTCTGCAGAGCAAATTTGCAAATCTGAAAATCGATGGACTTGTCAGAATAGAGGTAAGTGCTGATATCAACATATCGATATCCTCCTTGTTTCTTAAATTTCAACTTTAACCGGGAAGCACTCTTTCTAGAAGTCTTATCCATAAGATGTTAATCTTCTCTCCCTCTGCCTGAACTGTATTTCCTTGAGTGTAAATCCTCCTCTTCTCCAGGCTGGAAATAAAGTGTTTCTATTCGTTGAAAACAATTCCGGAATCAACTTCAAGATCCTGCGAACCTCGAGTTTCTCAGCTCACATCGTAGGACCCACCGGTTGACCCTTGGTGGAGACTGTCTGTTTGTGAGACATAAAGCAGCGAGACTGTGTCTCTCTGAGACATGAAGAGAAGTGAAAGAGAGAGAGGAAAGCCTTGCCGTAGAGGTCCTGGCTCGACCATGTCCTGATTGTAGATGAAAAAGAAGACTCCGAATCAAGTTGAATAAGAATTGATATTCTTTGTGAATAGAGCAAAAAACAGTGAAATGTGTATAGAAAGTGAAACATTTATTTGATTTTATCAAGTTTTATTACCTTTAAAGTATAGTGCAGATATTTTATCGAAAACAAGGTGATTTTCGGTTCTCATGATTATACCAATATTTACATTTGATCATCGATATTTGATAAGCGATATGTATCAGATATTTGCTACATTTCAGTCCTGGTTTTGTGAAAAAGTTCCATTTTAAAGTTTGATTTAAAACTAAGTTTCGATTTTGAAGCAAACTCAATACACAATAGGTTCCAAGTTAAACTAACTTTTCTTTGTTGTTTACAATTGCAAACATATTTTATCATAGCCGGCATTAACCCACGTAGAATATAACATTTGCTGCTTACCTGTCATTGCTGCTTCACCCTGGTGCCCCGACCTTTCTTCGTTTCTTGATACAATACGCAATGTTCTTGCCTGCGGTGCACGACAACGCTCAAATTTACTTTTCAATTTCCTGCCGAAGCATACTCAGTTGTCAGTGATGGTCATCTCCCATTAAATTTAGAAACGAGAGCCTTCATTAGGTTACAGTTACCAATAAGTTAGGGTTATGATGAATATTGAATGTTAGGGTTAAACTTAAATGTTATGTGTTACTATTACGGTTTTGTTCTGTCTGTAATTACCATAGTATGATAGATTAGTGCTTTTGCGCACTATCAGGTCAGGTCGGGACTCCACTGTCCATGTCATATTATTTGTTTTTGCCATTTTAGTTGAACTTGTAATTACTAGATCATAGATAATCTAACTCTAATTCTAAAGGAGTTTTTAATTTTAAACAAATTTTAACGGCTGCCGGACAAGTGCGCACATGGGAGCTCAATAATTGACAGGGTAGCGTGGGAAAATTTTGGGGAGTAGCCCAATCAGTAGATTGACTGCATCTGAAACGACAAGTGCGCACATTCAATGATTCAGCTCTAGGATTCAGCTCTAGGATTCAGCTCTAGGCTCTCTGTCACTCTGTGCAACCCGGGCGAGGGATTCGATCTTGGGGAGTTCCACATTCAGCTCCAGTTCCTCGTATATGATACGCTGAAGCTGTGAGCCGCATCACGTGAGCCGAACGTAACCTAACCCATCATGACCTCGCATGACAAAGCACCCATTGCATCATGACGCTCGCATGGGCACTGTGGCTGCGCGCATGGTGGGGCACTCAGAGGTAGCGCCAAAGTCCGCTTCAAGTTCACTCACAGACTCCACTAGAAACATGGGGCACACTTGTCGTTTGTTGTAGTTTGGATTAGATTCTGACTTGGCTGTGCTGCAATGTGCGCAGTTGTCGTTTTCAGCATCTGAAATGCTCACTCAGCTCAAATCATTGACAGGGCACCCTGTTAGACCGTGGGAAATAGATTCTTATGTGCGCACTTGTTCGTAGGATGTTACCCTACCCTCGCGCGCGGCGCAACGTTCCACATCCAGTCAGAAGAAATAGACGGGCAACGTCCGTCGAGCACTTGTCGGTAGGCCATTTTAACCCGTTTGTTTTTATTCTCAGGTGTTCTAAGGTATTCCAGAAGGGGGTGGAATTGAAAAATCAAAAAAGCAGTAGCAGACATATTTTACTTTTTAATTTATTTACAACAGCGTTACGCTGCTGTAACAGCGTTACGCTGCTGTAACAGCTGCAGCGTTACGCTGCTGTAACAGCGTTACGCTGCTGTAACAGCTGCAGCGTTACGCTGCTGTAACAGCGTTACGCTGCTGTAACAGCGTTACGCTGCTGTAACAGCGTTACGCTGCTGTAACAGCGTTACGCTGCTGTAACAGCGTTACGCTGCTGTAACAGCGTTACGCTGCTGTAACAGCGTTACGCTGCTGTAACAGCGTTACGCTGCTGTAACAGCGTTACGCTGCTGTAACAGCGTTACGCTGCTGTAACAGCGTTACGCTGCTGTAACAGCGTTACGCTGCTGTAACAGCGTTACGCTGCTGTAACAGGTTTACGCTGCTGTAACAGCGTTACGCTGCTGTAACAGCGTTACGCTGCTGTAACAGCGTTACGCTGCTGTAACAGCGTTACGCTGCTGTAACAGCGTTACGCTGCTGTAACAGCGTTACGCTGCTGTAACAGCGTTACGCTGCTGTAACAGCGTTACGCTGCTGTAACAGCGTTACGCTGCTGTAACAGCGTTACGCTGCTGTAACAGCGTTACGCTGCTGTAACAGCGTTACGCTGCTGTAACAGCGTTACGCTGCTGTAACAGCGTTACGCTGCTGTAACAGCGTTACGCTGCTGTAACAGCGTTACGCTGCTGTAACAGCGTTACGCTGATGTAACAGCGTTACGCTGCTGTAACAGCGTTACGCTGCTGTAACAGCGTTACGCTGCTGTAACAGCGTTACGCTGCTGTAACAGCGTACGTGCTGCGCGCGCCATTAATTGACGCGCGCCGACAATGGAACATTGTCTGACGTCGTCAGACCCATTATTTAAAATTCTAAATTTATTTAAAATAAGGTCACGACCCCGTCACGACTCTGCGAGTCGTGGCGCGCGCTTCGCGCGCGCGAGGGGGTCAGGCAACGCCTGACAAATGGAACAGGGAACGTTTGAAGATGTGGAGAGATTACGCATGAGCTAGCTACACCGCACAAGGGCCTCTTTTGTCAGACCACAGACGTTGTCTGACCCCTTCGCCTTCGGCGGGCGCGCGCGTCCGCCGAAGGCCTCTTTGCGGAGTTGTAGTTGTCATTGTCAGACGTACTGCCTGACCCCTTCACTTTCGGCGGGCGCGCGGCGCAAAATAGGTCTTTGGTTGTCCTAACCAAGACCCTGGTTACGCGCACGTCGTTTCGCGACGCCCCTGGTTTCTCTGGTTAGGGGAAGGTATTCGGCGGACGCGCGCGTCCACCGTAGACCTAATATTTTGCGCGCGTGTTCAGAGAACATACAACTTTTCCCCTAACTAGGGGTGTCGCGAGACCAGGGCGCTGGTTAGGGCAAATACAACTTTACTTGTCAACTTTGTGATTTTTCGAAAAGGCGCGCGGGCTTCAAGTACGGTTGCCCTAACCAGGACCCTGGTTACGCGCATGGAGTGCGCGCGGCGCGGCACAAGTATTCCTAAGCCCGCATAGGTGTGTGTACGCGCCGCGCGCTTCCCTACGGGACACACCTGTTCTGAGGAAGCGCGCCGCGCAACGCAGACAGGGATATACGTGTTTAGCAACACAAGTATGGAGCTGGAGAAAAGTCTTGCAGATTGATGTCTTGAAGAAAGGTTTCTTTTTAATTCAAAATTGCTCAATATACATTTGCCCGGCGTTGCCTGCGGCCCCCTCGCGCGCACGAAGCGCGTGCGCCCCGACTCGGGAAAATATGGGGCAGACAACGTCTAGTGGCAAATATACATGATGAGCAAAAGAGTGTGGCGAGGAATTCCATCCAATTGTGTTGTTGTATGACAAAATTTTAAACTAAACCAAACTTGAAACTAAAGCTTGCATGACCACTTTTGCATGCTTTCAGTTTATGAATTTGATTGATTGGACTACGTCTATGAAAACACCTTATCTTATAGTTGCAGTTTCTTTATAAATAATTATGGGTAAATCAGGGTTAATACATATTTGAATTTTACAAAAATATTTTAACCAAATATATTCTAACCAAAAATATTTTAACCAAAGAGCAAGTTTCAGTTTCATTCAGGCAGGTGGTCACTACAGTCTGCACTCGACGGTACGCTATACCCTGGTACCAGGGGGTGACTGAAAATGCCTGCACACCACTCATCTTGGTGTGACTCACTTAGATCCTGCTGCTCTCAACATTGCATTACCTAAAGGGATCATGTTGGTGTTCAAGTACGGAGTTGGAGAAAAGTCTTGCAGATTGATGTCTTGAAGAAAGATTTATTTTAAATTCAAATGAATATTTGATGTCTTGCAGATTGATGTCTTGAAGAAAGTTTTCTTTTTAATTCAAAAATATTTTAATGATTTCAAATATAATTAAATACTTTTATGTTTAGTCTTTGATGGGGGGGCCCTCTTAACAGGTTTCAGATTTGTCTTGGTGCCACCCTCAGTACAACCTTAAAGCCTCATTAATTTGAAATTCATGTATTAGAGTTAGATGGCTGTATATAGTATTTGAATGTGCTGTTAAAATTGAAAATTGAATTGAATTGAATTGAAACATGTAAAATTCTCTTTAATGTGATCCTTCATGAAGACTCATGCCCATTCTGCCACAACTCTAAGGACACAGCATAGACCATCAACTTTTAGATTGCACAGAAGTACAAGATTCAAACTTCCAACTGTTTATTTCTGAATTGGGTAATACAGAATATGATGGACATTTCAACTATATTCCTAAGCTTCTTTCTTCTAACAGCTCCCACCTGCACCAACTATTTATCAATAGAATCAAATTCCTTATTGCCCAACATGAATCCATTAATAGCATGCCCCCTCAACCCAAGACCAGCTACAGGACTGAAAGTGGAAATTAATCTCCATTTCAACATCACGTTATAACTCCAATACAAGGCTTTCAGCAGTAAGTAAACATGAATGATGGAAGTAACTCGAAAGAACTTAAGAGTACACACTCAAGAAGTTACTGAAGGCGGAGTCGATCGTTACGAGGCAAAAAGATGAAAAATCTTGTCTAAAGAACTTAACTAAAGATCATGTTAAAGACTGTGCTTAAAGACTGTGTTTAAAGACTGTGCTTTTAAAGAACTTAACTAAAGATCATGTTAAAGACTGTGTTTAAAGAGACCACTTCAACCCTTCAATCTGTTGTCAAAGATGATGGTCAAAGGACCACATAGAAAGACTGTTAAACAACTGTGTTTTTAAAAAAAATTGGGAGTTTATTGTATGATAAACATTGACTTGACAATATGAATTTTCTAATTGTAAGCTGTAATTGTAAGCTGTAATTGTAAGCTGTAATTGTAAGCTGTAATATTTTGACTGGAGTTGGGCACCTCCAAATTAACTGCATCCTGCGAAATGAAATAGTCTAATGGGTTAAAATCTAAAATAGCTAAGTTTGAAGTGTATGTTATGCCTACGTGAAGAGGCTAGAAAGTGTAGGCTTAGGTTTATACTTTTCTCAGATTTAATAAATAAATAAATTCATGATATCAAGTGAATGAGATACGAGTGAAACTCAATGATGATAATGAATGGAATGAATCTAACAATTTCACACAACCACGCAAATCTACTGACAGTTTCTGAATTTAATAAAATTCCATCTTCAGAATCTCCATGTGAATGTTAATCATCCTGAGTAAAATGAGGAAAAGGGTGAGGGTTAAAAACAAATAATGTGATATGAAAATGCTGGTAAAACTGCTTGAATATGAGTGGTTGAGTGGATTTGAAGAATAAGTATTGTGAATAGTATGTATTTGAAAATATAAACGAGTCATGTCACATCAATTAGAAAATATAAATGAGTCATGTAACATCAATTAGAAAATATAAACTTGTTTGGCCCCGCTCCTTATCACCATGACACACTTTACAACTGTCACTATTTTTACGCACACCTCACTAAACTTGATAAACAATACCTGGGACATTAAACCAGCAGCTAAATATTGTTTATAGAATTGTTCAAAGTGGCATCCATCCTATCGCATCTTGCTGAACTTGATTGATCAACCTAAGTCTATGCAGACACCTTATCTTATAGCTGCAGATTCTTTATTTACAGTATTAATTAGTTGTGATAATTCATAAGCCCTTCATTATTTACAGAGAATGGAGTCAGATCAAGAAGATGATGAAATTTTTAATTGCAGTGCATTTGCGGATGAAGTCATTAACAAAGGGGACTTGGTCTGGGCTCCCCTAATATGAAAAAGGTAATGTTATGTGGCCAGCTCAGGTTACATCGGTCAACAAGAAAGGTGGGCATACTGTCAAGATGTTAGGGAGGCCAGGGAAAGTGGTCACAGTTCAACAATGCACTCCATACTGCAATAGTGAAGAATATGAATCTGCTGGCCAAGGTTTAGAGTATTGGGAAGATGCTAAGGCGAAAGTAAAACAAATCATGGACAAAGAAACAAGTGTCATTTTTCAAAGCTGCACTTCTTCAAGCATCATTGAATCACCTCAGAAAGACAGTAATGGTAATAGATCTGGAAAAAGAAGGAAGTTGTCCCAAGCAATAAAAAGCAAAGGTTATGCTGTTGATGATATTATTTGGGCAAAATATAGGAATCATCCAACTTGGCCTGCAAAGGTTTTCACAATTGAAGTTAATGGCTACTTCATGATCAAATATTTTCAATGTAATGATGTTGCTATAAAAACAGCTAGCAAGAATATATCCCACTTTGACTGTAGTGAATATACTAGCTATGTAGAAGCTGGAATAAACTCTCCATTGTCTGAAAAGTTCAAAGCTGCATATAAACAAGGGTATAATGAGTATGCCACACAGAATGTAGGCTCAGAAGAGGTTGTACCAATGATTCCAGTGTTATGTAATGGATTTCATGCAGAGGAAACTGCCTCACCTAAGAAAGGTAAAAACCAGCTGGTTTACTTCATCAATAGAAATGCAGAGATGTTCCAGAAAATTATTCAAGGCAAGTTGGCTGGTCATTTTCATAATGATTTCATAAAGAATGAGAGCACAGCATCTAGTAGTGGAGGTTTATTTGGATCTTATGCTAAAACTGAGCTAGAAGAAGAGCGTGTCTTGGAAGCCATTGGGCTCATGCAGCACAAGCTTTCTAAGAAGAACAAGCTCCCTCAAGCCTATGGTCTCAACGTTATGTTGCCTGAAGCGATCATCAGATTTATAATGTTCAAAAAAGGGCTGTCATATATCAAGGCAAAGACATTGTATGAGGTTGATGTTAAAAAAGTGAAAAGAAAAGACAAACTCAGTGCAAGAGAAGCATTGCTCAATGCTCCTGTCACACAGGAAGCAAAAGATGAATTTGAAAAACTGTCTCAACTTAAGACACAAAAAATAATAAAAGACTTACAAAAAATCAGTTCAGGCAAGAGCAAATGCAGAAAAAAGTTGTTATGACATTCAAAAATGCTGAATTTGTTTATTGTTATGGGTGTAATATACATTGTTCATAGGTGGAGGGAGCTCCATCAAATCATGGGTTAGTTATGGAGCTTTATGATGGTGCTCTTATTTAAAGTTACATATTATGAGTCTGAATATTTGTTTTAATCACATATTTTAGATGCAAGGAATAAAAATTTCGTAAATTGTGAATCTGCAAACTTGAATTTGGAATTCAAATGCACAAAATGAAGTATAATTTGATATTTTAGCTTTATTATCAAATCCTCGATTTCTTTGAAAAAAAAATAGTTTCGTCACAATAGAGGGCTAAGTTATGCTCACTAGAACCAATTTACAGCATGGAAAAATCTAATTTACAACATTACTCATACATGGACCCTGAAATGAAACTGACTTTTTCGTAAAAAGCTGTCAATCAGACCTTTATCTCTCCTGTCATTTATGATGCAACTCCAGTGTCCATCACTTTGAAGACATATTGTTCTAGAAAAGTGTCTTTCAAATAAATACATGATCACAATATATTTCTTCTTATAATGGGTGGTCCAGTGTACATTCAACTATTTACAGTGGGTAAGTAAGTAATTATTACAGTATTCAGATAAGTATTTTATTTTCAAGGGACTGGGAAAATTGAAATTTCAGTGAATTTTATCTAAAGTTTGCACAGTGCAAAAGTTTCTTCAAGAAGCCAAGATAATATCATTATATTCTGATTTCTGTTGTAATGATGAGTTTTTCTGATATGCTTCCATTGATTATAAGGTATCAAGATTGTTGTTGTTCTTTATATATAATAAATCTCTAATAACAGATCCCTACCTTTTTTCTCCTTGTGTGCATACTTAAATAAAAGAATGCGACTAAATTATCTGCCTATTATTTCTTGTATGTTCTCTTGCCTTTCCAACAAATACAAATGAATATCATGGATATGCCATGGCATATCAATAACTTATTACATGCTCATTGGAAAAGCCTAAAATATAACTGTAATACGATTGTTTTTTATCTTGCCAAAGTTCAAACTCCTCAATCCTCATATATAAATTGTTTATTGATTGTCTATTAATATTCACCTAGATTTAGAGTTTGATAAATTTTCTAAAGTTATAAATATTCTGTATCCTTTCTGTAGGTGTGTTCATGGAATGCCATGAACCTGTACGTTGCTGTGCATCTCATTGATACCGACCTCACAGTTGCCCCTTCCCACACCACCTCGTCAGTGTTATAACTCCCCATCAGAGGACACCAGTTGTTAGTATCCCACCAACATGAACCATCATGATATCTTCTCCGGGTTTTTCGGAGGTGCTGCTGGACTCTTGTCTTCAGCGGAATCAATGTTACACCATGCCCTTAACCCAAGAAGGTACTTATAATTGAGAAATTGATAAATTTTCTTCATTTTACTTGGTTGTGATACTACACTGCATAATGCAGGAAGTGTACAGTTATTGATGGGTATATGAGAAATCCTTGCTAAATATTCTGTAAAGTTTAAATACTGAAAATCTAGTTATGTTACCAATTTTCAGTGACGATATTACTGTCCCACTTGAAGTTTCCTCTTAGCGACGTGTTCCTGGGTAAAACAAAGCAAGTGATTCTGGAACGCAAGGTTTTTGCCATTTATTTTGACTTTTTGAAGATCCTAGTTCAAAATGAAATTTGTTAAAAAAGATATTCTGACTCTCATTTTTAATCACTCATAGGTACTGTAGTGTTGAATTTATGAAACTTTCACTTCATGTTTTAAAATATGTATCACGTTGTTTATTGCTGCCTGCAGACTTGTGTTTGTGAGACTCTGCTTACTTCAGAAAGGTTGCACAGGGTGCCAGGGTGGAGGCAGAGTGATGACGCCGTGTAGGGCTTGCCAAGGTAACGGCATCAACCTGACCACCATCCAACCCTTCCCTGGATACATCCAGCAGGTCAGCCAGATCGTGCAATGTGCAATGTTCAATGGGTACATTTGAACTGTACTCTGCAAATCGACACTGCACATTGTACATTGTACAGCTTTCAATGTATTGGAAGATTGAATGTATCTTTTAAACGTCATGTGTAAACAGACCATATATCTCAATACTTAGATATGCACTGTACGTTTCAATGAACATGCCTCAATGCGTCATTGTACTGTTGTAAATGTACAATGGACACGTCACGTAGGCATTAATATCAGCGACAAAATCTGTTTGTTAGGTTCCACAAGAGTGTCGGTTGTGTAGGGGTGGTGGGTTCGCGGGCCATGGCAACTGTCCGACTTGTCATGGACAAGGTGCTATGATAGAGAAACGGAAGCTAGATGTCAAGATACCGAGCAACTGCCGAACAAACCAGGAGCTAATCTTCAATGGCTACGGTGAGTAGCAACTTCACCTAATGCAGATACATCGGACGACACGAGCTTTCCAAATGTTTTTGTTCATTTTTAACACAGATCCCTACTGTATTATAAAATTGTAAGATTGAGTGAGATAGCAGTTGTCAGATTCGGACACTGTTTTTGTATCCCCTGACACTATGTCCCTATGTCCCTGTCACTGTTTCCCTTTGTCCTTGTGTCCCTGTGTCCCTGACACTGTGTCCCTGTGTCCCTGACACTGTGTCCCTGTGTCCCTGACACTGTGTCCCTGTGCCCCTGACACTGTGTCCCTGTGTCCCTGTGTCCCTGACACTGTGTCTCTGACAATGTGTCCCTGTGTCCCTGAGACTGTGTCCCAGTGTCCCTGAGACTGTGTCCCTGTGACCCTGACACTGTGTCCCAGTGTCCCTGAGACTGTGTCCCTGTGACCCTGACACTGTGTCCCTGTGTCCCTGACACTGTGTCCCTGACACTGTGTCCCTGAAACTGTGTCCCTGTGTCCCTGACACTGTGTCCCTGACACTGTGACCCTGTGACACTGTGTCCCTGACACTGTGTCCCTGTGGTCCTGACACTGTGTCCCTGTGTCCCTGACACTGTGTCCCTGACACTGTGTACCTGTGTCCCTGACACTGTGTCCCTTTTACTGTGTCCCTGTGTCCCTGACACTGTGTCCCAGGTCACCACATGCCGGGGGAGGAGGCGGGAGATGCCGTGGTGATATTCAGGGTGAAGGAGCACCCGGTGTTTGAGAGACGGGGCGCTCACCTCTACATCGAGAAGGAGGTCTCTCTGTCGGAAGCGCTGTGTGGCGTCGAGATACCAATCACCACACTGGACGGCCGCTCCCTTCTCGTGAGTGGGTGTGATTAGTTGAATAATCGCGATCAGTTGAATGTTGTAATGCTGGTTATAAAACTTCCGCGAGTGTTTATTAAATTCTCGAATAAATAGTGATATCTTTCTGCATGCATCTCGGAAACCCAGTGTCTCGCTCAGGTCCGGAACAAACGACACAGCCCGATCAAACCCTTCTCAATCCGCGTTATAGAGAACGAGGGGATGCCTGTGCTTCCCTCCTTCCACCACTCAGCCAACACCCACGGTAACCTGTACATCAAATTCACGGTCAAGTTCCCCTCGCAACTGGACAAGGAAGTCATGGAGTCCCTCAAAAGTCTCCTACCCGGAATGACGCAGCCCTTAGACATTGACAGGTACTAGACTTACAGAGCTACACGTCAGAGTGAATAATGGGCTGTGTTTGTGTGTTATGAATGGAGCACCCTTCCGAATTATTCATAATGCTAGACCGTTCTGTGTATTTATGGTGCGTTGGTATGGTAAGGAATGTCAAATCATACTCTGTGGGTTTATGCGATCTTTCGGTGCAATGAAGCTTAAAGCTGTAACTGTATGAACTATGAGTGTATTTCATTAAAGAGAGTTTTTATGTTGGTCATAGTCAATCATACCCTCTACAATCACAGGCTATTGCAAACTTTCCAATCCTTTCTCAATTCTCAATAATCCCACTATTAACCCCTATAACAAACCCTGCCACCATAGCAAACCCGACCAACCTAAAACTAAAAGGACTGTCCCTTGTCAGAATAGCAGAAGACATAGAGGAAGTGTCTAATCCCTTTATTAAACCCCACAACCCTATGAAACCCCAGTAACCTAAGACTAAAACACTATCCCCCGTCAGAATAGCAGAAGACATTAAGGAAGTGTCTAATCCCTTTATTAAACCCCACAACCCTATGAAACCCCAGTAACCTAGCACTAAAATACTATCCCTGTCATCAGAATGGCAGAAGACATAGAGGAAGTGCAGCTGTCGGAGTACAACCCTGACGACAACTCCAACTCCTACGATGCAGGGAGTGACGACGACGACCTCGACCATCAGCCTACCGTGCAGTGCGTTCACCAGTAGTGTCACGTGCTACTTGCATGTCACGTGACTCGTGCACGTGTCACGTGCTACTTGCACGTGCTACTTGCACGTGTCACGTGGGACATTCATCATATCCTCTCTCTCGTGATTTCCAGAGTTCCCTCCGAGATTATTCGGGAGCGGACCAGCCATGGGTTTTATGCAGTCCGCAAGAGATAATAAGAATTAATAAGGATACAGTGACATGGCGTGCCGAATAATAATATTCTCAGTGCTTGACCCCGTTTTGGCGCTATGTAGTGACGACTGAACAACTTCTGTACATACCTGAACAGAGTGTTACTTTTCAGCTAGTAAAATTGTTTTGCAAGATTCCTTGAATGACAGGAAGATTTTGAAAGTTGTTGAGATGTTAGCACCAGAACTGAGACGATGTAGGGGATTATCATATTAAATACCTTCTTAAATATCAGGAACAAGCTTAAGATTTAGTCATAGTGAGTAGTTGCTACTTATAAACACGGTTGAGGTGCTATATCATGACTTCTTTTAAATGACAAGGTTAGTTTTTGTAGATTCGCGTAAAATACCTGACGAATTATTCTCGGAAATTTCAATTATTTCAATTTAACTTACAACTTCACGACCGATATTTTCCATAGCACTGTACAGTGTACAAAATGCTGTTCGTAGATTCCAATCGTGTCTCTACTGAAATCTTAACCACCCATTTGATTTGTCAGCCAGAAGGAGTGTAAGCTGATTTATGATAGATTTTACTAGTTTAGAACGACTGAATCCCTATCATGTATTTCACTGTTCAGCTGAACCGGCCTAATTGATAAATTACAACCTAGGAATCCCTTTCAGTTAACTTCATCGGGCGCATAGTTCGAATGTATAAGTAGCATGGCAGTGAAAAGGAGGTTGTAGTAGATTGAGATAATCTGGAGTAACGCACGCTTGGACGTGCATACTGCATAATGGCCTCCTATTTGGATGCCTTTTTTTAGAGATTTTAGAAAACGCAAGCTACTGATTGTAAATATTTGGTAGAGAATTGATTGATTGAAGTGAACCTAGAGCTGTATGAACATATGCTATTGGCCTTGACTTACTGGAAGATGTCAATTACATTGGTTTAAATTGGTTACCTAGTTTGTTTGAAAGCTCTAGTCGCAACTTCTGAACGTAGCAAACCTTACAGATGTGTTGCTTGGTTTTTGGTGATCCTTTCTGGACGCCGCTGAAAGCCATGACACCAGCCACGCAGCAGGCTGATACCATGATGTTCCTTTCCGAGAATTATGGAGCTGGGTTAAGCATTAACAGACCCTTTTTACTTTGTACTATTTAAAGCAGTTGTAGTTTGATTGTTCGTTGTCAACCCATTTTCATCATTTTTAGCCAGTATCCACCTTTTATGGAGGTTCAAGATAATGTTCCTTTTATTGGAGGCATTTAACGTTTTTCCCCTCATTATAAGATATTCAAATAACTTTTAAGAAATATCGCCTTATTTATCTACCAGTGAAAATTCTGAAATTTTATTCAAATATTTTCTAATTTCTTATCATTTTATTGAACGATCACCGCGTTCTCACGAGATTCGTAACATTTTAACATTTTATGGCATTAAAACAATCAAGAATTGTCAATGAAATCAGTTTAGTGCCCTTGCTGCTAAATTGCAAGAAGTTCCCAAGAGTTCAGACCATCTTTAATATGATATTTTGCTATTTAATATCCGCTTATAAAATGATTCCTTACATAGCGAAAGTGCCTTGTGACTGATGGTAATGTCATAATAATGTGTCATGCCTTGCGCCTTGTGATTTGGAATTTTGATATATTTAACGAATTTCCGATCATAACGTAACCTTGTAGTTTTATTCATAATTAGCTGAGCTGTCTTCTGATGATGCTCATTCATCAAATGGACTTAAACTCATGAATATGACATGTTTTTCCATGTCTGCTGATATTTCTGGTTAGTCTTTGGCTAATTGTTTTATCTCAGAATAAAAACAGTGGAGAACTGTAACATCGCATGTGAGCTCTCTTTTCTCTCAGCATGCACTTTCTCCACGTCCTTAGCTGCCAATTCCTAACAGCACTAGTGAGCTCGGATCATGCAAGCTGTGTACGAAGGTCCGTATTTCACTGTATATATATATATATATATATATATATATATGTTTCTCACTAACGACGTGAAGTTCACATACTGGCAGCCGTTTTCTCGGACAACACGATGTATTGCCAGTACTCCAGTACAGTGCCTGGTGGAACTACGGGAAATGTACATGTACAACTTGTTGTTGAATAGAGGACAGGGAGATTCTAATTTGGATTAATGTAAGTGTGCACGCGTCCAACTGGGTGGTAGGTATGTGTTGCTTTATCTCCCTCACTAGGATTATACTATTTGTACTAAATGCATAAATACATGCAATATACCTAATACATTATTCAAACCTACAACGTATTGTACTCTGTACACTATACATTGCAATTACAGCGGTTGGTCTCAATTAATGAATATGTGAACTCTAACTGCTAGTGGTTGGGTATGCTAATTAGTCTTCCATTCTGAACTTCTTCTAAAGATTCGTATTATCTGTACTTTCATGTAAGCAGGGTCCGTGTTCCCACATTTAAATGATATATTATGCAAAGTTACTTACTTTTGTTTCAATTCCAAATGTAGGTATATTGGAATTGTAAGTGTTATAAAATTGATATTTCCAGCTTGACACCGAAGTCTGAAAGGAACTGGACATTATACAATTTCATCAGAATATGTCTGAGTTACTTTTCGTACTAGATTAGTGATAGTGTTTGGTTGCAATGCATCGTGCATGAAATGTGGCAGTGGAGTCGCACCCGAACACTTATTTAGTTGTTTACAATGAACCTGTACTGATTCATTAAATACACATTGTAGTACACACCGGTGCACAATATAGTGTACATTGCACAATGTATTCCACAGTACACAATGTATTCCACAGTACACAATGTATTGCACAGTACACAATGTATTGCACAGTACACAATGTATTGCACAGTACACAATGTATTCCACAGTACACAATGTATTCCACAGTACACAATGTACAGTACACAATGTATTCCACACATTCAGAATGACAGGGGAGAGAGGGAAAGCCGTACAAGTGCTTGTGATTTAGAATTTTAACTGCAGTGCCAACACCGGCAGCACACAGCACACAGCCCACTTATCATACGTAATAAAATATACCTTCTCCGACAGCAGCTGCTCTTTTTAGAAAGGAGAGGATTTTCAATGCTTTCCGGGAGTTACTCTATCTGATGGATTTATCATTGAATAGCCTCAATATATTTGATCACTTGGATCGGAAGAAATCCAAGTTATTTATCATCATGCTAGTCTGTGATTACTTGATTAGCAGCACCAATTCAAAAACTAATTATTTTTGCATATTTAGTTACCTTGTACTCATGTATATAGATTTAGTTAATTAGATGACACTTTTGAATAAGGTTTGAAAATGCACAAGCTCTCGCTTTAGGAGGTGGGTCATAGGTGGCAGCGCAATCTTACGGTTCACTGATCTCCACGATGAATTGGAATTCCCCCAACGAACTTTAAAATTAAGGTAGCAACCGGTAGCGATATTGTTCACCGAAAGAATAAATCCGTGGTTTCAAATTCCAGCCTTATCACTTAGTGAAAATAACCCTGATAATGTTCCACTGTTTGTGGATTTTGCCTTTGTTTAATTTTCTTTGAAAAAAATCCACGAAAATTTACCGGCTTTTAACTTTTTAGCAATCGCAAAATATCTGATATACGTAGAAATGATGTCTTGTACGTGACATGTTTTCCGATTTATTAAACACCTACTCTTTCTTGATTCCCCCTTTTGAGTTGAAATAAACCAATTAACTGATAATATGTTGATTTTTGGAGCTGCTCAAATAACCCCATCTTATCACCCCGAAGGTAGGACCATGACAGAAACAAAGAACCTTCTGATCTGCTGCACGGGTAGTGTCGCTACTATCAAGATACCGCTCCTCGTCACCCGACTGTTCGAACAGATGACAGAACTCTCAATTAAGGTGGGTTTTCAGAACTCTCAATTAAGGTGGGTTCTCAGAACTCTCAATAAAGGTGGGTTTTCAGAACTCTCAATAAAGGTGGGTTTTCAGAACTCTCAATAAAGGTGGGTTTTCAGAAATCTCAATAAAGGTGGGTTTTCAGAACTCTCAATTAAGGTGGGTTTTCAGAACTCTCAATTAAGGTGGGGTTTCAGAACTCTCAATTAAGGTGGGTTTTCAGAACTCTCAATAAAGGTGGGTTTTCAGAAATCTCAATAAAGGTGGGTTTTCAGAACTCTCAATAAAGGTGGGTTTTCAGAACTCTCAATAAAGGTGGGTTTTCAGAACTCTCAATAAAGGTGGGTCTTCAGTTCACTCGATTAAGGTGGGGTTTCAGAACTCTCAATAAAGGTCGGTTTTCAGAACTCTCAATTAAGGTGGGTTTCAGAACTCTCAATAAAGGTGGGTTTTCAGAACTCTCAATAAAGGTGGGTTTTCAGAACTCTCAATAAAGGTCGGTTTTCAGAACTCTCAATTAAGGTGGGTTTCAGAACTCTCAATAAAGGTGGGTTTTCAGAACTCTCAATTAAGGTGGGTTTTCAGAACTCTCAATTAAGGTGGGGTTTCAGAACTCTCGATTAAGGTGGGTTTTCAGAACTCTCAATTAAGGTGGGTTTTCAGAACTCTCAATCAAGATGGGTTTTCAGAACTCTCAACAAAGGTGGGTTTTCAGAACTATCAATAAAGGTGGGTTTTCAGAACTCTCAATAAAGGTGGGTTTTCAGAACTCTCAATAAAGGTAGGTTTTCAGAACTCTCAATAAAGGTGGCTTTTCAGAACTCTCAATTAAGGTGGGATTTCAGAACTCTCAATTAAGGTGGGATTTCAGAACTTTCAATTAAGGTGGGTTTTCAGAACTCTCAATAAAGGTGGGTTTTCAGAACTCTCAATAAAGGTGGGTCTTCAGTTCACTCGATTAAGGTGGGGTTTCAGAACTCTCAATAAAGGTCGGTTTTCAGAACTCTCAATTAAGGTGGGGTTTCAGAACTCTCAATAAAGGTCGGTTTTCAGAACTCTCAATTAAGGTGGGTTTCAGAACTCTCAATAAAGGTGGGTTTTCAGAACTCTCAATAAAGGTGGGTTTTCAGAACTCTCAATAAAGGTGGGTCTTCAGTTCACTCGATTAAGGTGGGTTTTCAGAACTCTCAATCAAGGTGGGTTTTCAGAACTCTCAATTAAGGTGGGTTTTCAGAACTCTCAATTAAGGTGGGTTCTCAGAACTCTCAATAAAGGTGGGGTTTCAGAACTCTCAATTAAGGTGGGATTTCAGAACTCTCAATTAAGGTGGGTTTTCAGAACTCTCAATAAAGGTGGGTTTTCAGAACTCTCAATCAAGGTGGGTTTTCAGTTCACGCGATTGATTGTTCTATTTACATCGATCTCATTCAAAGAAACAATAGTAAAACTCTGTCAAATGATTATTATATGAACTCGAATTTATTGTTTATCGTTCTAAAATGCCGGATCAATAAAATGCCTTTTCCACATAATAAACCCTCCATGTCCGCCAGGTTGTGGCGACTAAGAGCGCACTGCACTTCCTGAACAAGTCCGACCTCCCTGACTCCGTGGATCTCCTGACAGACGAGGAGGAGTGGAGCTCCTGGAAGAAGATGGGGGACCCCGTCCTCCACATCGAGCTGAGGCGGTGGGCTCACGTCCTGCTCATCGCTCCGGCGGACGCTAACACCATCGCCAAGATGTCTAACGGGATCTGCGACAACCTGGTGACGTGCATCGTCCGGGCGTGGGACATGAAGAAGCCCCTGGTGTTCTGTCCGGCCATGAACACCGCCATGTGGAACCACCCCCTCACTTCCGTACAGCTGGACAAGCTCCGGGGCTTCGGGTACAAGCAGCTGGGCCCCATCTCCAAGGCCCTGGCCTGCGGGGACAAGGGGATAGGGGCCATGTGCGAGGTGGAGCAGATATTCGAACTGATAAGGAACCACCTCGAGATTATGCACCTGTGCTTGTGAAGCGGTGTAGGGTTGCATGTACTATGTAAGTATGTATTACTGGTGTATGAGCTTACCCATAGGATTCCTGAATTATCCTGGAACTGACCAATCAGCAGGCGAGTTGATGGCCTACCATGCAGCGCGCTCATTATGTCAAGGGATCTGTGGGTAAACTAATTAAATACTGATAATACCATATATTATCTGTATAGTGACATTGATTATCATACGAGAAAAAGTATAATGTATAAATGGTAGTTGTTGTATCCTATTAAAGTAATTTAAATTGGTGTTAAATGGTATTCATGACATTCCCCTATGTATTAATTTTTCTTGTAGAAGTTGTAGCTTCAGTTTTTGATTGTATATCAGGTTTCAATAACTATAAAGCATTAATTTATTTCATTATGATTAACAGAAATTATAACACATTGAATCAAATTGATGATTAATTTGATTATCACGTACCTACATGTTTATCAAACTTGAATTAAAGAGTTTCAATTTCTGTAACCTAGCTAGTAAATCGCTTTCAAGTGTCAAATAATAAAACACTGTAATTGCCAAGTTCCACAACACGAATAACCACAACGAGCTGACTTTTTAATGCAAAGTACTTTCAAATCATCATCATCAGTGCAAAAGTCATTGGGTTACCTCAAATTAATTGTCAAAATCGATTTTTATGATCCATTTTTATTTGAAAATTTCGCTGAGTGATCGCTTAAAAGTTGAAATTAAAAGAAGCAAAACAATGAATAACTTTGACACCTTACTGCAGTAAACTGTATAATAAAATGGAAGAATTTACGGACTGTGATGTTACAATTGGGAGAATATGATTGAAAGTTCATTCCTATCAACTACTCAACTATTAGCTTAGACTTTCACACCCGGGCGTATTTTCTCAAATTATCAAGATTTCCAGATATTAATGTTGAATAGTTGAATGTTGGTTGGTGGAATGAAGATATTGATGAAGAGATGCATTGAGAGCTATGGTTTTTATCAGCGACAAAATCAATTTTACCGGTTGTATCAATTTTATGATGGACGGATGATTTCGTCATGAGACATATTATTGAATTTTATCGATTTTTAAAATGAGTTTTATATTATTATGGTATGTAATATTATGTAGTGTTGTAGAATAAAATGTTCTTTAAATGATGAAATTAATTGTCTTTTATTAGATATCTATAAAGATAGTTTTTCCATCAACTATAAAAAGCTATAACACTCATGTTTTCGAATATTACGGCAAAACGTAGAATATAATTTGACAGCTCAAGTTTTAGTTCGTTGAATTCGAGATATTTAGCTCTCTTTCTCAGGTAGATAAAATTGGTTTATATTCACGACTGATTATGGGGTGTGAGCTATTATCAAGAAAATAAACAATTTGTTCCATTTCCTGCGAAAATTAAGCCGCTTCCATTAATATTCTCAACTTGTTCCCAACTTGAGACACTGCCTTGTGCTCATGACTTCGCCACAAAGTGTCTTTAGCCTGTACATAAACAGAGAAATGTCGCACTACTCCTACACTAATTAATGTTTCATTAATTAATTGACATAACTTCAAGAGATTAGATGTTCCTTTCTTTTGAAGTTAATCGGTAATTAACTCTGATGGCCATTTCATGAGTCATATCTTCTTTCATGTGATACTTTTTCTCACTGTATATATAGGAACATACAGAATTATCAAAATGTAAAACTGTGATAGATGGATCCTAAGATTCAGCTAAGATGTAGTCGAACGTGTAATTTCGGTCTTCACTCATCGAGATTTCTCCCATTTTATGGTTTTACTAGCAGGCCCGTAGGGCTCGCTAGATAATACAGAAATAAATACTTAAAGCTCACATAAGTTTATGAAGGAGCAAAATTAACAATAATTCGTTGGTTACTTTAAGTAATGCTGGCCCGGGCAAGTTTTCGATTGTGTGATGAAGTTAAATCTGAAAATTAAAACCGAGTATCGTACTCATTACATACTGAACGTTGAATCATGAGCATTGATTCACGGCAAAAGCAGTTTTCCCAATTCGCAATGTACTATGCCCAAATCCGATTCAATTTGATTTTGCTTTTGGCCGATCTCAAATTGCTCTTAATCAAAATTTATTTCCGTTTTATATTATCAACTCAGCATTGATTTAAATCGACCGACGTCTGTCATAGGATTATGAAGAGATGCCATCGGAAATAACCTCCACGATGCCAGCCATACCCGTTCTCTATCTTTAGATCTTGAATTTCAAATGAAAAACAGTAAACACGTCGTTCTTTTAAACGCTACAACGCAGCAGTCAACAACGTATCAGAAAGCACTCGCATAGAACTGATCATACTCTGCACGTGCAGAATACCTGTGTCCATAGCAACGGCGCGACCAAGCCCGGCTTAGCCTTCGTTTCTCTTGATATCATCTTGGCAAGCTCAAATTTAATTGTATACGGAATCACAGACAAACATTATTCACGTGTGACTTTACTTTATATATAAGATGATAACGTCAAAATTTTTGCCGAATTTTTCTGGAAATTAAGAGCTATAAATTAAGTATTAAATCAAATGTTTAAGCCTTTCTGTTCCTCTTTTAGGATGATTGTCCTCGAATTTTCTCAAGCAATACATTGAATCATTGTGGACACAAACTTCGGTTCAAAATTTCTTTTGATGTTGGGAACGCGCATTGCTTCGTGTAAGTAGGTCGCGCACGGTCGTTCCAATTTTAACTTTTTGCGCTTTCATTGCATTATTTAGTGAGAATTTATTTCTTAATTTAAATTGAACTTAACGTAACGTACGAACTTACGTAAGTTACATCGATTATGTCATACCTTTTCGAATTATCACGGAATTTAGTTGAACGGACCTAAAACCTCACGGAAATTCTAATATTCACGCTTGATCCTTTCTTTTCAAATTTTCGACTAAAAATTCGAAATTTTTGGCTCGATTTTTCCCATTTTCTTACACGAATTGAACACTCGAATTGAATTTCCCCATTGCAGTTGATATGCATGAATAAGTAATATAATTTCTGGAAGAGTTTTATTATTAAAGCGTTTAGGGAGATGAAGTCAGCAATTTTGCTACGATTTTAGAAATTTTAAGAGGTAATACTGGACTAAATTTTCACGAACCTGAAAAACACGGACATTAATATTCAAGCTGAGGTGCTCAGAGTGACTGTAGTGCCCTTAATAATCACATCCGATAAGGTTTGCATATTTAAGAAGTTAGTAACGAACAAGAAGTGATTAAAGAACATCTTTGGAAAACTTTGACGAAAATATTCAAGGAAGTTTTGAAAATATTGCTGCAAAGTACCGCAAATTTGTGGCAAAAAATTCAAAAATTGTGTCGAAAAACTGCCTCCCCCTTTATCAAAAGTGATCATTTGAAAACACCCCCTAGACAATTACGTAATATGAGAACGGCCCCTCTTTGAATTTTAGCAGCATCTGGATGATAGGCAATTGGATCAGCTGTAAGCCAATGAGAGTGTCATTATTGTCCAATTTGTTGAACACTTGAACAGCATCATTGAACAAGGTCCATACGCCTGAACTTCATTAAGTGTTTCTAATTTCTATTCTATGGAGCAAGTTGAACGTCCCCAGACCACACTCCACGTCCCGACAGATTTATTGGCATTATGTTGATTGAAACAGTTGATCCATGCCCATGGACATCAGCTAAAATTAACGACTTATGCTTTTTAATGAAGCTTTTAGTTTGATAAATTCTCTCGAAAGTATGTATCTGTGTATCTAGTTATGTTTCCATGCAGTAACATTTACTTTGGAATTTCCCATGTTAGGATTATATCATCAAACTTAGCTTCTTTACGTTACCCGACCACGAAAGTTGGTAGTAAATCCCAAGATCACCCACAATTCTGACTAATCAGTTAATTTGAACAGGTCTAGCTCATGAACTTCAGACCTGTGATCATGCGATGAAATACTGAATACGGTGGAATATGCAGAGCCTCTGCAACGGGAATATATCACACTTAGATGATAAATTAGCAAGATTTTTGGATGCTTGCTTCCTTGGGGCCATCCCTGCAAAGTCCCCCGGGTCACGTGATGTTGGGGAAGGTCTGTGATTGGACCGATTCGGTAATCGCAGGATTTCATTGGTTCTCCTGAGCAAGAGGTTTGCAACACCACGTGGGGTCTGGAGTTTGTTTATCTCGTGAGATCCTGGGGACATGTTTCACAAAATGAAGATTGCGTTGTTGCTGGTGTTGCTAATCGGCCTCTGTGCTGCAGGTAATATTCCCTCTGATGTAAAATCTGCAGTTTTTAAATTTTAAAATGCAAATTTCCTCTCATATAGCCTTTGAAAAACTGTACATGGGCTGATTTTCGTTTAATTTACTGTCGATCTCTTTGCATTCTGTCAGGCGCCCGTAACGTTCGTCGGTCGATCGAATGGAATTGGTCGATCGATCAACTTCATTTGGTCGACTGATGTGTTTTAAATAGAAAATCTTTGGGCTAGTAGGTGAACAACTAAATATTGCTCTTTAAAACACGATTCAAGTCATAAGGGACCATGAATACACATCATTTGTTCCAATGGAGTTGATTGATCGACCAATTCCATTCGATCGACCGACGAACGTTACGGGCACCTTATCATTTATCACTTTAAGTTTGATTTTTTCAATTTCAGAGGTTGGAAGGGGCCGGTTCAATAGGCTGACAGATTGCAATGTAGACGATGGCTTTGAGTGCAGCAAGGCAAACCTTCGACGGTGCCAAGGGAGTCCCAACATTCGGAAAATCAGGAAATACTGCTACCTTATGAAAGGCCATGACACAAGTTAGTATGTGCTACATTGCTTGTGTTTTCCTGGTTGTCATTGGTCTGATAACATGAAGATGAAAATTCCAACGAAACTATCTTATAGGCTAAAACTTTGGGAATTTATTCTTCACCATCATTATTTTCACTTCAATTCTTTCCGTCAGTGATGAAGGAACTGCAGTTCATATTTGACGGAGAAGTCAAGAAAAGACAGAGGAGGATGCTAGTGCCATTGGAGGCGGGTTACTCAACCGAACTATCCTTCGAGGAAGGTAATATTAATACGAACGCATGAACTGTCTTTCATCATGGATGAAGGGTAAATTTCCCTTCCCTTCCGCACTTCACCTCTCAGTTCGCCTCTTCTCCATTCACTTCAACTCCTCCAATCACCCTATTAGTATTACTACCCTCTTCAAGCTCCTCTGACCTTTCTCCCTCTTACTGCATAATGTGTCTCCATAGGTTAAAAGGAACAAGAGGAAAATTAGGTCAAAAGGACATGTTGAGGTAGAATTTTACCGTAGCCCCAGTCTGGATGGTTTTTACAACAGGAACTATATTTTCCTACTTTCCTTTGAAGATTGGATTCATGATATGCAATCGCCTAGCCATGAAGGGTCTTTATTGAGCCCCTTTTGACCTACACTTTCGACCTATGTGCAAACATATCACTAACAGTTACTCTACTACTCCTCCCCACACCCCCCGTCAGTACATGCAGTGTTCCCACCTAACTCCCCCTAACCCCTTCTAACTCCCACTAACGCCCCTTAACTCCTACCCCCCGACAGTGAGTGCATGCAGTGTAGGGGGAGGCACCATCACAACATTCGACGGTTACTCGCACACCCTCACCGCTGGACCGTGCACCTACGCACTAGCTCTGGACCGGTCCATCACCCAACTAGTGGTCTACGGGGTCTTCGAGTCTTACAAGAAAGGGAAATTCGCTAACAAACTCAGCTACGTTGCTATCTACGTCGACAAAACTTCTCTGGTGTTTGAAATTTTCTGTCCTGTTGTTTCTTAATCACTTTAGTGTTTTTAATCATAGTTCAACTGTTCCATCCGAACGTTTTAGTTATGGTATAAATCGCTTTGAAACATACAATTTTGACATTATAATTCCCCTACAGCCTGGTGTTGGGAGAAGATTTCGACATTAACTACCGGGGCATGGGATTCGACACTCCCGCCATGATTAACGATAAGATCGTGGTATGGCGGGACGAGCAGTACATCTACGCCGAGGCTCTGGACCATGACTTTGTAGTACGGTGGGACCCAGCTGGGCAGCTTAGGATAGCTGTCGGAGCGCGGTACAAAAACCAAACCCTCGGTGAGTTGGAAGCATTTATGTGCTAGAATTTATTTGTATGTGAGTGTGGTAAATCGTGGTACATGAAGCGCCCTGTGAGTGTGTGATGATGGACGATTTTCACCGTAGTTTGTGGAAAATGGTGTTGAAATCTCGCCTTATACACACCCCCTCATACCTCACGTATTATTCCCCTATCAGGGCTGTGTGGAATGTTCGATGGGGACTCCTCCGTTGGCTCCGAACACAACTCTCTGGACGACTTCCTTGGAAACCCCGACATGACTGTGAGTAACTCATAGCAGTAGCCTTCACAGCTTCACATGAATCATGAAGTAGATACATGAGCTCATTGGTTGTTACAGAGTTTAAAACTCCTCCACTGCCGCACTTCTCTCTAGTTTTATGTGAATTCAAACCTGACAAATTATCTCTAAAACCTGACTCCTCACACAATCTCTAAAACCAGACGCACGAGTTCGGTAAGTCGTGGGCCCTGGCGGGGTGTTACCACGAGGACGCCCAGCGGATGTCGGACAGGATGAGGAACTGCGACAAGCACACCTTCTCCAGACTCTGCAGTGTCACGCACGCCTCCCCTCATCTGGCAGAATGCTTGAGGGACGAGGTGTATGGACAGCGCTACAGAGATGTGAGTACAATAGGGAGTGCTTGAGGGACGAGGTGTATGGACAGCGCTACAGAGATGTGAGTACAATAGGGAGTGCTTGAGGGACGAGGTGTATGGACAGCGCTACAGAGATGTGAGTACAATAGGGAGTGCTTGAGGGACAAGGTGTATGGACAGCGCTACAGAGATGTGAGTATAATAGGGAATGCTTGAGGGACGAGGTGTATGGACAGCGCTACAGAGATGTGAGTACAATAGGGAGTGCTTGAGGGACAAGGTGTACGGACAGCGCTACAGAGATGTGAGTACAATAGGGAGTGGAGAGGAAGTGAAACTCAGTTATATTTTAAGAATAAAAGTTTTCAAACGCTCCGTTTTTTATCCAGCTAACCCAAGATCTTTCACAGGAATGCCTCAGGAATCTGTGTTTGTGCGATGAGTTAGACTCGTGTCTTTACAGTGAAACTCTCAGAATCAGCAACGACTGCCGGGATCGGGAGGGAATCAAAATAGACAACGGTTAGTTTCAATATAGAGAATGGTTGCACCTAAAAAGATAGGGCAAAAACAGCATGCCACAGCTCCAAAGTTCTCCTTCAATCCTCCATATAAACTCCTTCCTCCACAGGTGACCTGAGGGCGTATCTGGATGGGGACTTCATCCAGAACTACATCCCCAAGGACCACGTGGAAGTGCCCTCAGTCTCTTCAGAGAAAGGGGACATCAAGTCCTATGGGCAGCCCTACAGCTACAGGGACTTCGATGCGGGTCGGTAGGACGGGTTTTCTGGAGTAACTGATTATCATCTTTCTGTATTCCCTCCCGGGATTATAACCTATTTCTTTTTGGACCAATGACCTAATTTCTTCTTTCTAAGTAAACAGTTTTTGGTTTTCCCAATTTGTAAGCTCGGTTCAGAAAACCACTGCGGTTGCTAAATTTTGGTTTTATTGTCACGTTATTCACGTATCTGTAATCTGGACAGCGGGAACGTGCTACGTGTACGGCCACAACTACGTGCAGACATTCGACGGGAGTGAACTACCAGACAGATGCTCACGGGTGTACCTACCCGCTAGCTTTAAAGGAAGGAATTCAGGTAATTTACTCGCTATCTTTGAAGGAAGGAATCCAGGTATCTTCTTAACTTACCCTTTTGCTTTAAAGGAAGGAATTCAGGTAACTCAAGGATGTCTGAAAGGTGGAAATCAAAGTTAATGTTTAGGTACCTCTAAAACAAATCGTGAAAATTTGTGTTTTGATGAGATTTGAGAATCGATACAAATTTAGAACATAATCCTCCTTCTGACGAGCTGGGGAATGTATTTCCACAAGTCGAATGTATTTCCTCAAGTCGAATGTATTTCCTCTGTCCAGGACAATGCATTTCAATGTATTTCCCCTGTTCAGGACTTCACTGTGTACGGTACGTTTGAAGCCGATCAGACATCAGGCCACCTAGCCTCGAGTGTTCAGTACGTCAGCTTCTTCGACATCAAGAACAAAGTCAGGTAAGATGTAATCCATCTAATGTACAATCTAATCCATCTAATCTGATACAACGCACAAGACACTATAGTTTACCAGTTAGTCAGTTATTAAGGAGAGGTTCCTCAACTGATTAAATAGTTTCAGACTAATTCAAGGATTGAAAGTAAACCTCTGACATGAAAATACGCCCGGAGGGAAGCCATGTGAAATTCCTGAAAATGAATGAACCCCTTGTATTCAGTGCTCATCATGAAACAATCAATTTCCTTCTTTCAGGGTCCAGTTGGGTCAAGGATTGGAAGTTAACTACGAAGGACGTTCTGTCGAACTGCCGTATCACAGAGAATTCGTTTCTATCTGGTTAGTAAACTGTGGATTGACTCAGTTGTGCTAATGACTCATAACATGTTTCATTCTTATCACATTTTCATCCATATTATCCATGATTTTTCGCTACTATGAATATTGAATTGTGTTTATACTAGCACTTAAGAACGCCGCTAAGGCGAATGTATTAAAAGAGCCACTTCGACCGTCCGTGGGGTCATGAATGGTCGAGATTTAGTCGAAATTTCTTCCAGAACTATTCGAGATATAAGGAAAATAGGTTCATTTTGCCAAATGTGTCGAGATGGCTTTGGTCTGGATATCATCTTAGCAACCTCCAGGTATGACAATGACCAGCACCATGTCTACGTATACGATCATGACCTGGGGGTTGAGATCCGGTGGGACGGTGAGTCCGTGGCCAGGATCCGAGTAGATGCCAGATACAGGGGAGCCACCAAGGGACTTTGTGGTACGTTCAATGGGAACGATGGGGACGAAATCAACCTGCTGAGGAACACTAAGGTCCTCCCCTCCACCTTCCAACTCATGGTCCAGGTAGAGAAACAAAGTATTTCTATCAACTTGATCTAGTTTCTGTTTTCTCGTTTCGTATAGTTCATTAATTTGTATCTCCTGCTTAAAAGATTGCGTACTACTGTCTCTTCAATACGGGTCCTACCACCTTCAGCCCTTCACTTACAATCATAATCATATATCCACTCGCGTGCGCTTTTTGAAGACATTTTAGGTAGCGGGCGCGCGCGGCCCGGTAAAATATCTGCACGCTAAATTTGATATACCCACCGGATTATATAGCCCGGCCCGCGAGAGCAGTTCTACGCCGGTTGCAATATAGCCCGCCTCTTGGAAGAAAATATTTTTTGGTGCTAAACTGGCTGAGATCATTGAAAGTGTCCACAACAACAATTTTAGCAGCAAAATATCGATCATGAGGCAAAAAACTGGCAAATAGAAGGATTTTTGTGGAGTTCATTATCGACAAAAACATCGAGGCGATGGAAAGTTAAGAGTCAAAACACTGAAACTGTTATTCATCATTGTTCAGCAGCTTACTGAATCATGAAATTATGAGAAGTAGTTCAACTTCGAAATAGAATTGGATTAAAAATTGACAGCAAAACAACATAGGTATCGATAATTAATAAATATTCAGCAAAATATGTGGCCAACAGTAGACAAAAGTCGAGTCAAATAGCAGAGAAAACAGTGAACTGCAGTGATAGCAGTGATAGCAGTGATAGCAGCAATTCTGTAAAATTCTGTAAACGCAATCATTCCGAGAAAGAGAAGCAAAAAGATACAAAATCAAAAACGAGAGAATGAAATACAATATCATGAAATAAAGTTAGGAATTTGCATTTGTGTTGATCATTAATTGCATTGCCATGTTGTCATGGTTACACATTCTTCGGAAATAGCAAGAGGTGAGTGAGAGCAATACGTCATTATCATTAGTAACAATGGTGCATTACTTTTTCTCACACACAGCGGATACGATGTAAAATAAATGCCGCCTAATTACCGCGACACTCTGATACATAGTGCAACTTCTCATGAGAAAAATTTTGAGGGACACTTTATTCTATTGACTTACCATATTCAACCATGGTAATTACGTCATTCTCATTTGTCTATTATAACAGTGCTGCAGAGTTTCACCAAATGTAAATACGCTCATTTTAACCCATTTTTTCATCGTTTTGTATCTCTTTTCAAGTTCTCCTGTAACTGATGCGTTTCACAAAGTGACATGCTACCATTTTCCCCTTTGTTTGTTTTTCCAATTATTGTTTGTTTTTCAAAGATTGCTAGTGTTTTAAGTTTAATTAACAGCATCTAACCACACTCTTAGCCAATAATCCTTCGATTGCAAGACCTTTGAGATTGATCCATGCTTTGATTTGATTCGCCTTTAAAATTTTCGCCCTCGGGCCCTTCGGGCCCTCGGGCTCATAACTTCTACATAAGCTTTACCAACCCCTTCGATCAAATACTTACGGTGCTTAATCGTGTTTGTATTGCATTTGTGAAAAAATTAAATTTTTGTTAATTAGAGAAAAAACTCAATATTATTGTTGCAAAACCTTCCTGTGTGTTCAAATCTTCGAGGATTTACTTGAACATTCAACTTTTTTCATCTTAGATATGCCATTCTCCCAAAAAGCTCACGCGAGTGGATATATACCATATACTCCTCGCCTCATGGGCTGAATTTCGTATAGCACTCGGGCTCTTCGAGCCCTGCGTGCTATACGATATATATCCCACTCGGGCTAGCGCCCTCGAGGGATATATTTCGATATGAAATTCAGCCCTAGAGGCTGCGGGTATATGTATATAGTAGTCTCACGACAAGTTTTGACCGATTTAAAGGGTAGTACTATATGCGTAGAGTCGTGTTCTACTCGCGCTTTATATCATGTGTTTGTTATGACACACCAATTTAAATACACATCTACGCGACCTTTGCTTTTGCGTTACAAAAATGTGCATATCTCCGAGGTTTTTTGAGCAAACTTGATGAAACTTTCAGGATATTTAGAGCTTCATAAAAGCAACATCTCAGTGAAGTTTAGATTCATTTTTGAGCTCCAGAAGCGGAGTTATGACCGAAAAGCCAGTTGTTAAGCGGTAACTTTAAAACAAAACACCGGTTTATCTGTCATATCTCAATTTCTGAGGGTCAGAAATGTTAGCTACTCCAGGAATGTATTGGTCATATCTTGCCCGTAATATCCTGTAAGTTTGATCAAAATTGCTCAAAAAACGGCTGAGTTATGCGCTTTTTTGTTTTGTGTTAACAAGCATTTTCTATTATTACCATATAAGGTAATGTGTGCTTGTTGTGTATAGGGTGTGTCTTTTGTACACCGTTCGACTACTATAGTACTTTAGAGGCTCAGACTCACCGCAGAAATATGATTTAGAGCACTCGGCTCAGCTTCGCTTCGCCTCGCACTCTAAATTATTTAAATGTCTCCAGCTACGCTGTCGACATTTAAATATTATATAGAGCCCTGCTCTCGCAGGGCTCTATATTGTCTGCGTGTTCGTCTTACGCCTCTAAAGTACATATATATCCCTACGAACAGTTTATCTACCAATTAGGGTCTTCCGACTTTTAATTAAAGTTACATTTTGTACTATTAGTAGTTTTGTTTTAAATTCCTTTATCGACATCCTTTCCTACGTAAATCTCTGAGTTTCCTCTAAAAATCGAGAACTGAAAAAAATATTGCGACATTTATACTGGCAGCATGTTGCCTAATCACCGAGTAAAATAAAACGGATCCTGCCCATCCCCCCTACACCCCTAACCCCCTCTCCAGGAATGGAAGATGCACTCCTTGGCCTTACCCCCAGGAATGGAAGTTTCACCCCTAACTCTCTCTTCCCTAACCCCCTCTCCTCCCTGCACCCCTAACCCCCTCTCCAGGAGTGGAAGTTGCCGAGCTGCACGTTTAACGCTGGAGTGTATAACGACCCTGCCTTCTGCCCCTCCACTTTAGCAGACTACACCACGTGCATGAGCGCGCTCACTGACGTGCGGTTCTCATTCTGCGTCACAGACATCCCTCCCATCCACTTCGTGGAGCGCTGCGAGAAGGTCTGTGTAATTCTACACTTTTAAGTTTACTGTAGTGAACTTTGGGTGGTTTTGTTACGTTTTAGCCTCGGTACGGTTGTGCAGCTCAGCAGAGTCGGCTGATTTCGTGCTGTTTTCCAATGTAACACTCGGTACTGAACAGTTTCTACAGAAAATTAGTGCAATGTGAAATCGGTTAGCACGAGAAACCGTTCGAAATTTGCCGATTGTGCCGAGCCGCGCTATCGTACCGACCCTTGAAGTAGGAACGTATCAAGGCCAAATCTGCCTAAAGTGCATTGCTGTCAGTGTTACTTTACTCTTTTTTAGTCATGCAGTTTGACATTATTTACGTTATATGACGCTTATTAACGCCCCCCTATCTGTTTCTCACAGGACCTGTGTAGATGTGGCAATGATGAGGCTTGCAAGTGCGATATTGTCAGCGCCTACGCTCAAATGTGCCAGGATACCCTCGGCCATGACCTAGCTTGGAGGGACGAAGACTTTTGCCGTGAGTTAAATCCCAACTTTTCCATATTCATTTGAGCAGATTCTACTCTTCACCTTCTTCACTATTCCCCCTCCCCACAGATCCCATATCCATCATTCACATCTCTCATAATCCCACTATTTTACAGAATTTGGCCCCTTTGTCTACGCTGGAAAATAACACAAAATATTGGTGAAATTAAAATAAAATGCTAATATCTAACACCCCTTGATCGCAAAAGTCCTGCGTGAATTAGGAAAGGGTCTCGGTATTATAGGAAAAATCATATTTATCACAATATGGTGAATTTGAACGTAGAACATCGATGCTGTTTAAATAGGCCAGTCTTTGTCCTTGAGCTGTAAATCCAACAGGCTTTCGATCTGAAAAAGAGCTGGAGGTTTATGAAGCCAAAATACGACCAACAATTTGTAAAATTTTCCATTTATAAACTTATTAAAAGGTTATTTCTAAGCTAACAAGGCGCCTTCCCATTCCATTATTTGTTTCGCTTGTTAGGAATTTGTAAAAACCGTGATAGTGATTTCATCTCTTTGGTTGACTAAATCGAAATAATTTCTACATCATGTTGACAACATGAACATCTCATGATGTCCACATCACGTTGACAACATGAACACCCCATGATGTCCACATCATGTTGACAACATGAACACCCCATGATATCAACATCACGTTGACAACATCACGTTGACAACATCACGTTGACAACATCACGTTGACAACATCACGTTGACAACATCACGTTGACAACATCACGTTGACAACATCACGTTGACAACATCACGTTGACACACCCCATGAACTCACCTCATCGTGAAGGAAGAAGGTGTTCCCCCCGGATCTCTGTGACTCTGAAAGTTCCGTCACCTCACTCATCGCCTCATCCTGAAGAGAACGCAGTCAATTATACTCGGCGTATTAGGGACTTGCGGGCTGCTCGGATTCTTGATAGCCTTTCACGTGATCTTCTTAGTATGCGACACCATATGGACCAATCAGATGGTTGTATCTGATATTGCCAAAGTCAGATACAACCATATGATTGGTCAATTAGGTATCACATACGAATGAGATCACGTCAAAGGCTGTCGAAAATACGAGCAGTCCGCCAATTTCTAACATGCCGAGTATAGCAGGCGATGGAACTGGAAGACGTCAGAACCATGGTTTAATTAGGAAGTTGGGTCCTGCAGTTGCCTATAATTCAAACATGGCATATTTGCTAATCAAAGTTAATAGGACTAATTTGAACTGAACCCTGAGCACATTATATAATTGAATGATGGGGGTCAAAATGAACTGTGACATGGCTTTTGATCGATAATGATCGAACTGCTCTGAAAAAGAACCGTCAATTGAGAATCAAACATGAAGCCCACACTTACCTCAAGAGCTCTTGTAGGGGTGAGCGTTAATAGAATTAACGAGATAAGTAGAAACATTGTTAGCTCTCTGAGTGGGTCTCTCAGCTCTGCTGGCTTTTATACGCGAGAAAACGTCTGTTAGGGCAGCCCTAACGCGGTGATTAATTAGATTGATGCGTTCCAATATCAATCACAGTTGTGTGACGATTATAATACTGCCGGCAACACCACTTCACAGTGCAATTTGCTGTGATAATCCAGGCAAATTCAGGCAATCTCACATACGTACGTAACTCGAGTAACACCAAACGCTTCTCCCTGCCACTCGTTCTACTGGCTCTTATGGGAGTTTTAAGGGGGTGCAATAGATAGAATAGATTAACAAGGTTTGTGTGTACCAATCAGAGGACTGGCAGGGCTCACCTGACCATCAGCACGTTCCTTCATGGCACTTGATGAATTGGAAAGGAAATTTGAATTTGAAACAATTGGTCTTCACCCAGTAAATACATAGCCCTACGAATCGTGATTAATTGACGACTTACTCATCTGCTTTTTCGTGGAAGGGCGCATCTTGTGAAGAAAGTAGTGCTTTAATATCATTAAACTTCTCCCTGCCTCACTCGCCAATAATTCAGAGAAGCCTTGCTTTTTAATAAAGGGGAACGTTTCTTTGAATTTCATTGCGGCCAATGAACACTGAACAGGTTTCACCTTCAAACACCCCAATTCAAAAAGCAAAGGGCAGGAATAGAAAATCAAATACATTGGTCACATCGAAAGCCACATGAAAGCCATGATTGAAACACTTGCCCATGATTATAAGTACCTATTGCTCTGGGGTTGTCCATGAAGGACGTCCGCAAAACTTCGGCCGTCCGCATTAATTTAGAAATCATCTGGGTCAGGCTTCTGTTGCTACTTTTCTTTGCAAAATCAACTACCCAGCTGGCTCGACCTTTGGAGGCCCGGGTGCTTTTTGCGACGTATGATAGCGCGCAAATTGATTTCAATGCAGTGCACCTTAAAATGTGTCCAAGCGCCTCAAAAGGTAGACGCACCCTGGAAGTCATTTGAGTTGGCTCAACCAACTTCAAGGTCAATTTTATAATTTCTTATCTTATGAATTAGGATCGTATGCGTTGACCAGGATGGCCTGGACGTGTACCAAAATGTTGACGTTGGTCTTGAGTTGTCCACCATTGCCCATGTGAGGCCTCGGAGCAAAAATGGCGCGCAAAAATCGAAAATTCACCCGAAGGAGATTAGCTTTTGCTTGCATTCAATTCGTCTCGACAAGCTGACCCACGTGAGAATTCAGCGCCGCGCGCTTATTCTCCAGTGGGTCAATCAACGTCCTACTTATCTCAACTTATATCTCAAATTCGTTTTTTGATTTCCTAAAAGTAAAAATATGAGGGGCGAACCCCCCACCCAAAAAAATATGGCCATCGGAGCAAAAATCCGGGGGGGGGGGGATTTTTGCTGAATTTAATTAATTTTAACTTAAGTCTAAGACTTCTGCAATCACAAATCAGCGGCCGGTGTCACACTCACAATCACATTCAACTGCAATATGCTGTGTAATTACTTCAACTTGTCAGACGTTGTCTTTCCTTCGTCGGACGCGCGCGCGGCCGCCGAAGGCGAGGGGGTCAGACTGAGACAACGTCTGACAAGAATTAGAAATTACTTGTCTTGTATGCTTTATGAAATAAGCCGAAACTCCAAAACTAGTTATTTCAACTTGTATAAAACATCGTCATTTCAGCTCGAAACCTGTGTCTGTTCGACAACAACGGGTGTCAGCACAAGTGCGCCGCTCCGGGCGTCTGTTCCTGCGAACCTGGCTTCTCCCTGGGAGTTGATGAGAAGAGCTGCGTCCTAGATATCTACGACCCCTCCGTAGATTCAAAGTGATGAGATAATATGGGCAACAGACTAGTAGTAGTACAATGTACTGTGAATACAATTCCCATTGCAGGGCGAAAACATTAACTAATACTAATGGGAATAATGCAAGTGTAATTTCGTGATTTATACTCCCAAATCCTTTTTTAGTTTTAATTTAATCCTTCAATTGGCCCTGGATCCTTATTACTTATGCCTACCACTAGAAATTCTAGAAATATGATTATGCAGAAGCTGGCGCTTTCATTTTTATTCTGTCACTCTGATAGAACCAGACGCCAGTGCCACTGCGTGGAGATTTAAGTTTTGACACTTTCTGCCTAGCAGTTTTGCTTCATAGCTGTTAGCTTAGAATTTACCCTGATGTCAGCAAATTTGAGATTTCTATTTTTATATATTTTTAACTTTATTGATCCCTTTTAATCTCAATCGCATGATCATATTCATATGGTCCTAATACTAATAGTATTAATTAGATTAAATAAGCATTATGATTTGCGACAGTGTTAAATTTGATTCAATTTCAAACTTCAAGCATTTTAAAAGTAAAACCCGATTTTCTCTTAGTTTTTATAATAATTCATTATTCATATTGTCACTGCATTGATTGTGCCATTCGCATTGTGCCGTAAGCGTAATGCCGTGTTTTACGGATGTGTGCACATGGATGATGGACATCATGGATTGATCGAAAGAACGTAATTGCTAAGCTAAACTCGTACAATTGTCAATTATTGGGGCTTTTATTTACTTTAAGCCGGCCTTTTTCAACTGGCCTTTTTTTATTTTTAACCGGACAAAAATCGAATCATTTTTAGTAGGATGTTACCTTGTCTGACGTTGACAGACCCTCTCGAGAATCAGCGCGGCGCTGATTCTCATCGAGCTGACGCCAGCTGCTTCTTGGCTGGCGTCAGCGGGTCATACATCGTACGACAAGATGTCATGTTACCCTACCCTCGCGCGCGCGGCGCAACCGCAAACCGGCAACGTTCCACATGACATTTGGACGTCACTTTGCGCCTTCCCCTAACCAGGGGTGTTTAGCGCTTGCCGCGCCGCGCACTCCGTGCGCGTAACCAGGGCCCTGGTTAGGGCAACTTTGCGCCTTCGGCTTGCTAAACACGTATATCCCTGTTATTATATCGTCGCGTCGCGTGGCGCGCTTCCCGTAGGGAAGCGCCGCGCGCTTGCTAAACACGTATATACCTGTGTGGCTCGCGCGGCGCGCTTCCCCGTAGGGAACGCGCGCGGCGCGTACACACACCTATGCGGGCTTAGGAAGCCGCGCGCACTGCTGCGTACACACACCTATGCTGTATGCGGGCTTAGGAAGCCTTCGGCAAAGGAAATAAACGGGCAACGTCCGTCCAATCATTTTTGCTAAACACTTGCACTCATACCCCTGTTTGCATTGCTAAACACGTATATCCCTGTCTGCGTTGCGCGTGCGCACACCTATGCGGGCTTAGGAACTGTTTGCATTGCGCGGCGCGCGCGCGCTTCCTTGCAGAACAGTATGGCAAGCGCGCGGTGCGTACTTGCACACCTTTGCGGGATAAGGAAATTAAAAATCTTGCCAGATAATGTCTGTCCCAGTGTCGGCCCATATCTTTAATTTATGGGAGTCGGGTTCCTAAGCACATAAAATGAGGGATCTGGTTAGAGCAATACACTCATACAGCGTTTGTGAAAATTTTCCTAAGCCCGCATGCAGGTACGGTGTGTGCACACGATGCGCGCTTCCGGGCGTCCCTAGTTCTCTGTGTCGGAGAAGGGCGCCGCGCGCGATATACGTGTTTAAAAAAAGGGAAAATTTGAAGCTTTTCCTTGCAAAAATGACGAAGATATAGCAAAATTTAGTCAATTTTGGAACTGCTGCAATTTTGGTCTTAAACATTAAACATAACTGACTTTATTTTGCAATATTTTCGTTATTTGTAAATGAAATTTTTCAAAGAAACTGTCTTATGCCAAAAATATATTCCTGCAAATTTTGATATCAATTGGACATTTACAAATGGTAGAATTGTTAAAGTTTGCTTGCAGCCCTTTTGGTCCGGAACTGACTTATATTTTGCACAGTAAGTGCACAGCACACCCTAAATGCTAAATCTGGCCTCTTTCCTATGTGTGTGTCTAACTTTAAGTCAGCTTTGCCATATCTCAGCAAACTGGTGGGTAAGTGGCACACTGGTTCAGTGTGTTGGGTATGGGATAGCAGTGTGAGTATACCTAAATGGATGTGTAAACCCCCTCATCTGTCATCAATCAGACTTTGGATCTGTCGGCTATTGTTACAGCTTTTGTTACAGCTTGCATGGTAGTGTGCGTGGATAGGGAACTGAAGTAGGGAGATGCCTTCCCTACTCTTTCTATTTTAATCTTATCCAATATGTTATTTAGTTTATCTTGTATAACACCAAAGATTTTAGCAGTTGTGTATTTAATAAACCAATATTTGTCTTTTATTTTAAACCAACATGACGTCACCTTAATGTAGAAAGGGCCTAAGTGAAAAAATCAAGTTTCGAGAAAAACGCGTTTAAAGTTTTTTATCGCAATGTAATTGTATGTAAATTCGAATCTTTGAAAATTCATAACTTTGCACAGGAATGATATTTTTTGATGAAATAAAAACCAGGAGAAAGAGCTCGATGAGATCTTTCAAATAAAGCAAAAATATTAAAAAGGGCCTATGTGAACTTAGGCCCTTTCTATGTTTAGGTGACGATGAGTTGATTTAGATATCAAGATTTTACTCTCCCACTAACACCAAAGATTTTAGCAGTTACGTATTTAACAAACCAATATTTGTCTTTTAAACCAACATGAGTTGATTTAGATATCAAGATTTTACTCTCCCACTAATCTTCCACTTCTTTTGAATTCTATGTTCTTCCTCCCCCCTCTAAACTGTGATGCTCAGAATTTCTGGAGTTACAGGTGGCCCAGCCTTGCAGTTGTAAGCTGTGAGAGGTATGGTGGGCTGAAACCATAGCTGCCAAATTGCTCTTTTTTGGAGGGTGCCCTCTCATGCCCTGTATTTGCCCTCCTTTTTGGACCTTGCCCTCCGAACCTTCTTTTTTGCTCTCTTTTTGAACAATTTGCCCTCCTTTTTGGGCTTTTTAGAAATATACCTATTTTGAAAGTATATTTATCCCGAAAATATACCTAAAAAAGGTTGACATACTTTTTGACCAAAAATTCATTTGAAAATAGTTAAGAAAAGGTCGACATGCTTTTTGACCAAAAATTAATCTGAAATATACCTAAAAAAGGTTGACATACTTTTTCCAATAGGGTGCGCCCTTTTTTCAAACCTATACCGGCTCAATGACCCACTTGTAGAGCTCAATGAGCTGAATTCAACGGTACCAAACTTTTTGAAATTGGACAACGGGAACCTTCCCGGCATCGGCGTTTTATTTTTGGTCACGTGACTCCCACTAATCACGTGACCTGGTCACGTGACTACAGCAGAGCCATCGCGCGCGCGGCTCAGCGCGGCCATTTTACGCGTAAATCCTCGGCGCGTTGAATCTAGCTGGACTCACTGGATATATTGTGGAGCCCTTTCTGTTATTTGGGGAGCCCTTTCTGTTATTTTAAACGCATATAACTATAAGCCTTGATTGTGCCTGATTGCAGAGTGCCTGATTGACTTTGAGCGCTCTGCACTATCATATTCATATCATATCAGCGGATCAGATTCTAATTATATGACTGTTAAGGTCAATGAGATGGATCCATTAACTCATCTTTAATATAAAATGAATTCACACGTGAATAATGTTTGTGCCGCCGTATACAATTAAATTTGAGCTTGCCAAGATGATATCAAGAGAAAGGAAGGCTAAGCTGGGCTTAGTTGCGCCGTTGCTATGGATACAGATATTCTGCACGTGCAGATTATGATCAGTTCTATGCGAGTACTTTCTGATACGTTGTTGATTGCTGCGTTTTAGCGTTTGAACGAACGAAGTGTTTACTGTTTTCATTTGAAATTCAAGATCTGGAAATAGAGAACGGGTATGGCTTGCATCGTGGAGGCTATTTCCGCTAGCATCTCTTCATAAATCAATGACAGACGTTGGTCGATTTAAATCAATTCTGAGTTGATGGTTAACGGAAAAATGTGAATTTACAGCACGGAATCAAAATCAAATTGAATCGAATTTTGGCATAGCACATTGCGCTTTTGGAATACTGCTCTTGGCGTAAATCAATGCTTTGATTCAACGTTCAGTATGAGTACGATACTCGGTTTTAATTTTCAGATTTAAGTTCATCATACAAGAGCAAATTATAATGATCAAAACTTGCACGGTCCAGCATCACTAAAAGTAACTAAAGAATAATGGTCAAGTTTGCTCCTCCATAAACTTTTTGAGAGCTTATTATTTGGTCCTGTATCATCTGGCAGGCCCAACGGGCCTTTCTATTTAATAATAATTATACTTAAGATAGGAAATATGCAGGATTTCGATCTTACAGGCACTTTCACTAACAGGCACACACTATTGCAGTGACAGCAAATCCCAGGCAGCGATTCTGCAACGATTCTGTTTGATGTTCGACCAGTTCTTGTGACTTATCCTTGATGTCGCTCAACCGAACAGAAACAACGTTCAATAACAGCAACTATAACGTGAGTATGCCAGGCTTCAGACAATTTCTTCTAAGTATCAAATACAAAAAATGAGGCCTGGGACTCCCGAGTATAAAGTTGGGATCAAAGGCCACGTTATCATTATTATAGCTGACGGACGACGGTATCAAAACAATACGAGTTTCAAACAAATTATGTCTGCTGAGCCAATTACTCAGTACCAAACGGGTCACATAACTATTGAACTATATGTGAGTAGTTACACACCCAATCAATGAATCGAGTACAATTATACACATGCATGGAAATGTTCTCGTACATCCGTCTACAGCTGGACGAGTCTGGCTGTAGCTGGACGCGTCTGGCTGTAGCTGGACTCGTCTGGCTACAGTTGGACTCGTCTGGCTGTAGCTGGACGAGTCTGGCTACAGCTGGACTCGTCTGGCTGTAGCTGGACTCGTCTGGCTACAGTTGGACTCGTCTGGCTACAGTTGGACTCGTCTGGCTACAGCTGGACTCGTCTGGCTACAGCTGGACTCGTCCGGCTACAGCTGGACTCGTCCAGGTACAACTGATGGTATCAAAACAATACGAGTTTCAAACAAATTATGCATGCTGATCATTCAATAACTCAGTACCAAACAAGTCACATAACTATAGAACTATTGAACTATAGGTGAGTAGGTACACACCCAATCAATGAATCGAGTACAATTATACACATGCAAGGAAATGATCTCGTACATCCGTCTATAACAGCTGGACGAGTCTGGCTGTAGCTGGACGCGTCTGGCTGTAGCTGGACGCGTCTGGCTGTAGCTGGACGCGTCTGGCTGTAGCTGGACGCGTCTGGCTGTAGCTGGACGCGTCTGGCTACAGTTGGACTCGTCTGGCTGTAGCTGGACGAGTCTGGCTACAGCTGGACTCGTCTGGCTGTAGCTGGACTCGTCTGGCTACAGTTGGACTCGTCTGGCTACAGCTTGACTCGTCTGGCTACAGCTGGACTCGTCCGGCTACAGCTGGACTCGTCCAGGTACAACTGATGGTATCAAAACAATACGAGTTTCAAAAAAATTATGCATGCTGATCATTCAATAACTCAGTACCAAACAAGTCACATAACTATAGAACTATTGAACTGGTAATCGCACTATATAAAGACACCGCACTATATAGAGACACCATTTCTCTATAAAGTGCACTGTCGCTATATAGTGTTTTTTCGCACTATATAGAGACAAAATGTCGACCATAATATGTTAATGTCTGTTCAGAAGATACTTCGAGTGAAAGCGCACTATATGGAGACACCTCCTCATTAAGCGTACAAGCGTACCTTATTAGTGATCGCAATAGCGGGTCACATTGCATTGGTCCCACACAACATGCAGTCACAGTAACATGTACTCATGTACAATGGTTCTTGCGGCTAGTATATTCGCACCAGGTCTACTCCACAGACAACGTTCCAATGTTCCATTACTGCATAAACAGATGACCTTGGACACCTAGCTCTTCCTCCCCTCCCCTTGTTCCAGCACCTCACCAGACCCTGCTCCCACACCTCCCCCGCCCCCTCTCCTGTCCCCTACTGGAAGTGCACAGAAGCTCCTCGGGGATTTCCTGCCTGGCCGACCGTTCAAGACTCCTCACCCACATGATTTCCTCCTTCCCACAACCATGATGAACAACCCGGCCTCATCGGGGAAGTCCGATTAGTCCCGGAATCCTAATGAGGTCACAAGCAGTATCTACAGTATGCTACTTATCTCTAATCCTAATGAGGTCAGCTAACAAGCAGTATCTACCGTATGTTACAGATCTGTAATCCTAATAAGGTCAGCTAACATTCATGATAATCAGTTGTACATGCGAGTCATACAATTCTATTGTCTCTATAAAGTGCGCTGTCTCCATATAGTGTTTTTACGCACTATTTAGAGAATGTGAACTTTGGCTCCAAAACAGCTTGTCTCTATATAGTGCGCTGTCTCTATATAGTGCGGGAATCATTGAACTATAGGTGAGTAGGTACACACCCAATCAATGAATCGAGTACAATTATACACATGCAAGGAAATGATCTCGTACATCCGTCTATAACAGCTGGACGAGTCTGGCTGTAGCTGGACGCGTCTGGCTGTAGCTGGACGAGTCTGGCTGTAGCTGGAGGCGTCTGGCTGTAGCTGGACGAGTCTGGCTACAGCTGGACTCGTCTGGCTACAGTTGGACTCGTCTGGCTGTAGCTGGACGAGTCTGGCTACAGCTGGACTCGTCTGGCTACAGTTGGACTCGTCTGGCTACAGCTGGACTCGTCTGGCTACAGCTGGACTCGTCTGGCTACAGCTGGACTCGTCCAGGTACAACTGATGGTATCAAAACAATACGAGTTTCAAACAAATTATGCATGCTGATCATTCAATAACTCAGTACCAAACAAGTCACATAACTATAGAACTATTGAACTATAGGTGAGTGGTACACACCCCAATCAATGAAAAGTACAATTATACATGCAAGGAAATGATTCGAACTAACAGCTGGTAAAATTTTAGCTGAACGCGTCTGGCTGTAGCTGGACGTGTCTGGCGTAGCTGGACGCGTCTAATGTAGCTGGACGTCTGGCTGTAGCTGGACAAGTCTAATCTGGACGCTGTCTGGCTACAGTTGGACTCGTCTGGCTGTAGCTGGACGAGTCTGGCTACAGCTGGACTCGTCTGGCTGTAGCTGGACTCGTCTGGCTACAGTTGGACTCGTCTGGCTACAGCTGGACTCGTCTGGCTACAGCTGGACTCGTCCGGCTACAGCTGGACTCGTCTAGGTACAACTGATGGTATCAAAACAATACGAGTTTCAAACAAATTATGCATGCTGATCATTCAATAACTCACTACCAAACAAGTCACATAACTATAGAACTATTGAACTATAGGTGAGTAGTTACACACCCAATCAATGAATCGAGTACAATTATACACATGCAAGGAAATGATCTCGTACATCCGTTTATAACAGCTGGACGAGTCTCGTAGCTGGGGGCGCTGGCTGTAGATTTTCACATGATCATCTTTCAGAAGGATATTTGAACTTTTCAAATCACGGTGGATTATGGGTTTTGGCTTCATATTGTGTAAATAGGCGATAGCATCAGCAATTTCTGCCCACCAAACAATCATGTGCTCTTTTGTATATCCAATATCAATTCTTTTATGTAGCAAGTTGTACAAAGACCCTTGGGTAGCAAGCTCCATAACCATCAAGCACTTGGGTCCAACAGACATTCCATATAGTTGTATTATATTTCGATGCGATACTGAACCCAATACTTCAACTTCTGTTTTAAAAGCATCAATCTCAGATTGGGTTTCAAAAACTTTCACAGCGACTTCTTTTCCATTTATTGTAGCAGTTTTAACGGTTCCAAAACTGCCTCTATCAATTACACTTGTGATATTGATAATTTTGGGGTCAATTTCAGGAATGGATTTTGGGAGAGACTCGAAGAAGGCATTTGAGCCCATACCATAGTGATCCTGAAGTATGAATGTTAATAAGTTTGTCAATTCAATTCAATTTTTACAGCACAAACTTGAAATATATTCTCCATCACTTCCATCAGGTTATATCATGATCCATCTGTGGTGTGCTGAGGGCAGGCAAATTCAAAATCTGTTCAAAAGGGCCCTCCCATCAAGGACATATACAAACATTGTTTGACTACAAAGCGTACAAAGTAATGAATCCAAAACTTTATAACATATAAGTAAATAGATAAATATTTTTTGATATTACAGCAACAACTGTTTTTATGCTTCACTAGGCATTAAGGGATCATTGAACACATATTATGTAATCAATTTTTGGCTGATTTCAACCCCCCTCCCCCTCGTAAACAATTTTACAGTAGTTGTATTTGTTACAATAACATAATCATTTGGCAACACCCCCCCCCCTCTAGGTGATTACGTAATATGTGAACAATCCCTAAATTAAACTGTATCTTCCAGATTTGTTGAACTTGATTGCTTTTAGCATTGACTAAAACACTAAAAATGCAAAAATGGATTTGAATTAAAAAGAAAACTTTCTTCAAGACATCAATCTGCAAGACTTTTCTCCAACTCCGTGCTTGAACTCCAACATGATCCCTTGAGGTAATTAGGGTGCGCCCTTTTTTCAAACCTATACCGGCTCAATGTCCCACTTGTAGAGCTCAATGAGCTGAATTCAACGGTACCAAACTTTTTGAAATTGGACAACGGGAACCTTCCCGGCATCGGCGTTTTATTTTTGGTCACGTGACTCCCACTAATCACGTGTGGAGGTCTACGGAGGGGTGGGCCGCTCGCGGTTCACCCTGACGGCGACCCTACCGGGGGTCGAGGAGGGAGAGGCCAGGATGGCGATCCTGGACACCCTGCTCCATTCCGGGGAGGAGTACACGGTGGGCATCCCCACGCGGGTGCCCGGCGGTTTGCCTTCCCGGTTGACGAGGACGACTGATAAGAGTCGCCAGGGGCGTCCTGGAGGCCAATGGGGTGACGGTGACCCTCACACGCACATGGAACAGGTACACCCTGCATGTTCCGCAGGAGTACCATTTATTCCCACTTGAACGCCTGATCTCAGGCATCAATCAAAGGAACAGCCGGACGGTCCGCGGACCAACCGGCATTCCTGACAACGCACTTCGTGGTGTCAACGTGATGGAGGAGGGGGGAGGGGAGGGGAGTTGCCAGCCGCGGAGGGTACGGGCCTGGATAGATGTGTCACCAGAGGGCGAGGAGTATCTCCGAGCTAATGACATGCTACTCAGGACCGTGTCCTCGGCGATTCGGCTCTGGCCGGCCGCCAGTAGCCGCCCGGCCCCAGACAAGTCGTAAGACCTGTAGGGGGTTGGGCGGGGCCCCTCGACTCTTTTCTCCGCCGCACCAACAAGCCCCCACAACCCCGACCCCAAACCAAACCTTAACTTCTCCCCAACGCGGGGTGGGGCCCTCTGCACGACCAACAGAGGAGCTACAAGTAAAGGTAAGCAAAATCTTCTATCAGTTACCCAAATCAACCTCAAGAAAAAGAAGAATGCATGGGACACGTTAATCGCGTTTAATAAGAACAAAATTAACCCCATAATTCTTGCCACGGAGCCATACTCGAACTCCAACAACATCATCCAACAACATCATCCCCACTCTGACAACTACACCAACAACCTGGACAAAGATATCAAGCTTATCAGCGTCAACAACATTTGCTGCTACACAGATGGCTCTAAAACAGACCACGGGGTGGGCGGCGGCTACGTCATCAAGGACCCCCACAACGAGAACACAACCGAGTACCACTTCAAGATGAAAGATCACTGCACGGTCTTTCAGGCCGAAATAGCAGCACTTATGCATGCTGCTGACAGACTTAAACACTACAACAACAAGCTTATCCGGCTTATCACCTTCTGGAGCGACAGCCTATCGGCACTCCAAGCTCTTTCCAACAGAATCCACAGGAACAAATCAGTTGCAGACTGTCACAAGTCACTCACCTCCCTAGCTCATGACAACACAGTCCAAGTCAGATGGATAAAAGCCCACATCGGACACTGGGGAAACGAGAAAGCAGACCAGCTTGCCAAGGCTGGCACCAAAGATGGTAACCCTGTCACCAGCCTTGTCCCCATTTCATTCATCAAACACTTAATCAATACCAAGGTAACCAACCTCAGCCACGACAGGTGGATCACCAACAAACATGCTCACACTGACATGATCATAGGTAACCATCAGAAGAAGGTTTTTCACACACTTAACAACAACACTGGCAACCGTATCCGGTACCGAACTGCTATCTCCATTATTACAGGACACATAGGACTGAACAAACACTTGCACAGAATAACACGCTGACACACCAAACTGCCCTTACTGCACTGACACTGAGGAGACAGTGGCACACTTCATTGGACAATGCCCTGCTTTTATGAGAATCAGAGGCAACACACTCGGGACATACTATGACTCCATTAACGACATCATGGACAACAACAGTATGGACGCACTGATCAATTACACACTCCAAACCAAAAGACTACAGCGAACAGAGGAGGAGGCGGACAATACAGGGGTGACATAGCATCTACTCATCTCTCCGATAGCTCTGAAGTATCTGGTATTGTATTGGTAAAGGTATCCTCCCCTCGCTAGCCACACCCTCATTTCACCCTCCACCACCTCCATCACCTTTCACCCTCACCCCCGGCCGCCTCGGCGACTAGTAGGCACAGTCCCACCGGGACTATCCTCTGCGGACCCTCGGGTCCGGCCTCTCTTTGATGATAATCACGTGACCTGGTCACGTGACTACAGCAAACCATCATTGACTCACTCAGCGGCAATTTACGCGTAAATCCTCGGCGCGTTGAATCTAGCTGGACTCACTGGATATATTGTGGAGCCCTTTCTGTTATTTTGGGAGCCCTTTCTGTTATTTTAAACATATAAGCCTTGATTGTGCCTGATTGCAGAGTGTCTGATTGACTTTGAGCGCTCTGCACTATCAGTATCATATTCATATCATATCAGCGGATCAGATTCTAATTCTATGACTGTTAAGGTCAATGAGATGGATCCATTAACTCATTAATAATAATTATACTTAAGATAGGAAATATGCAGGATTTCGATCTTACAGGCACTTTCACTAACAGGCACACACTATTGCAGTGACAGCAAATCCCAGGCAGCGATTCTGCAACGATTCTGTTTGATGTTCGACCAGTTCTTGTGACTTATCCTTGATGTCGCTCAACCAAACAGAAACAACGTTCAATACCAGCAACTATAACGTGATTATGCCAGGCTTCAGACAATTGCTTCTAACTATCAAATACAAAAAATGAGGCCTGGGACTCCCGAGTATAAAGTTGGGCTCAAAGGCCACGTTATCATTATTATAGCTGACGGTATCAAAACAATACGAGTTTCAAACAAATTATGTATGCTGAGTCAATAACTCAGTACCAAACGGGTCACATAACTATTGAACTATAGGTGAGTAGTTACACACCCAATCAATGAATCGAGTACAATTATACACATGCATGGAAATGATCTCGTACATCCGTCTACAGCTGGACGAGTCTGGCTGTAGCTGGACTCGTCTGGCTGTAGCTGGACTCGTCTGGCTGTAGCTGGACGCATCTGGCTGTAGCTGGACGCGTCTGGCTGTAGCTGGACGAGTCTGGCTGTAGCTGGACTCGTCTGGCTGTAGCTGGACGCGTCTGGCTGTAGCTGGACGCGTCTGGCTGTAGCTGGACTCGTCTGGCTGTAGCTGGACTCGTCTGGCTACAGCTGGACGCGTCTGGCTGTAGCTGGACGCGTCTGGCTACAGCTGGACTCGTCTGGCTCAGCTGGACGATGGTATGGCAAAGAGTTTCAAACAAATTATGCATGCTGGACTCATTCTCAGTACCAAACAAGTCACATAACTATTGACTATGCTGGTGGTACCAGTCAGGTACACTGGACTCGTCCATGGGTACAACTGACGGTATCAAAACAATACAGTTTACAAACAAATGATCTCTGATCCGTTCTGGACGCGTCAGTACCAAACAAGTCACGCTGTCTGAACGCGTTGGCTGGACTGGACGCGACTGGCTACAGCTCAATGAATCTGGCTACAGCTGGACGCGTCTGGCTGTAGCTGACGCGTCTGGCTGTAGCTGGACGCGTCTGGCTGTAGCTGGACGCGTCTGGCTGTAGCTGGACGCGTCTGGCTGTAGCTGGACGAGTCTGGCTGTAGCTGGACGCGTCTGGCTGTAGCTGGACGCGTCTGGCTGTAGCTGGACGAGTCTGGCTGTAGCTGGACTCGTCTGGCTACAGCTGGACTCGTCTGGCTACAGCTGGACTCGTCCGGCTACAGCTGGACTCGTCCAGGTACAACTGACGGTATCAAAACAATACGAGTTTCAAACAAATTATGCATGCTGATCATTCAATAACTCAGTACCAAACGGGTCACATAACTATTGAACTATAGGTGAGTAGTTACACACCCAATCAATGAATCGAGTACAATTATACACATGTATGGAAATGATCTCGTACATCCGTCTACAGCTGGACGCGTCTGGCTGTAGCTGGACGCGTCTGGCTGTAGCTGGACGCGTCTGGCTGTAGCTGGACGCGTCTGGCTGTAGCTGGACGCGTCTGGCTGTAGCTGGACGAGTCTGGCTGTAGCTGGACGAGTCTGGCTGTAGCTGGACGAGTCTGGCTGTAGCTGGACGCGTCTGGCTGTAGCTGGACGCGTCTGGCTGTAGCTGGACGAGTCTGGCTGTAGCTGGACGAGTCTGGCTGTAGCTGGACGAGTCTGGCTGTAGCTGGACGAGTCTGGCTGTAGCTGGACGAGTCTGGCTGTAGCTGGACGAGTCTGGCTGTAGCTGGACGAGTCTGGCTGTAGTTGCTTAGTTGGACGAGTCCGGCTACAGCTGGACGAGTCTGGCTACAGCTGGACGAGTTTCAAACTTTCAAACAAATTATGTATGCTGAGTCAATAACTCAGTACCAAACGGGTCACACAAGTGGGTGGGCGACATCTCATCTCACGACATTTCATCTCAGGACACTTCATCTCCGTGTCCTGACCCTAACCCAAAGCCTAACCCTGACCCTAACCCAAACACTAACCCTAACCCTAACCCAGACCCTAACCTTTGCGTAGAGCTGACCCAATCAATGAATTATTACACTCACTTATTTAGCCGTTACGACTGTGCAAAACACAATGGTCAAGGCAACGAAGGTCAAGGCAACGGCCAACGCGGAGAGTCAAGGCAACCAGTATCACAGTATAATGCAACTTAAATCAAGGCAGGTGTCAAGGCAAAGAGAGTCAGACCAAACAACGGATCGCATAACAGCATCAAGAGATCAAGGAAATGATGTCTACAGATAGAATGGGTGTTGACCCCTGCTGGGTCCTGTTCAAGTGACCTACAGGCCTGACATGCATAGAGCGATACAGTCACCCAATCAGCCCTACCAGACAGTCTCAATCTGCCCACCCTTGCATGTTAGGCATATGGGTCACCTTACCAGCATCCAGCAGGGGACAACACCCATATTATCTGTAGACACCATTTCCTTGATGCCGTTATGCGATCCGTTGCTTGCTCTGACTCTCTTTGCCTTTACACCGGTTGCCTGATACTCGCTGCCTTGACTCTGCACTGTTTGACTTGATTCTGGAAGATTGGAGCTGGTGGCTTTGACTCTTGATGTTGTGAAGTACCTAGTGATTTTAATGATTTGCTTCAATTGCCTTTGTATGGTGCAGGCTTGACTCCTTTTCTCTAGAAATTTAGGAATAAATGCGCCGATTAGTTGGGGTCTACAGCCAGACTCGTCCAGCTACAGCCAGACGCGTCCAGCTACAGCCAGACTCGTCCAGCTACAGCCAGACGCGTCCAGCTACAGCCAGACTCGTCCAGCTACAGCTAGACTCGTCCAGCTACAGCCAGACGCGTCCAGCTACAGCCAGACGCGTCCAGCTACAGCCAGACTCGTCCAGCTACAGCCAGACGCGTCCAGCTACAGCCAGACGAGTCCAGCTACAGCCAGACGAGTCCAGCTACAGCCAGACGCGTCCAGCTACAGCCAGACGCGTCCAGCTACAGCCAGACGCGTCCAGCTACAGCCAGACGCGTCCAGCTACAGCCAGACGCGTCCAGCTACAGCCAGACGCGTCCAGCTACAGCCAGACGCGTCCAGCTACAGCCAGACGCGTCCAGCTACAGCCAGACGAGTCCAGCTGTAGACGGATGTACGAGATCATTTCCATACATGTGTATAATTTTATTTGTACTCGATTCATTGATTGGGTGAGTAACTACTCACCTATAGTTCAATAGTTATGTGACCCGTTTGGTACTGAGTTATTGACTCAGCATACATAATTTGTTTGAAACTCGTATTGTTTTGATACCGTCAGTTGTACCTGGACGAGTCCAGCTGTAGCCGGACGAGTCCAGCTGTAGCCGGACGCGTCCAGCTACAGCCAGACGAGTCCAGCTACAGCCAGACGCGTCCAGCTACAGCCAGACTCGTCCAGCTACAGCCAGACTCGTCCAGCTACAGCCAGACGCGTCCAGCTACAGCCAGACTCGTCCAGCTACAGCCAGACTCGTCCAGCTACAGCCAGACGCGTCCAGCTACAGCCAGACGCGTCCAGCTACAGCCAGACGCGTCCAGCTACAGCCAGACGCGTCCAGCTACAGCCAGACTCGTCCAGCTACAGCCAGACGCGTCCAGCTGCCAGACGAGTCCATACAGCCAGACTCGTTTCCATGCGATTCATTGATAGATTGATACAGCCAGACTCGTCCAGCTGTAGACGGATATACTAGATCATTTCCTATAGTTCAATGTAAATACTCACCTATAGTTCAATAGTTTGGTACTGAGTTATTGACTCAGCATACATAATTTGTTTGAAACTCGTATTGTTTTGATACCGTCAGCTATAATAATGATAACGTGGCCTTTGATCCCAACTTTATACTCGGGAGTCCCAGGCCTCATTTTTTGTATTTGATACTTAGAAGCAATTGTCTGAAGCCTGGCATACTCACGTTATAGTAACTGTTATTGAACGTTGTTTCTGTTCGGTTGAGCGACATCAAGGATAAGTCACAAGAACTGGTCGAACATCAAACAGAATCGTTGCACAATCGCTGCCTGGGATTTGCTGTCACTGCAATAGTGTGTCACACACTGTGTGCCTGTTAGTGAAAGTGCCTGTAAGATCGAAATCCTGCATATTTCCTATCTTAAGTATAATTATTATTAATGAGTTAATGGATCCATCTCATTGACCTTAACAGTCATAGAATTAGAATCTGATCCGCTGATATGATATGAATATGATAGTGCAGAGCGCTCAAAGTCAATCAGGCACTCTGCAATCAGGCACAATCAAGGCTTATATGTTTAAAATAACAGAAAGGGCTCCCCAAATAACAGAAAGGGCTCCACAATATATCCAGTGAGTCCAGCTAGATTCAACGCGCCGAGGATTTACGCGTAAAATGGCCGCGCTGAGCCGCGCGCGCGATGGCTCTGCTGTAGTCACGTGACCAGGTCACGTGATTAGTGGGAGCCACGTGACCAAAAATAAAACGCCGATGCCGGGAAGGTTCCCGTTGTCCAATTTCAAAAAGTTTGGTACCGTTGAATTCAGCTCATTGAGCTCTACACGTGGGACATTGAGCCGGTATAGGTTTGATAAAAAGGGCGCACCCTAAGGTAATGCAATGTAGACAGCAGCAGGATCCAAATGAGTCACACCAAGATGAGTGGTGTGCAGGCTTCTTCAGTTGAATACTTACCTCAGCTTTCGGGGTGTTTAAATTGCGAGAGCTTTTTATGAGGTAGGCCACCCAGCAGTCACCCCCTGGTACCAAAATTAATTATTTAATTTATCTAATAGCTCCTATTTATGAGCCCAAGGTACATCATACTAGCAAAAATCTAAATGAAAACCTAATCTCAAATACCATAAACGTACAAAAACCATAAACCCTGGTACCAGGGTATAGCACCCTCAAGTGCAGTGACCACCAGCCTGAATTAAACTGAAACTTGCTCTTTGGTCTTTGTATGAACTCCAAGCATCAAGAAATTAAACACACTTAGTGAAGAGAAGTAGAGGACCAGTGGATGGATTAACATTTGAAAAAAACAAGCCTTTTATTAGCCTAATAGCTAATAAAAGTACCACATCACTTATGTGGAACTCACAAACTTATGAAATTATAAAGAACTAAAAAGTTATTACCTATATAATAAACAATATGCATAGCAAACAATGAATACTTGAGATAAACACAACATTATTAATGTCGGCGGCAAATGAAAATACACTTGACTGGAAAAATGTGGATCTTCCATGGCCAAAATAAAAAGAATTGATCATTCAGGCTGGCTGAGGGTCGTCCAGCATATCATTTTAGGATATGTTCAACAGTTCCCAGCCGGCCAAAATGATTAATTCTTTAAAAAAAAAGGATTGAATAAATTAATAAAACACTTCCTTTCAAAATCCATTATGATAAATAATAAACCCTTCCTAAGTCATGTCAATATGTAAGGTGCAAACGTCCAAACATAAATACTGGATAACTGAACAATTATAATATAAAACACAATGAAATATCTCAACAACAAAATTTGAGAGTATAAAGGGCAATTGTCCCCCAATCAGTTTTAGGTATGAGATTCAGATCAAGTGCGTCCATTTCTGATGTTTTTCCCTTGGGTTTGCCTCTATAGCCCCGGAGTGAAATGACACATGTCTTGAGATTAACTCTTCTTATTTTGTGGATTGAAGACACTCAAATTTTCAGTCAAGTGTATTTTTATTTGCTGTCGACATTAGATTAAAATAAAAGTTGCAACTTGTAAGAAGTTTTCTGCTCACTATTTGATATCAAATCAAATTATTTACCACGTAGTTGTATACATGTTGATCGCGTTGCGCGGTGCGTTATGTTCATTTATATCTAACCAGATTCTCACATGCCTGCCTTACGGCTGAATATTGTTAGGCGTTGCCTGACCCCCTCGACCCTCGTGCGCGTCATGGTCAGACAAGCGGAATTGAATTGCATCGAATACGGAAACGAAAATTTCATTAACCAGGGGCGTCGCCCATTCGTCGTTGACGCCAGCCGGCTGAGAATCAAGAATCAGCGCTGCGAGCCCCACGCGGCGCTGATTCTCATGAGGGTCTGTCAAAGGCCGACAATTTGAGTTTTGGTTAGAGTTGCCCTAACCAGCGCGCGTGCACTTTTCGTTTTTCATTCTGTGCGCGCGTAAACATCTAGTTGGATATTGAATGGTTAGAGTTCACCTAACCAGGTGCTAACGCCGATCGGCGATGTTAGGAGGAGTGAAACGACGGCGAGCGCAAAAGAGGGCTCTGGTTAGAGTAATCTTGTTCCCATACATAATCTCAAATTTGATTGCATGATGTTGTGTCGTATATAGTTTACAAACAGAAGTCAGGTTAACACTTAACAATAAAACGGATTTTCTATTCTTCTGGAGCTGAGTAGCATAATTGTTCTATGATATCATCACAATAGTTATATAAAATTCCAGGCAATGAGATAGCATTCAATTTTATTTATTTCTGCTGAAATGCCGTTGTTTTACAAGGGCACATACAACATACTAGGGTATAAGTGCTTTGTGCTAGATTTAGTATTTGGTTTCATGATCCTTCATGATTTCAAGTGAATTGCTAAACATGTATATCCCTGTGTGGCTCGTACACACACCTATGCTGGCTTAGGAATCAAGTGAACGAGATGAATGGAACTCAATGATGATAATGAATGGAATGAATCAAACAATTTCACACAACCATGCAAATCAACTGATAGTTTCGATATCTAATTAGAAGATCTAAGCAGGTGGAGTTCTTACCTGCAAATCCTTTTTTAGCGAAAAAGAGGTATTTCAACTTACGTTATTAACATTTTAGTATGGGGGCCATTTCATGATAATTTGCATATTTTCAGCATTTAGTTAATTAATCATATCCAGTTTTTTAATCCTTTCAAGTTAATCAATTCTTTTTCAGCTATGATAATTGCAATACCAAATAAATGTATATGTTGCATTCCCAAATAAGTTTATATGTAGCTTTGGAATGGTCTTTTTTACTTAATTATCTTTGACTCTATACCTGTATGTGTATTCATTTTAAACTAGGCGTAGAATTGATTGCTGCTGTTAATTGCTATCAAAAGTATTATTTATTAATTTATTAACCGTACTAAATTATGTTATTGCTTTATTGTTACTGTATTTATTTTTCAGTGTTAATGTTAAGATGACTTGGGCTGGAAGATCCAGCGTACTGTTTAATGAAACATAGATATTTTGTGGACAAGAGTGTTGATGTATTTCATCAAAACAATTATTTTATTTTATTTATTTTCGGAATTTAAAATTCCATCTTCAGGATCCCTGTGTAAATGTTGATCATCCTCAAATTTGATTGTATAAAGTAGTGTTGTCAAGTTTTATTGTAACTTTTGATTCTGTACATTGGGCTCAAATATAGGAGCATATTAGATCATCACTGATAAGCCAAGAAATTTGTCAGGTTAAGTAACATTTCTGGCGAGAGAGCAGTTAAAATGGTTCCAAAATAGGCAATTTAAGTCTTTCCATCCTTTTAAAAGAGCTTCACTAGATATCATCATCATTGTGCTTCGAAAAGTTGTCAGTTGGTATCTCTTTTCATTGTAATATGATAGCTGTCTGTGTAATTTGTACCCTACAGGCCCCTTTTTACCAAACATCATTGAATGAGTATTATCTCCTTCAACTGAGGAGCTAAGATTACGCAGTTTCAATTTTCTGACAGACAAGGCCCATTTCAAATAAGAAATGTTGACTTTTCTGGTCAACATTGATTACTCAGATATGCTTTGACCTCAAAAAATCGTATTTTTGAAAAAATGAAAAATATTTACTTTTCATTTATATTTGAGTTTTAGGACATAGGGTGAATCGAGAGCCCCAAAAATTTGCTCGCTTGACTCATTACCCTTTTTCTATCATTACAAATGATTTTTCTTGGCGCTCAGATCACTGAAATGTGGATTATAGCAAAATGAAAAGGTGTCCAAAATGTCCCTTCAAGGGTACATTTTATGCTTCAAAGCATGACCCTTTTAAAGTGGTAAATTACGCTCGGTTTTTATGAAAAAGTTTCAAATATATTTTTTTGAGTATTATACGCCACAAACATGACACAATTTGAAAAGGTAATTCTGAAAATTTCATTCTGTACAGGCCTTTTTGTAACATAAATTTTTCAAATATTGTATTTCAATGCTTCCATGGACTCCAATTCGTACATTTGAAATGGTTTTCATGGTTTTTGATGAGCCAAGACACTAACAATCTATCATCAACCACTTTTGACTCAAGGGAACTAACTTTAATAAAAATCAACCCAATGAAAGCAAATTTTTGCCATTTCAAAATGGGTCCTAGAAGGACATTTTATTATTTTTCCATAGTGAAAAGTCAGAAGCAGTGAAAACTAACATGTATCTTTTACAGTGATCTTCAGTTAACCATGTTCAATGAAAATTGAAGGCTTAATAATATTTTATTTGCCATTTTAGAGCAATTTAGATAGCAGTGCTGAATATTCAACATCAATTTTCAAAATTGTGATCCATTTCTTCCAGTGAAAGGTATCAGTACATGTTATTTGTCATCACTAGGCATCTTACAAGATCCTGTAACACAGAAACAACTTCAGAATCAAGGCAGGGACGGAATATCAGGCATTTTCTATCATCATCGAAATGTACCTTCTAGGGGACATTTTTCAAATTCTTCAACCTAAAATTTCGTTTCCTTTTAAAAAAGGGCCAGATGCACCGATGTTTCTTAAGAATAATAAGCTTTTATATGTAACATAAAGTAATTATGCTTAACCAGTGAGCTGATTTAAACATGTTAAAGTGTGAAGCAAAACTACTATAAAATGTCCTTAGGAGGAACATTTCTCTTGAACATGTCCTCTTGTGCCCAGAATTTCCAAGATATATGATATAGAAAAACAGTTGTTTTGAAATCATTCTTTTACTGTCATATTTCATGAAAACTTTAGGCTGCCCATATCTGTAAAAAGGGTGCAGTAAGTAACAGCAAATACGAAATTGGTCATTTTTGGGGCAGTACTCAAAATGGGCAAAGATATAACATAGTGATGAATTTGCATAGAATTTTTCATCAAATACTGTGCTATTAGTGTCTCCTTGAAATAAAATAAGCCCAGACATCACAGGATTTTAGCAGAAGGTTAAAATAATGAAGGAATTATGAAGCCGGTTTTTATGGTTTGAAAATGACTCCATTTCAACATCAATTGCAGAAAAAATTGGGGCCAGTGCAACAAGAGGAATTGTTCAGGTTTTGCCTACACCATTGACAGAGAGTGTGAGGCAAAATTGAAACCATAAAACTTGTTCCAAACATAGATAACTCATGTTTTGTAAAAAGTACCATGGAAGGTACATTTTCTTGAAAATGTACCCTAGAAGGGACATTTAGACAGTTATCATTAAGGCTTCATAATTTAGGACATATCATTTCCACCCCAAAACAGTCTTAGTGTTTTAACCACAATTCACCTGTAATTCATATGTGATTCTGAACGACAAGAGGTGCATACTTGTGCATAGAAATCTCCATGAATCATTAAACAGCTAAGTGAAAGAGATGAAAATAAGGTGATGTAAAATAAAAATTATATTTTTAAATAACAATCCAATTCTGTCTTACTTGAAGCAATGGATGAAGAAGGTGATAGACCAATAAGCAATCTTCCTTATGATGAAAGTGTTGATGTCAGTGATGCTGAAGATGTCCCAACAGCACTTTCTGTAACTCCTAGAGCTAAGCCAATACAGCATAACATGTCACATTGCTCAGATGAGGAGGAAGATGAAGAAGATGAAGATGAAGATGAGGATAATGACATTCAGACTGGGTGAGAAATAATTAGAATGATGCACTTGAAGAAGTAATTCAGGCCTGATTATTTTTTGGAAAACTTTTGATGTGGGCTTGGAGCCATCAATTTGAGTATTTATTCTAAGCAGATTTGGATGATAACTGATGGAATATGAATTGAGACCCAAAAGCAAAAAAACCACCATATTCATGGTTTCTCAAGATTATGTTTAGTCCTATTTCTGACCATATGATTAAAATTTTTGAATTCTGTTCTTGAAACTGAACTAAATTGCCTGGAAACAAGAAAAAAGCTAGATATTTTATTTAGACCTCCAGTGTAGGTGCCAAAAGTTCCCAAAATATCCTTCCTCGTGTGATTGTTTCCAATGTACCTATAGTTGAGATGCTAAGCAGCTGGGGTAGTGGGATGAGGAGGGATATAAGCAACCATAAAAAGATGAAATCTTCTTGTTATAATCATTCAAAAGAGCTTTTTTCACTGTAGGGATCGAATTTGTAATTGGATGATCAGTTAAAATCGTCTCTTCCATCAGGTATACTCCAGGTAAGCCTGATTTTGCCGCTCAAAAGAAAGTAATGGGTGGTATGATTGATGAAGAGGAAGATGAGACATCAGAAGAGGAAGATGATGAAGATAATGCTCATGCCCCAACTTTTGAGGGTGGTTATAACCCTGCAGACTTTGAGAACCTTGCTGTTTCCTCTGATATCAAAGAGCTGTTTCAGTATATTGGGAGATATACTCCACAACAGGTAGGTTTAAACTGAAAGTTACTCAAGTACAAAGTTATTAACAGAAACAGTTTGATATGATTTTGATTGGCAGTTTTCTGAAATTCTATTTTGCTCAATTTGTACTAGGGATCTTTCAGGTGGAACTTGACCACAAGCTGAAGCCTTTCATCCCTGACTTTATTCCTGCTGTCGGAGATATCGATGCTTTCATCACTGTCACAAGGCCTGACAACAAGATTGATAAGCTCGGGTTAGCATGTATTGATGAACCCTGTGCTAAACAATCAGACCCAACTGTTCTTGATTTACAGATCCGAGCTATCACTAAGCAGACCCACTTTAGAGCCATGCAGGTATATGGTTGTGTGTATACTTTATTTAAGACATTGGATTATTTACCCATCAATAGTTCAAGCTACAGCATAATTTAACTTTTTACGTTAGTAACTTTAATGTCATTGCTTTGAATCTTTGCCCCATGCAGGTTTCAAGTGTAGAAGATGCCGTGAAGAATCCTCGAGCCATTGACAGCTGGATAAACAACATTTCAGAGCTACACCGACAAAAGCCTCCTCCCAGTGTACACTATGCAAAGAATATGCCTGACTTTGATCATCTCATGGAGGTCAGATAAATCGTTATATGTTATTTTAGATTTCTTATATCGAATCGAAAGCTTAAACTTGAAATCAATCATTATAAAATGTGTATTTCTTGAGGACTAGGAATCACATTGAATTCATCCCTAATTTAAAGCCTTGCTTCTTCCAGGAATGGCCAAGTGAATTGGAAGAGTTACTGTCAAAGATAAGTCTCCCCAATGCTGATTTGGACTGTGAACTCAAAGACTACGTCGACATCATCTGTACTCTCCTGGACATCCCTATATACCAGTAAGAAATGATATTCAATATTACCAAATATTGTCTTAATTCTTTCTTATATTTATTATTCCAGTAGAGTAATGAACGGAAAATATAAACGAAGATTTGTCAGCCATACACAGAGAACTGAGGGCCTTTCTCAGATGCTCAAAATTTGATCTAGTATCACAATAATTAATGATCATTGATGGAAGCAGTCACTAACCACGTTCTTTCCCCAGGAACAGAATCCACTCGCTCCACCTCCTCTTCACACTCTACTCTGAGTTCAAGAACTCGCAACACTTCCAAAAGATGAACCAGCAGGCAGACTCTCAGGATACCCAGAACGGTTGAAAGGAAGCAAACATTCCAGGGGGCTCTATATTTGTTGTTGTGGTGGCTTAAATTTAACCTATATTTGTGATATTAAGATGTTCTGAGGTACGCATGAGAGTTTGAGTTGAGATGGACTGATTCATGGGTCAAAAAACAAAATTATTTGTTGATATGCGTCAAGAGAATTTCCTTAACTGGGTTTTTAATTCAGCTAAATTTTCACCGAATACACCCATTCTGTTTTCCATCGCTTACTTCAGACTTGCAGAAATACGGCATCAAAGGAGCTCCCAGTGATTTGTTCAAACTATTCATAGGGAAATTTCCCTCGGAATATGATTTGAAAATCAAAAACGAAGTTACCAAACTTTATCAGAGGTTTGAGAAGATGCGACCAACCTTAATTACTTGAGAGGGCTTTTCAGAAACGAATTTTCACTTTTGTCTTGTAAAGCAACAAAATGGGTGTATTCAACTTTTTAATCTTGCTCGATACACTGATTATGCTGGTTCATAATGGAATGATAAGTATGTGTACGCTAATTTTCAAGCTCTCGATGATAATCATAACAAATGTATTCACAATTCCTTTTAGTTGCTCTGAATTCCGATGTCAATTTTTTGTCTTGTCTTGGGCTATGTCTTGCTGTCAAATCATATTACAGAATGTTTTATAAGTTTTATGAATTTCATTGTTTTAATCTGGCTCTATTAGCATTAGCGAGAGATCATAAATAAACAGACAATAAATTATTCTTTTCAAGAGCTGTAATTGAAATTTACGAGCAGAAAAACACAATAAGATAAGGTGGCAGCACATTATTTGATTTCACCTGGATGACAAGTAACTCTCTTACTCTTAACCAGGAAGACACCTAATCAACCCATTACTGCAGCATGGCAGCTAATGGGGCAGAGACTGGTAAGGTGGAGGATCCGGCACTGGTCGAAATGCAGAAACTTGTGAAGGACGCTTTCTCTATCTTCGACCACGAGAATAACGACACAGTGGATATGAGGGAGGTTGGGACGATCATTAGGTGTGAGTCAAGTACTTTCGCTTTGTACTAATTAGCTGTAAGTAGGTGTTATTGTCAATTTCTACCGTTTTGTACTAATTATCTTCAATTAGCTGTGATTGCGAGTGAGTCAATTGGTTTTTCTCCTGTCTTTGGCTACCTATAATTACTCGATCGATCATGCAAGAATAACCTACGTTCGCTTGTGCATAACATCGTATGACGATTTCATGCTTTTTGTCGGATGACTCATCCAACAAAAAGCATGTGATGTCACACTGTGACCTCACATGCTTTTCATTGAATGGATCACTGTGAAGTCCATCTTTGACGTCACTACATTTGACATCAGCTCATTTGACATGCAACTCCCGCAGGTCGTTAGGGTGTTTCCCGACTGAGGGTGAACTGAACGACATGATAGCGGAGGTGGAGGAAGATGAACCTACGGGGTACGTAAGATACGAGAGGTTCGAACCCATGATGACGCGAGTTCTCATGGACAAGAGCCGGTACAGACCCGAGCCTGAAGACAGGTTAGCATTGCAGTGGAAATTTCATTGGTGTGGGGAGTTGCATAACTTTGAATTGATGAATTCTTGTTGACTTTGGATTGTAGCCAAACTATTGGGTGGAACACTATACTAGAAATACCAGTTATATTACCATTTCCGATTAATAACAACCTAGTATCTACTCATGATATTCTTGACACATTTCTCAGGATAATAAAAGCGTTTGAAGTCCTTGACAAGGAAATGGCCGGATACCTAACCCCAGAAGATCTCCAGAAGTACATGACTACAGAGGGAGAGGCCTTTACCACAGAGGAGATGGATGAGATGTTATCAGCGGCTATTGACCAGGACAAACAAGTCGTTTATTATAAGGACTTTGCACCCCTTATGTTATTGGAAGAGAGTTAGAAGTAAGGAACGATATGATAAACTGGTGCTTGCAGTTAGCTAACATCCCTTGAAACATGCGCTTACACTGCCGATTAGGTTGTTATCCTTCTCGTCTCAGTCCACAGATAAGAGTACTTCCTGATAACAGAGCTCGTGTATCAGTCTAGGTCATCAAGCGATGTAAGATGTCTGATCTTCACAGTTGCTTGTCATTGTCCTGTCTTACTTATTCAATGGATACTCATGCATTCAATGTAAACCACAACTTGCTATTTGGAATGAAGTTCAATAAATCAATAAGATATTGCTACGCCCTTGTCATCATGTAAAATATTCAAATCATTAATTTACTCTCTAATTACTGGACTAATGAAGTGCTAACTGTAACTGAATCCAATGACACGAGGGAGTTTGAAAGCGATTAATTATATAATTTGAACTTGTACCAACTACCATTTATTTGTGCAATGTTAACGAATTTGTAAATAATGTATTATAATTGTTCTGGAATTTTATTTGTTGGTTTCATTTTCCATCTGACTCTTTCGCACTGGCTTCAGCGTTGATCAATTGATGAATTTGAAATGAACCTCTCAGTTTTCTAATTCAAGTATTTTACAAATTTTGATTCCAGCACAAATCTGAGGTTCAAAATGGCCTCTCAAGCAATGGTTGACGAAGCTAAGGCTTTCCTCCAGAAGCCAGACTCGGAGGGCAAAGTGAGCATCTACGATCACTTCTGCGCCATCCTGAATAACGTTCTGGAGGGCCGAACAGAAAACCCAGTCGACATATTCGAGGACATTTCCAAAGACGTTAAGAACCAGCCTGACTTTGACCGTGAGTTGAGTGAGGATGAGGTGGCCATGGCAAAGACGCAGTCCCTGCTCTTTGAGCGGACCAATGTAGAGGAGGTGGACCCGGAGCCTGAAGATGAGGTGGAGATGCCGCTTCCAGACCTCATGGACAACTCCTACTACTTCGAACAGGCCGGCATAGGACTCGGGCGGGAAGAGACCTTCAGAGTATTACAGCTTTGATTCTCGCAGTGGTATTTAAGCAGAGCAAACGAAGGGACATTTTACGCGTGCTTTCATCGAGCCTCAAGTTGATGTGTGATTTTATTTGTTGTAGCCTCTGACGATAAACTTAAATACTTTAATTTCGTTCTGTTTCAGAGTATTCCTGGCGCTGAAGAACCTGGTAGATACCCACACCCTTCAGAACGTGCGGTTCTGGGGCAAAGTCTTCGGAACGGAAAGGAACTACATAATAGCAGAAGTGGAGTACCGAGAGGGGGCAGAAGAGGAAGAGGGGGAAGAGGAGGAGGAGACTGAGAAACCAGGTGGGTGCTGGGCATGGGACCTCGGTGGGGTGGGGCTGGGCCTGGGTGGAGGGTGCTGTACCTAGCTGAGATGGGTGCTGGACCTGGGTAAGGTCGGTGGTTGCTGGGCCTGTGTGGGGTGGGTGCTGGGTCTGGGTAGGGTGGGTGCTGAGTGGGCAGTTTAGGTGGGAACTAGTCAGATAGAAGTGAGAGGGAGTTTCATTACGGGCATTCTACCCATGTTTGAATTAGCGTGCAATGATCGTGTTGCGATTTGAATGAACTGAGAGACTAGCTACCTTTGCAATCCTTCTTTTGAGACTAAACTGAGAACCCAGCTGTTTCTGCAGAAGACGACGAAGAAGAGGAAGAGAAAGAAGACGAGGAAGACTCCATCCCCAAACCAGACTACAAACCACCTCCCAAAATACCAAAGGAAGAAAACGGAACCGGATGCAACAAGAAAACTTACTTCGTGTGCAATGAGCCTGGAAGCGAGTGGGTGAAATTGCCACCTGTTGATCCGGCTGAGATTGTGTGCGCTCGACAGATCAAGAAGTTCTTCACTGGAAATCTGGAGGCCCCAGTCATCAGCTACCCTCCTTTCCCTGGCAACGAGGCCAATTATTTGAGAGCTCAGATTGCAAGGATCAGCGCTGGAACGCATATCAGTCCAATTGATTATTTCAAGTAAGCAAGTATTTCTGATATTTCTATCGCCTCTATACCTGATCCTCAACGCGACATAAACTCACAAAATATCAATTTATGTGCCAGAAGATCGGTGAAATTTTGTGACAAAATCATATTGCTTGCTCAACACTCATTTGTCAGGTTTGAAGAAGACGACGAGGATGAGAGTGACGGTGAGGGCCGTGACTCGTACACTCTTAACGTAGAGTTCGAGCCCCTGCCCATCTACGAACTCGCAGACCCTGGACTCATGAGTTGGGTCCATCACATGCAACACATCCTACCCCAGGGCAGGTGCCAGTGGATCAACCCCGCCATGAAGGCTGAGAACGAGGAATTCGATGAGGTTTGGGATCATACAATCTTTTATTTCGCCACTATTAATCATAGGCACTGCCCCTTTAAATGCCGTTACAAAATACCATGATTTTGGATTTGTTTACCGCTATCGTAAACAAACTTTATCTCGATGAATGGCCAAACCTGAATCTTCAGTTAACTCTTTATGCTGCATAATAGTACCTAAAACCGAAACCTCCATAGGACGAAGAGGAAGAGGAGGATGAGGAAAAGGACGAGCCTCAGCAAGAGGAAGGCAAGCCCCTCCTCACCCCCATCTCACAAGACGACGATATCGACGGTTTGCCGGCCTGGTCAGCCGCTCGCTCCTCAGAACTATCCCCCTACTACTGTGTCGCTGTGCTCAAGTCAAACGTGTGGCCCGGGGCCTATACCTTCGGATATGATAAGAAGTTTGAGAATGTTTACATCGGTTTCGGGCACAAGTACAGTTCAGAAAACTACAGTCCACCTCCACCACCACCAGTTTGGGAAGAATACCCAACAGATTTAGAGGTACAGCGCACTTTTTTTGGTTTTCTGTTGAGTAATTAGTTTAATCCCGTAATTCGATCCAAGTGTATTTGAATATTATAGTTGACGAAATTCCATCTTATGCTTATTTCCTCTTTCAGGTAACTGAAGTGCCAGATCCTACCGTTGCTGATGAGAAAGCACTGTTGGCAATGCAGCAGGAGCAATTAGAGAGGGAAGCAGAAGAAGCAGAAATGGAAGACGATGAAGACGAAGACGATTAATTGGATCAACTGAATAACCGACATGCAACAGTCACCGTGAGGCGGTCACAATCTTGTGAAGTTGTAAGCGTACGGCGCATCGCAAATGTTGCAGCAAGACAGCATTTTTCAGCATTTCGCGCCGCGTAATTTCAGAATTTCCATAGCAACGGTTACTAATAGGTAAGCATACTGATGTTTATTATCATCCATTCAGTAATCGAGGACAGATTTCAGATCAGTACTTTTTCGCGTAGCTCTCAGTTTGTCATGCATACTATTAAGTTACAATTGCTCTTTCCATGCGATATTTTTTGATTGAACTTGCTTTTTTGAGTTTTGACACAACCAATGATGTTTTTGACCGGGATTTTTAACGTGACGAGGGGTTTTTTCGTATGTTCAGAGACTAACTTGTATTTATACTATAATATAAAATTGTATGTATTGTAAATATCACTTACATATTTGAATGTTTTTGTCTAACTTAATTTACGGATAGCTGTATCCAATCGTTTTGTCACTCACTTCCAACGCTTCTGATCTTGTTTATAGTCCAATAATTTCACTTCCTTCAGTTTTTTCGATAGCTTTTATCAGCGTTATTGGTATATTTTCAACCATTTCACTTTCCTGAGGCAGGAGTCATGGCTTCTGAGACGATGATACAGAATGCCAAGGCTTTCTTGCTGCAGGAAAGTCCGGATTCAAAACTCAATCTATATGATCATCTTTGTTCAATGATGCATACCATACTGGAAACCAGGACGCCAAATGCAGTCGATTTGTTGGAGAATTTATCCAAAGACGTGAAAACAAACAAATTCGTGCCTGCAGGGGATGCCTCATCGGTTAGTTTTTTGTTGTTTTCTGTCATCAGTAATTATTCATCTTAGTCTTGGTTCGAAATTACATTCCATAACTTCGTGAAAATTTGACAAAGCTTTAAAATTCGTTTAATTTGTGATGTCGTGATTTTTCGGCAAAAGTAGCACGAATGCTGATACCAACTTGTTAGTTCCTTCAGGACGTCAGTCCAGCATCTCAAGAGGTAGAACTGGCAAACATCCAGAACAAACTCTTCGAGAAACCCAGCGAAGAAGCCGAACCAGAACCAGAAGATGAAGTGGAAATGCCACTTCCAGATCTCATGGATACTGCTCACTACTTTGAGTTGGCTGGCGTGGGTCTCGGAAGAGAGGAAACTTTCAGGATCTTCCTGGCCTTGAAGAACCTCGTGGACACCCATACCCTTCAGTCCGTCAGATTCTGGGGCAAAATCCTTGGAACCAACAAGAACTACATTGTCGCAGAGGTGGAATACTTCTGTTATACTCTGCAATCAGATTATAAATTCAGTGTTTTAATTGGAGACTTTTCCGGGTCCTAACCAGATGTTCTATGCTAGCAAGCCGAGTGTTAACAGCCTAACCACTTACTTTGCTCCTCTAGGTGGAATACAGAGAGGGGGCTGAAGATGAGCCAGGGAATGAAGATGAGCAGGAAGATGAACCCAAAGAGGAGGAGCCAGAGGAGGGGAAGGAGGACGAAGACGATGTCCCCAAACCAGACTACAAACCACCTCCTGTTATCCCCAAGGAGGAAAACGGAACCGGATGCAACAAGAAAACCTACTTCGTGTGCAACGAACCCGGAACTGAGTGGGTGAAGCTACCGCCAGTTACTCCAGCTCAAGTGGTGTGCTCGACAGATCAAGAAGTTCTTCACTGGAAATCTGGAGGCCCCCGTCGTCAGCTACCCTCCCTTCCCCGGCACGGAAATCAATTATCTGAGAGCTCAGATCGCAAGGATCAGCGCTGGAACCAACATCAGCCCCGTCGACTACTACAAGTGGGTTCTGATCAATGCATTTTTTAATAAATTTCAACTTGACGGCTAAAGATAATTGAATGGCTATTTGCAATAAATAAATGGGTAGCTGTACTTTACTATCAATCATTGAAACCGAGGCCGTCAGAAAGAGTGCAATTGTTAAAGAAAATAAAAATCCTATTAATTATCACAAACGTTTAGTAAAGTAACATTACCCTATTTTTGAAACTGTCGACGTGTCAAAAGCCAACAAAAGGTATTTTCGCATGTCTAGTACTAGATAAATATTGTCTAGTACTAGAAAGATATTGCCTTGTTTATGAGTTGCCATTTTGTAGTGCGCACCGTTATAGTTCTTCAATTTTCCGAAAAAACTTAGTAAAAATTTTCAATTCAAAAAAGCTTCTTACCAACTTTTACCATTATTGAGAGCACATTTAAGCATGTCATGAAAAATAGTAAAGCAAACCATCGGACATCAATTTTTATCGAAAAGTTTCAAATTCTTGAACCTGCAATTTATTGCTCAAAAATTTGATGATGGTTTTGCCGAAATTTTTCCAACACAAAGCACGCAAAGAAAAGTTCGGCGGAAACACCTCGTGTGTACAAGGGGTCTCACTCACCTATTACAAGTTCGAGGAAGATGATGAGGATGATAGTGACGGAGAGGGCCGGGACTCCTTCGTTGAGAACGTGGAGTACGAGCCACTCAGAGTCCAGGAGCTCATAGACCCCTCGCTCAGTAACTGGGTACATCATGTGCAGCATATCCTGCCTCAGGGAAGGTGTGTCTGGGTCAACCCAGCCGTCAAGACAGAGACTGAGGACTTCGAGGATGTGAGTGAGATATTTAACTGAGATGTTTACTGGTTCTTTGAATGAATTTGGTGTCTTTTAGCGTGTATGATAATTTGAACCTTAGTGAAAATCTCTGATGAGTACAGATGCCCCCAAGTCTCCTTTCTCATCCACATAACCCTCTCTTAATCCCTTTTCACTCAACCCTCCTTATTCCCAGGAAGAGGAGGAGGAGGAGAGGGAGGAGCCAGATGAGCCTGTCCCTGAGACCGGACCTCCTCTCCTCAACCCCATCTCAGAGGATACTGAGGTGGACAGCATGCCAGCATGGTCTGCCGGACTCACTTCCAACCTGGTACCCCAGTACGCAGCTGCAGTCCTCAGGTCCAACTTGTGGCCCGGAGCTTTCGTGTTTGGTCTCGATAAGAAGTTCGAGAACCTCTATATCGGTGAGGAATAAGGATGGTTTTAACGATTGAAACAAATAATTATTAAAATTACTGCTGATATACCTACGTGACATAATTATAGTCAAATATAGCAGTGATCCGAAATATTGAACTAAATTCTTCTCCCCTTATATGTGAGATCTATTTTTGAGAACATAACACAAACTTTCCTCTAGGATGGGGACACAAGTACACAGCGGAGAACTACAGTCCCCCTGCCCCTCCAGCCACTCAAGAGGAGTATCCTAGCGGCGCTGAGGTGAGTCTGGCAAATTGTGGTGATTAATCATAATATACAGAACATAAAATGTCCTGTACTATGCCCAAACCAATTTTGTTGCATCTTAGGCGACATAAGAGGCTTTTGCATTCTCTGTCAACAGAAATAGAATAAAATTCTCCCTTTATGCGAGTTATAACTTCTTTCTCCTGAGGTAACTGAAGTTCCAGACCCCACTGTAGATGAGGAACGGGCCCTGCAAGCAGTCCAACAGGAACAGCTCGACAGAGAGGCAGAGGAAGCGGAAATGGAAGACGATGATGAAGACGACGATTAGATCATTCGCGGCTCTGATGAAAGGGGGCCAAAGAATAAACCTTGAGGGACTCCGGGAATCGTTCTGCTATCCATGGACTGTGTCTGTTAGTATGGCAGGCAAAACTTGGTGTCATCTTATATCAGATTCTCCCGACAGAATTACTGCAAAAGTTTTATATGGTGCCGTAAAATTTTGCAAACAACTAACCGTCCTCCACAGCGTTTACTCCATCACATCCTACTCTCCTAATCCCAGATGAGTTCTCGAATATGGCTTGTTCTAAATCAAACTGAAGAAAGACCTCATCTCAACTCAAACCGTTTCTTAACAATCGTATGATAAGATTTCCATTTCCCCTGCTAAAGCATCTATCCCTCTTTCAAAGACATATGAAAATATGAACATTTTTCCTTTACTTTTGTGAAAAGTGATTTGAATGCACCTAAAATACCCTTTGGTATTTTAATTTTATGTAGTAGTTTTCCGTTAGATTTAGTGCATACCCGCCATATATCACTTTCAGTGTTTGAAGTTAAGGATCCCTTTTAAATGTGAAGGATTCCTTGTATTCAGATAACTCACACGTATAACGGTACCATTCTGTACGAGATTCTAACTTGTAAATTATTTGTAAATAGCTACAAATTTTGAGATATATTTGTATGAAATGCCTCCCTTTAACTTTGATTTTAATTAACCTGCCTTCTTCATCCGATATTTTAAATTCCTTGTCCGACGGAAACTCTGTCGTTGCCTCTTACTAGCGGCTTACACAATACACATCCAGGGGCTATTCGGGATTTAACGTTATTTGGATACAGATTGTGTCCTATTGGGGATCATAAGATGAAACTGATTTAAAAAAAATCTTAACTCATGATAACAGTAACACTTGTTTAGCTGTCAGCATAAATTTCTCTGTATCAGTGCATCACATATCTGTACAACATTGAGAAACTTGAGTTTATTTCGTAATTGCAAAAGTGCAGAAGGCTAATTTCCCGTTGTAAACAAAGCATTCACACTTCAATAATTTTAAAATTCCGCATAATACCGTGACACTCTCCCTCAATCCCTGAGTCCCTGTAACTTGGTAACAATTGTTGATTAGGTACTAGGTGACTCTGTATCAGCACAGATAAGTGTAAAGTTTGTCAATGACTCAAAGTCAGATACATAATATGAGACCCATCATCGCGTGCCATTTAATAAAGCAATAAATCCCTTTGTGTCAAATCACAGCTCATTTGTTGGGCAGCCATAGATCAGGTAACGAATTTTAAAGCTTCCTTCTTATGTACTGGCCTTATTGAGGATACCTATCATTTACCTTGGATAGGCTACGTTAACCCATTAGTGCCCAACGTAGCCTAAAAGCAACAGTTACGTTTTGAGTAATTGCGGCTTCTCTGAATGAGATATTAATTTCGTTTTTTCAACAACACCAGCTCTATTAAATTTCACACACTTCCTGATCTCGAAATATATCTTTTTGGCATCAGGCAACCAGTTAATTGACCAATTAATTTGACCATTTATTTTTTTGATAGGATTTTCTACCACCTTCAGTAATTGGGTTAATTGAGGTAGCTAAACCAGATTTTTGATTTTATTGCTGCATACACCTAAATGGTCATTGGATGTGGCATTCAGATGGTGAAAGAATGAACTCATTAGTCCAAACCAGTCAGGAGATATAAGCATTCAAAGTTCCGATTGCCTTTAGGCAACACTGAGGCTGTTGCCCAAAAGCAACAGTTCTAAATGGGCTAGAAACCTCAGAATCATGTTTTATCTGACCATTTTGCATCGTCTGATTGCTTTATAATTGAGCCAAATTGCAAATTCACTAAGCAGAAGAACGTTATATGCAACATTTTGTAAGTGTTGCTCTTGGGCAACACTGGGAGAAGCTGAAAATTTGCCCAAAATAGCGAAATTAACGGCTTTTAACAAAAAGGCTGATACTATGTAATAGAAATCTGTATGCTGCACGTTCAGAAAGGCTAAAATATATAAAAATTGTTGCTTTGTTGCCTCTGGGCAACACCAGGACACCCCATTATATTGTGAGGCATGGCCTACCACACGCACGCCAATTTAAATAAACATATTGTTCTTTCTGATATAAATGTTTAAATTGTTCGTTCAGCAATGTTAAAATAAACTATATCTGTTGCCTCTGGGCAACACTGGGATACACCTGTATTTTGGGTCGTTCAGAACTTGACCAGAGTCCTTAATTTTTCAACGGAACCAACATTAATTAAAAACATTATAAAAATATATAATTATGATTGGCATGTACTGTAATGGTATTTGCTATTGGTGTTAAAAAAGGTCTGTGCACAATAGGCAAGTAAAATTAAAGCTCCCTATAGATGGTACAATACTCTTCATAGCCCTGAACGTACAGATTATGAGTAGTAACAGTATGGAGTTTTTCGACTGGATCAGGTGAGAGATCTAGCAATAGCAGAAAACTGACAAAAATACCATCAAGTGGGTTCCACCTGCATTTGCATGTCCTGTTAGAGTCTATAAACAACCTTCATTCATTTCTACACATTATGTCTATTCAGCTTTCACTTTTCAGACTTCAGGGACATTGCATACCTAATCACAAATTACTGAAATGACGAAAGTCTCCTTATAAAATGCCTAACTGTGGCCAGGTTGAGCCTATCTGTGTCTGTAAACATCCAGTTGCAACTTTCAAGGGGCAATCCATAACCCAAGCAAGCCGAAACGGAAACTTAACGAATATTCATTATTCACCTGTGTATAATTACTATTGGCTATACAGTATACCTACGAGCTGCCTATAAATCCACGATCCTTTTCACAATCATCTAACCATTCTTTTAAGGAAAATGTAAACTCTGAAGGTCAGTCAGAGCCATTTTGCAAGCTCGGAGTTATGTAAATAGAGTGCGCCTCAATGCTTCAATGGGGGTAACGGTCATGTCAAGGCAGAAATCAGAAATGTGGCGTATCCAGTAACTCATGCAGTAAGGGACATAATTCTATGTTATCTAAAGTCCATTTGAATAATAATAATTATTACAATCCAGTTTTCTAATAGACCCCAATGGCCTCATCTATGAAGATTATCTGTCTTTTCAATCTACAGCCAGGGGTCAGTGCAAAGAAGGTCCTGCCAATGCATAAAATACCAACATGCAGTTTTATAGAAATGTATTTTGGAGCAAAATTGATCATGTTGAATCCTGGTGTTGCCTAGAAGCAACAATAATCTTTGAAATTTTATGCCAGACTTCACATCTATAGAAGTATAGACATCTAACACACCAAATAAGGCAAGAAAATAACCATTCTCGTAGTTGGTAGTTGAAAAATATTGTCGCATGATGCTATGTAAAATCCAGGCATAGTGTTGCCTAAAAGCAACAGCATTTATGGAAATCATCCCATATTTAATGATTATATATGTTTAAAGGCATATTGTTTCCGTCCACACGTGATATGAATGTCCAAGAACGTGAAATAAATAGTTAAATGTCATTTCTTCCCAGTGTTGCCTGTGGGCAACAGTACGTTTTTTGAGGCTTTGGGTTCCCGTGAGTATTGCATATGATTTCCATTTCCATCTGTGGCTACTTGCTCAGTAGAATAAACCATAAATTCACTTTTAGATACCAAATATTGAGAGATAAAGTAATGTTTCCCCAAGGCAACAGCCCAGTGTTGCCCGAAAGCAACAGGTTCATAACTCGAAAACTACTGAAGTACCAGTATTGGGATTTTAAACTTAGTCATTGTGGCCCAGTGTGGTTCGGAAAATAAACATGTTATATAAAATACTCTGCCAGTTTTTCCTTGGGCACTAATGGGTTAATGTCAGGTTTACATATATGTGAGCCATGCTCTGCACAAAAGTTTCATGTTTTATGTCATCAACTGACCATCTTGAGCCGTGATAATAACGTCACTTTCACCCAGTCAACCACATAACATATCAGCTCGACTCAACATAGTACGTACCTGATATCGGCGAGGATAAATGGATGAAGCAGACAACTTGAACAGTAAACTTGTAAAGTCCGTCAACTCTTAAGTGTAACCTGCAGCCCTACTCGCTACGCAGCCTTACTCCTGACACGTAGCCCTACAAAGACTGTATTATTATTATGTTTGTTTTGCCAGCAGCACCATTCACCTGGCTTCAACTATAGTTTTGTGTGCCAATGACAGGATTCTCACTTATATCTTCACTTCAGTGATTGTTCTTCATGATCACTGCATCTGATCCTAGAGTTTCATTTCTGTAGCCTTTTCATTTCAATAGAATCGTGATCCGTCATGAAAATAATTTGATACATTCGAAGGAAATAAGTTTTACAAACATATTCTCTCGTCAATCGGTGTCACTTCTTTACATCCCTCATCAACTAATTAATCAGTCTGTTCTACTTCTTATAAGATAGTTCACTTTCATAAATTCTTAAGTATGCATGAAAACCGTCTAACTCAAACTCTTATTGGCAGCATTCTTTGTTCCACTTCATGCTCAGACCCAGCAAGAAAGTTCTAGGTTACAAATAACAATCTGATACCTACAAAAGTATTTCTCAAAAATGTCAAAAATCGGTGGACCATGAAAAATTATAACAAGATTACGATACATTTATAACCAACCTACCAGTACCTACGCCTACGTTTGACCATTTTTTCATTCTCGGATTCAAGTTTCTTTATTTTTCATTCTGATTTCTGCTATTCTCGGACATGATAGCCTTATTTAACACGATTATCATGCTATATGTTAGACTGTTGGCAAATGGAACTGCCCTTTCCAATTCAGGCCCACTGCCAATATTTCTGCCCTCGTGAGCTTGTGGCCCCAAAATATATTTGCATATTGATATTCTGTCGGCAAAGCTATTTTTAGTTTTATTAATTTTGCTACAGTAACTCTGCATCATCATCCACTATTATCAAGTTATGATCAATCTTGTGATGATAACCCAAATAGTTACTGAGATAGATTTAATTTAGCTGCCCCCATTGTATCAATAATTCTATTCGTAGAAATAGTTTGTAACCGCAGTTTGATTGCAGTGTACCAAGGCCAGACCAGGACAAATAGACTTCATCGTCTAACCAATAGACTTCATCGTGTCATCATGGGTTACCAGTCTTTGGAATACAATTCCAAAAAATAATAATAGGTCGACAATCATTGTGGCGTTAATTACGAACCTTCATCATTTTTATGATTTTCCACGTTGGAAAGCGTTCATAGCGCTTGCTCGAGGTGCAACTTGTCCACGATTTAAATTTGTTGCTACCGTAGATTCATACCCTCTTGGCCCTAATTTAACCGCCATTTTTAACCGACCCGGTAAAATCAAAATTTTTCCCAAATTTACCATAATCTGGAAAAAAGCTGTCAAAGCCATATTTTTGCTCAACAGCAACTTTGGTTTCATCTTGTCTGTCTTCACTTCTTTCTTCCAGTTCCAGGCAGGTATCTCTATATAATATTCTGCTTTTACAAATATCAAAACCTACCTGTTTGCAATATTTACCAAATCCAACCAACCAAATGTTGAAAATTTCATTTTAGATTTTGACATTGAACCCCAATAATTATTTGGCCTTATTATGCTCTCATATCTGTTAAATAGGATTTCTCACACCCACTCACTTGCAATCCACTTTCTTACTTTCAGCAAATCAAGTAACATGAAGTGCTTGGTGTCCATGGTTTGACTCTTGTGACTTGTTGATTGGTTTCGGATGCATTATTATGTTATGATAATGATGTCACTAAAATAGGATTTTATATCTTGACACGCCCTCTGACTTAACTGTCACTTGACTGTCTTACTTTCCAGTAATCATATTAACTGGTCATTTCAAGTTCGCGTTGTCGCTAGGCCTAGATTTGATTCGCTCTTCGAATATCATTGTAGTAGTTTTCATGTCACATTTTCTGCCTAGGAGGATATCAAAACTACGAATATTTGTGGCTTTTAATGATAGCTGCTATTAAAAGCCTCAAAACCAAATATTCATGATCTTGATATCCTTATCCCGCTGATCCCAAGGTATTTTCATAGCCGTGGGTTTGTGGTCCAAGGATAGGATGGGCACTGTTCTGATTAACCGTGCTCATTATCTCTAGGTACATCATCATTTGTTTTGTGTCACAACTTTATCAGTGCAATACAATTTGTTTTCATATCCGAAAGTTGTCCGTTGGTTGGGCGGAAATGGCTTTGCCATTAACAGTGCACGGGTTCAGTTGCCCTCCCAATTTCTCGGCTGACTGACGATGACGTCATCATTTTGATTTTTAGTGGTGTGTCGATGACTTAAAACCGTCCACTTGAGCACACATTGTCACGTCAGCCCTCAAAAGAGATACCGCTTCGGAGAGTGCTGACAACCGGTCTGACGTCCTTTACCCAATTACTCTGAACGTTATGTAGCAAAGTCGAAAGTGCAAACTTGTTATGTGTTAAACATTGCTATTTGGAATGCGTCGTATCCGTGAATGTTATCAAATTCATGCATCGGTTGAATTTTAAATCATGAAATTCTAATTTGTAGCCTGATACTGATAGCTTGACATCCTGATCCTCATCCATGCCTCATGAACTAATTTCTGATTTGGAATTTGAATTATCGCGTATTTTTATCGGTTTTGTTCAGCTTCTAATATACGACTGGATAAATTGAAGTTGGTTAATAAGAACCTTTAGAAGGCTGTTAGTCTGGGCTCAGCACGAAATTTACATTCAAAAACTTTCACAAGTTTTCTGAAAGCTAGACTGGGCTCAACAACAAACTTTACTACATTCAAAAACTTTGAAAAGTTTTCTGACTGCCAGTCAAGAGGGGCATGAGTCCTGATGGAATACGATTACCGTTTGTTTGCAGCCGGGCCCAGCCCCCCTGCTATTCACCCATGAGGTTTACCTGAATTTGTGCCAATTTTTCTACAACTTCTTGGCGTCTTATCTTCCAATTACCATGTTTTTGGAACATGAGATATCGAAATCGTCCTTATTTATCAAATATAGGTAAGTTTTCTTGCCAGTACCACCTAACACGCTTTCTGTGGTTTTCTTGCCCCTTGATATGTTCTGTTGACTGTGTGGGAGGGGGTTGAGACTTGAGTCTTATCAAAGGTGTCTTCATAATCATATCAAGACACTGCTGTCAAACCCACCATTACTCACTGTACAATGCGGTAACTGGCTCCCCCACAGCTAAAACGTGGTGTGATAATTAGCTCACTTTATCAGTTGATAACACTGGGATCAGTGTTATCGGCTCCATGTGCTGTGTTTAAAAGTGACGTCATTATCACGGCTTAGAATGGTGAATTGATGACGTTTCAAAGCCTATTTTACCTTCGTGGGTTTATGAAGACGATATGTGTATTGAAGTTACATATGTTCTTGATATACAATCAGCCCGACTCGCCGCATAACGTCATTGGTTCTTATCACCAGCTATATTTGGGATACGTTATCGAACTATTGGTAGCTCTAAAGTAAACGGCGTTTAAAGCGTGACGTCATAATCATGTTTTTAAGTGTTGATTTGATTACATTAAACCGCCATTTTCTGCAGTCTCAGCTCCATTACATAATGTATTATGTTTACTGGAGGTGCTAATAGTCCACCGAAATAGCTGTGTCAGGTAAATCTATCTCACCACAGCGAGGCCTATGTTATTTGGCAGTTGTGTTTGCACATCCCTCTATACCCTGTTTTTGACATGTGAACGTGTAGTTGAGCAACGTGGAAAGTTGCCATGGAAACACGTGGAGTTGCCATGGTAACACGTGAAGTTGCCATGGTAACACGTGAAGTTTGTGTGAAACATGTGTGGCTATGCCACTAATCACGTGATTGCCGTTATTCTCTACCCTCAACCAAATAACCAATTTACTGAAGGAAGGATATTAGTTGATGTTTTTGTATGAGACGTCATTATTTCTGATTAGAATGAACATTTGATGACGAAAACATCCTATTTGGATAACTTGAAGTCTTTGCACCATGATGTCATGTGTCGGATAAAGAACTCTACCCAGTACTCCAGTATCAATGGACATTGGACATTGGTGTGTGTGTTATTGACTGGTGTTTGTTTTAATTTCATTAATCCCCACTCTCAGTCTGTCCGTGTGTTGTTAATTGGGGCTGGTTCTACTCCAGCACACCCACTTATATAATACTCCTCAAATTATATGATAGAATTACGTTGCACGCCACGTCGTTTTATATGATTTTCTCCCACACCCTCATCAGTTGAAATCATCTCTCCTATTTCAGTATTTCTTAATTTCTTAATTTATCTATCCTCCTGATGATCTCCCTCTCCACCTCCCTTTCTCCACCTCCTCCCTCCATCCACTTCCCGCTATAATTAGAGCGATGACGTTTTATTTTAAACTTCCTCTTTCTTACCCTCCTTTCATTCCAGTTCTGATGTCATCGTCCATGTTTTGTTGTTGTTGTTGTTTTTACAGAATAAACTTCTCAATTTGGTAAGGGATGGAGTATCAAAATATCAACTCCATAATACGTCTTTGCAGTATATTGAGAAACTTTCTCAGTCGTCTGAATCTGTTCCGGCCCTTTACGTCCGCTTGTTACCTCGGCGTCCCGCCGTCCAACCTAAAACATGCACGTCCGGCCACGTTTACATTGCTACAAATAGGTGTTAACGGCTGGCTGCCGTGATATATGTGCCCTGGAATTCAGAATGCTACGCACTGCAAACAGGCAGTTAAACGTCATCAACTCACCACTTTAACCCCTGATAATGACGTCATCGTATCACTCGCCTATTTGTCACGCGTGACGCTCTACTGTCACGCGTTACTACCCCTACTGTCTCACTTCCCATGTGAGTGCGGTATATCCGCGTGTTCTTCTTTTCGGTGGGATCTCCCACCACGTCTCCTTCCAGCACACATAGGTGGCCGGGAGAGTGTACTAGTGTAGGATAATATATGTTGTGCTGTGTTTATTTTTATCCGCAAAACTTGTAGGTACTGAGGAATGCTGATTTATTGGTGCTCGCCAAATACTCTTTATTCGAACGATTTTATATATTGTTTTAATTTTACGTTGCGTGTGTTTTCAGTTCTGCAGAATTTTGGTTTGGGCTCTGTCACACTCACACATAACATTAAGCGTGTTACCGGCCGTCGGAGTGTTTTTGATAGAGGGAACTGAGCACTTTACTTGAGAACTTTAACTTGTAGAATCAGAAGCTGGATATTGTTTAGCGCTTGTTTCACTTTTTCTTTATTTGCCAGAATTGTTGTGTATAATTCGGCGTGTATGGCGTTATAATATGGCTGTTATTTGTGCTACTGCTAAGTGTCAAGTATTTTCAGAATGATAGCTTGTCATAGCGTAGTCAATCTGAAAGTGAACTTGCGGTAGCTCTGTATTTTGATTTTGAAACCTGTTCTTTTACCGCGGTCTTTGTGTAGGCTTTCTGAATATCAATATGATTCCCTCTCCATAATGTTTTACTATTTCATCCCGTGAGCACTCGAAACTTACTTTTATGTTTGGGTTAAATGAGTGTGGAGGCAGGATGGTCGACTCTTTCTCTAACCCACAACTAATTGGATTATAGGTTGTTGACTGAAAGCTTTTGAGATATTATTTATTTTTATCTACTAACCACAGTACAGAATTACTGTACCCTGATCAGTCCATGATTCTGTCTTGAGTCTCCATTCGAGTTTTATCCTTCTCTAAACCCACCCTGAAGTCGACATGTGGGTGTGACAATGGGGGCAGGATGGCCGACTCACGGTCGATCAAATCCTACAAATTTACATATCCGCCCGGCATTTCTCCGCCTATTTACAGCTGTCAACGTGTCCATGACTTCTTTTATCATGTTCATACGATTCGTATTTAGTTAGTCATTTTGCAAGTCATAGTGTTCTCATGGACACACCCAGATGATACGAGCTGATATAAGATTCAAATTAAAGTTCGTGGTCGGATATTTCCGGTTTTGCGTCCTCAATTCGCTATCCTAAACCATGATAATGACATCACTCTTAACCGCGTATTTTATCCTAATCCGAGCTGACCTGTTCCAGCTGTACTATGGCATCAGCCCGTAGAATATGCGACTCCCGGCATTACTGATAATTCGATAAATTTAGCAACAATAAAATGCTTCTTCGCCACATCTGTGGTGGGAAAACCCAGAAAAGGGGGAACTCGCATACGGCAGAGCATATACTAGTGGTTAGACATGCGGTCAATTCATAATGCAGTTATATATATCCAACACATTGTTGTTTGACGACGAAATGTCAATGTCATCGATTGACCACTTTAAACTCAGATTATGATGTCACTATGTCCATATTATATTGATCAACAATTTAGTGAGAGCGTCCGACCTGTACTAGACTGCACCCTTCTAGCTAATGCTATGAGATTACAAACATAGCTGATTGCTGAGCTAAGAGATTACAAATATAGCTGATTACAAATACACGACGATGATTACACAATCTCCTGTGCACTTGCACTTGTCCTGAATGGTTACGTGTTTTTGTTAGGATTCGAGTGGCAAGATGGCAATATATTTGACCTTGAATATATTATTAGAATTTAGAAAACATGTCACATTTTGTCAAGTAGATTTCATGATTCTCTTTACATGATTTCGTAATCTATTATATTCGCATCTGAATTTATTAATGACATCATTTTTATTAATTTTCAAGTATAATTTTTATCATGACGATATATAGTGTAATTCGTCTGATTTTATTCCGTATAATTTGAGTAATTCTGTGTATGCAGCTGCCGACTGCCGAGGATATTAAGTTTAAATTAAGTAAATTTTAAATCACGAGTTTAAATAACATAAGATAATTACTTAATTCAAGTTTCTACCTCACTTCACCGACTGTCACAGGTCTCGCTCGCTTGCTTGCGGTTTTCTCATTATAATTGTACAGTTGTTCACTTGATTCGGAAATATTTAAAACTCTACTCTTTTATTTTATAAACATGTTTCGTTTGTCGTGGGGGATTCCGTGTCAACTGCGATTCTTTTCAGTTTGTAAAGTTTGATTGATACGATGTTGAAATTGTTGCCTGTTAGACAATGATTTCTTTCCCCTCAGATTATTTACCTCTTCAAATTTCAATGCATATCAGTTACTCCATTTTAACCTGCGCCTGATTGCGTATGAGCAGTCACTTTTCCCAAAACTTTTGTCCTTTTGATGACATGTGAATGTTGACAATCCATGCACCCTAGTAGTACTAGTAGTAGTATCTCCCTGCAGGCGACTTCTTGCTGTTCAAGTCATGACATTGACATTCCTTTATTACTCCCCAGTACATTTACTAAACACTACAGTTTTACTTTAATGCGATATGAGTGATTACTGAGCTGAGATTTATCATAAAAATCGGGTATGTTTCCCACACTTTTATGTTGTTTTATTAATCAGCACATTTCACTCGTAGCTCTTTCTTGTTAAACTTAAACTGTCTCTTTTTATTCCAGCTCACTCGGGAGTTTTATCGTTTTTAACCCTCCCAGCTACTTTTAATGATAGTTGACTACTTTCATATTTTGCTCTAGAATATCCTAGTTATTTTCTAATGCAAATCTCCTGCTTAATACCGTATTTGCGTGTGGCCTCGAAAACTGTGTATAAACGTGACGTACGCTTCTGTTTTACAAGCAAAGAAAAACATGCGTCAGGCGTGTGCAGATGAGTCGTAAATAAAGGCTACCAATGTATTTTGACTTGTCATACTTCTCCAAGTTCGAGGCGGTGCACCCACATTCCTTTATTTTTTGATGATATATTATTTATGGGGGACAAAATTTGATATGATGAAAAAATGAATCATTTTCGCACCCAATAAAATTTAAATACTACTTCATCATCATATTTAAAAATCTCCACATTTCCAAATCTTCAGCTCTTCAGAATTATTCTCCCACATGAATATTTCTCGCAAGGTTTGCAGGTCTGACATTCACGTATCCGAAGTACTGTATACTGTCCATGTAATATAATAGCATTTAGTGCCACCCAAAATTCTAAAATTACGCGGTGCACACTTTAATTCGCACATGTTTTTAGAAATTTGTATTTTGGAAGGTTTTATTGGAAAATATGAAAAACTGGAAGAACTGGAATCGAACGAAAAGTTGTGTTTGTTTTCATCTGATCTTCCATTAACCATTATAGTACTACTTTTAGCGAGATTCGAAAAGATCAAGTGTTATACTGTCACACTTGCGTCACAAATATTTGGGCGATAAAAATAAGGTATTTGTTATTTCTTATAATCGCCCATTACAGGAATACCCTACATATTGTACGAGCTACCTAAAGCCTATAGTGTACTGAAAAGTGTAAACCCATACAAAGCCTACAAATAGTTGGATGAGAAACATATATATTTAAGTATGTTTTATTTTGCATTATCACTAGTAAGAAAGTAATATAGCATAAGGCTTTGCGCGTCGTTTATAGTAGGTAAAGGTTATGACATATGTTTAGTAATTTATTAAATTTGTTTTGTTCTAAGGAATTTCATTGGTTTCTCTATTATTGTATTTCTGGTTCAATTCACTTTTTAGTTTTCAGCAGCTTCAGGCCACGCATTTCATGACATGTTATGCTTCTTTTAATTCATATTCCTTTCGATTTTCGAAGGTTTATTGAAAATACAAGTTTTTTGTCATTATTTTGAATATTTTTGTCATAAAATGTAATGAAATAAATCAATTCTTGAATTATGAAGCATGATATCACCGCACAAATCACATTTTGAAAAAGTCGGATATGCAATAACCTCTCTCGATTAAATTATATATTTCACCACAAACAGTTTTATATCCTTCTCAGTAATATCTTAATGCAATTACAGTGCCTCGCCTACATAACAGTTCCGTACCCACAGCTGCAGGTTCCGGAAAATGACGTCAGCTTCAGACTCCAGAATTACTAATTGCCGACGTTACATCGCGTATTTTTGTTGCTCGCAGTATATCTTATACCTTCATCATTATCGTATATCTTGGCTGCAATATTTTCATGTAAAACATATTCTCATATTCGCAGTATTTTACGATATTTACACGCGACGATGCACCTCACTGAACTCCAGAGATCATAACATTCTATTGTTTGTTGTTTCTCGTTTTTCTTGTTTGTTGTTCTTGTTTGTTCTTGTTTGTGTACTTGCTGCCAAACCTCAGTGACCACCCTGCACTCCCTCACGCTGCTTTTCACTTCAGACACTCTGCTACACATCATCCTGACCACAACAAAGTGCCTACAGCTGCTCATGTGTGTGTGGTTGTGTGTGCAGGGCTGTGTTTTGTAAATATTTGACAGTTTTTATGTCTGCACGAGAATATGAAATATCATGCTTTCCACTTCAAGAGTCACGGACACGAGTTCATGTTTGAACGTTTAATTAGAACAGCCCAGGGTCCATGGACTCATTTGATGGTTATTTCTTTATCATGCCATAATGCCTCCTCCTATTACTTAATTAAATCAAGCCACATTCGTCGTTTTTCCTCTAATTTCGTCCCCTTCACCGCTTCCTACTTTCTTGCTATCTCTACTTTATCACTGCCTCCTTTTCCGAATCCTGGTTTTCTTCTATAATCAATAAATTGTAAAACAATTAATTTTAGGGGGATTTTCTATTTTGAATTTTCATTTTTTTTCTGGATTGTACAATTTAAGTTGTACAGCAATACAATCATGAATATTGAATATCCATAGCCGTTAGCACTTTTTAGAAGGGAAGAAGAAAAGGTATAGCCACCTTGATATGATATTCGTCCCAAACCTGTTGCTTTATGTGTCACAGTGTGAGAGTTTTCAAGGATTATTACACTTTGAGAGTTTGAGAAAGACCGCTGGCTAATTAGCTAATTAATTAATCTAATTTCCTGAATCCCTATTCTCCCTTTTTTCCATCCTTTGTGTTTCGGTCCGTCTACAATTGCACTGGTTTTCAACGTGTGTGATATTTTTAACTTTTACCTAACTCCGGAATGCTCACCAGGATATGTAAGGATAACCTAATATAAGCCGTGCATAACCTAATATAAGCCTTGCATAACCTAATATAAGCCTTGCATAACCTAATATAGCATCACCGGTGCTGCTAAAATATGAGTGATTTTAAATGGATGATTGGATGGAATGTTGCGAATGCCATTCCTCCCCCGCTGTTCATCTACCTACCTACAGCACATATTTTGTATGACTTCAAATATACAGCCCAATGTTTGAGACACAAAGACACCCTACACTTCCTTATCTCACTTCCTCACTTTTTCCACTTTCCTGAGGCGACAATTATTATATTGAGAGACCGGTGTGTGCTGCAGCAGGAAGGAGAAAAATGTCAATTATGTAAAATATGATATTATATAAGGGCTAGGCTTTCGCTTCGCGTAAAACATATGGCAAGGGGAAGAGTAATATACTTAACATGTTGTTTAAGAATTTCTAACACTTTTGCCCTCGCACACTATTGCAGAAACCCCTACATGCATCCTAGCGACATACTCAGATTTGTTGGAACATACTTAGGTTTATTAGGTTAATACTGATTTCATAACGTTATTAGGTTTTTAGTGATAACAGCTGCATTTTTGCTTAATGAAGTAATAATTACGATCTTAAATATGCGTTTAGTTTTACACGCTGCTTTGAAAGTATTTGACAGTATTATATGGCTTACAAAAACATTCGCGCGACTGCAACGGCGACTTGCTCTGAGTCTGATTTGTTGGGACCTGCTTAGGTTCATTAGTTTAGGTTTACTCTAAGCAAATTTCCAGAGTTTTTAGGTTTATTGGTTTTTAATTTCAGATGCGTAGGTAGATTCTTGTTTTATATTGGAGCAATTGCTCCAATATTGCAGAATTTAACATTATTATTACCCCGTTATTAGTAATGAGGAAATTGTAATGTAAAATTCTGCGATATCAAATTATTCTATTCAAAATGGAATACCGAAAATTTGTCCATGCGTTTTCAGTCAATCCTGCATTGTCAAGTTGTTCTGTGACGATAGATTTCCCTGTGTGTTTAAGCTGTTAAGTTAATCCCAATAATTTATTGACACCTCCCCCGATCTTACTTCGAACAATTGAATCTTGGCCCTTGTAGACAATTGCCATCCAATTTGTTGCCATGTTGGACATTCTAGACGACATTTTATTTAAATATTATACTTACTTTAAGCAGTATCATTTGATTTAAAAATTCTTCGCTTTATTAACGCCAAACGTCTGTCATCGCGTGGTTGCTGCCTAACACATAGATCTGGTGAACACCAATAAGAAAACTAGGCGGTTCACCGTCGTTAATGCCCCCTTCTAACCCATGATAATGACGCCATCCTCAACCTCCCATTTTTGTGTGCAGTAAATACTGGATAGGTCTTCACGCCAGTAAACCCTATATCCTGTTTGTACGTGTGCCGCTTGTGCTTTGCTGCTTTCCACACCATACCACGGGTTATTGTCGATAAGTAGTGCCATTTAGGCAAAACCAATGACTAATATTACTATGGATTAGTTACTATAAGTATAAATTAAAATATATCCATTCTACTAATTATGAATATCATGCCGGTAAATTGTAGATCGTAGATTTCATGATTGTCGATCTGTGAAAATACGATAAAATTCAATATTCAAATTTGCATAATTTCTGAATATATGACCCGGGGTCATATATTCAGATATTATGCAAATATGAAAATTGATTTGTTCGTGGGGTCATATTGACCCCACGTACAACAAATCGACAATCCCGTATGATCGAAGTTCAAGTAAGAACCACTAACAAACCGACTGTTGAGCTACCCAAGGAATAAAACAACAAGGAGTTTATCTTATGGAAACTCTGCCCCACACCACGTCGAGTCAGTGGGATGTACTTGTAAGCGGATCTTACATCTTCATCCCGGGACATAAGCATGTCGATTCCGGGACCGCGCCCCCCGATGATCCCGTGACTGCACCCCCCGTAGGAGGGATGGACCACAGCTCCTCCAGCTACACCTATTTCTACTCCACCTCATCCTCCATTTACTCTACTGGTGAGAAATTAAGAAGTGCTAATGCTTTAGAGCAAATTCTCGAATTTAAATTCTTTCGGATTCAATCATATCCGATCTTAGCCGAGGATAAATTTTCAGTAAGGTACCATGTAATATCTCAGTTTATTCCGAAATTACATAAATCTGCATTTTGTCTGGTGATAAACATACCTAATATAGTAGGTACAATGTACATTATGGATGATTATACATTATCCAATGTACACCAAATACATTTTCAGAGCCTAAGGGGACTGCTGATCTGATAAACGAAGTTGAAATATTCCTCGTCGTACTCTTCATTATCCTCAACATTTCGACCATCATAGGTTAGTTTTTCTGTTTCTGCTTTTTTCACTATCCAAAAGTAACCCTATATTTTTGTAAATCTTACAGAATTAATGTCGTCAAATTAACCTCACCCAAACCAACACCCTCCCCTGACCACCACCTTCTACGATCACATAACCCCTAACCACACTGCAGTGGTTAGGCTTAATGGATATAGTACCCTGGATGTAATTTTAGTGTCTGTGACGTCCTGTTCAATGGGTATTTTGTTTGTCATATCCAAGAATTATCTTCTGGGCGCACAGCACTGCCAGGGGCCGTCTCCTTCAGTCCTTCGTATATTTATATAGATAATTAACCTGAAATATTTTATCAATGATAGGATCATCATCTTTTAGAGTGATGACAGGACCCACGAAATTATATAATACGTCAATCGTTTTAAAGTTATGACATAGTTCCCACATGGGTGTATATGACAAAAATGTGAAGTGCAGGGCTGAAGTGTTTTGTGAGCCGATTGGTGAGGGCTGGGTAGGGGTTATATACAAAGAAAGATAGGGTCGAAGGCCGAATAGTTTTGAAATTGATAGGATTAATGTGTTGCTCGGTCGTGGTCAATTAGCATGATTTGTTCACATCCAGCCATCAGAATCATGCCCCAATAACGAAAACTCGACCTTTCGTTTGCGTTTAATATAACCTTGTTTATGTAGATGCAATGAATTATTATTATTATTATTCCGGTTCATTTTAAATTCAGTATGTGACCGATGGTCGTTCACTATTTAAAAATTTGACTTCCTTATGGTTGGAAGGTTTTATATTATGCAAAGAAAAGATAAGAGGTCATTGGTTCAGATTCACAAACGATTGGTAATGGTTGACGTTGTGTGTTATTGGGTTATTACTTTTCGGTGCTAAATAGACGGGCGAGGGACAGTAACAGTTTTTTTGTTTTTTACCGTGAATGAGGACAGTTTTTGGATTCAAAAATTTTAGTAAAGTCAATATTTTTTATTTTTAATCAAACATCCACTAGGGATGTTAAATACGGACATTAATTTGTAATTCACCCTGCCTGTAGTCACACATACAAACTCGGTGATCTGAAAATGAGCGGGGCTTGAACCCACAACTTCTGATTGCCGGTTAGTGCTCTACCCTTCTACTGCAATTGAGGGGGGGGGAGCTATCTCAATTGGTAGAGCACTGACCGGCAATCAGAAGTTGTGGGTTCAAGCCCCGCTCGCCCCGCTCATTTTCAGATCACCGAGTTTGTATGTGTGACTACAGGCAGGGTGAATTACAAATAAAACCAAGCATTGGCATGTAATTTGCATAGATTTCATGTAGATAATAGTGTAGTACACTCTACATGCAGGTATATCTCGTTGAACGAGAAAGGTATATGTGCCATATATAGAATTAAATCTGATACGGACATTAAAGTCGTCAAAAATGCGACTTATTTGCTTCAGAAGAAAAACGCGCGTATTTTTCAGCAAAATACGTGTCTTACTATGAGAACGAATATTGTTTAAAAACACGTGAAAAATACTATACGTGAAAATACAGCTGACTTGAAATTCAAGCAAAATTTCAAAATTGGAGGGGGAAAATATGGCAGTTTCTGTCAAAAAAAGTACTTTTGCCCTGATTAAGAAAAAAAAAAAATAACAACCTTGACATACACAGGTTGAAAATTATTACACCTCCCCTGTCAATTTGGCTCTGAAGAAAACCGTTGTTTTATAGGGCTAACCAATATTTTACCTCAATATTTGCTCAAATGTGTTAGTTTAAAGTTGTTTTATTTTAAAAATTTGAAGCTTTTTGAATTTAATGCATTGATTTGATTGCCATATTAATTTACCAGCTCAATATTGATTGGAAATGAGACATTTCATCACAATTTAAATCATCTTCTTCCCTCTATTTGCTAGATGTTGTTCTTTCACTGGCGGTTCTCTGGTACCTTCCCTTCTCCAATGCTCGGTGTAAAGACCCCAACAATGAGTCCGTGGAATGGTTCGTGATACTAAAGCTTCCACAGAACAGTGTAACCAACCCAACCGGTACTAAGTATTTGTATGCTGATAAAAACTCCCCGGGTCTGGCTCTTTCTCCTTCCACACTGGACCTTACAACCAACAATCCTCTGGCCTTGACTCTGCAATCAACCACTGCCATCTTTGGAACTAATCCCAACTACTTGGTATATAACGACGCTCTCCCTGACGGAACGTACAATCTCGCTGGAGGCTTGCCAACCAAAGGAGAAGGACACTCCAAAGGAATCCTGTTTTGGGATGACTCCATCGTTACCTGGATCGTTCATAGTATTCCGGGGTTTCCAAAGCCACCATCGATCGGAAAGGCGCAATACAGTTATGAATTTCCTGAAGATGCCAAGGTCCGTGGTCAATCTATTTTATGTTTTTCTGGACCTGTTCGTGAAAACCTTCCAGAAATAGTCAATCAACTCTTCTACAGCTGGCCCAATATATATGCCCATGGCTCTATAAACCTCCACAAATCATACATGCTGCTCATCGTCTTGAGCGGGAAGCATTTCGATAGCATTGGTCTGACTCACATTGCTTCGTCACTGAATGACGGCAGGTTCTTGGCTTTCTCAAACAAAAAGAATGCCAATGCTGACATCTGGCAAGTCATTGCCAATCACGAACTTATAAACTCAAACTTTGTCACGGAAACGTCGCAAAGCGGTGATGTGGTGGAGCTTCGAGCTTACTGTACCCTTGAAACCGTGGAAAACATCATGGAGCTGAACTTTCTTCAGTTCAACGAAACGTACTGGACGACTGCAGATCACTCCAAATGGGGCATTGCAAAACCGATGAACTCGCAACATTTCGTGTGTATCGGGGATCTCGATCGTGTGGAAAGTCACAGGAACAGGGCTGGTACTGTGGTGTGTTTCGAATCTTATTCTCTGTGGCATGACCTGGCCAGTGCTGTCCAGCAGTTAGAAGTTTGCCCTTTCGCCACATCAGTTACATCTTTCGCATCAACGGGAAACGGTAAGGCTGTGGATCTGTTGATAACAGTCTGGTCAGTCATGTACACCCTACTCGGTAATTGCTGAAGAAGGTGCGGAACTCAACTTTCAGAACTTAGTGAAATAGCCAGGATTTCAAATAAAAATATGCTTTACATTTTCAAGGGTATACAGACTTTTTAAAGCCCAAGCAGTGATATTGCGCCTCCCGTTGCATCTCGATTCTTGTCCGCATAATATAAGCAATTCCGGACGAAGACATTTCATATTATGAAAATTGTTATTGTTGCTTGAAAAAAAACAATCATATTATTTTTGAACTGCTATACCTGACCCTCTTCGGATTAATGTTTTTAAGTAACAATCATATTATTTTTGAACTGCTATACCTGACCCTCTTCCGATAAATGTTTTTAATGTTTTTGAGTAAGCATGTTTTCGTCGGTCTTACTTTGAGACTATAAAATTAAAAAAGGTATATGCGATTCAAAAAGCAACTTGCGATTCAAAAAGCATTTTTCGCTCAATTTTTTTCAGCTTGATTGAAATGGTACATGGGCCCCACCGATGGTTTTTGAGTTATCAGTTTGACCATGATACGTCCTTAAATATGCGGTAACATGTCGAAGGGGTGAATGGGTAACCGAATGGTCGCTAAAAAGAGCCTAGAAGGGTAATAATAATGAACTATAAGATGGAGAAAGTTGGTTTGTGGGAGCCTGGGTGTTTATCAGAGTATGAGTGGTGTGATCAGGGTAGGTGTGATCAGGGTGGTGTGATCAGGGCAGGAGTGGTGTGATGACATCATCGCCACTCCAGAAGTCATATGAAACTCTCTCCCCAGGAAACGTACTGGCACTAACTGTCTTCTCTCGAATACCCCTCTCCAAAACCGTCTCCGTCATCTTCTTCACCAGGCAAGTCGTTGTGTGTTTTCATTATCAAACCATTGCCAAAGACCAAAAATCTACACCCAAATATAGACAGAATGTTCAACGTCATCAATTTTCTGTCATAATCTATGGTAATGATGTCATCCCATTTATCACTTACACTTGTGCCTCGTATAATTACTTTCTGAAGACCTACTAAATTTAGACGCATTCCTCATTAACACATCATTCTATTAAAGCATTGATTTTCGTTTTCTTTTGATAAACCCACAACCCATATCAATTCATGGAATGTAAGCCATATAATTTTGACAGCCTCCTTTTGATAATGATATAAGGTTTTCCGTTTCGGATCGCTAACACTAATTAAAGTATGTGTAATTACTTTCCATGAGAATGTTCACTGTTTAGGGAGGTACTTTAAAAACTTTTAAAAACGTACCCAAAGTAAAATATTGTTAAATTAGAGATAATAGTTGACCCAAAAGGTCCCTGTTTGGTCTCAAAAGCACAAAATGGTGTGCTGTTGATAGAAAATTGCACCTTGAGTAAGCATTAAGATGGGGCTTATATTATTTAATTCATTTTACTAACTCCCATTCTTCTTCACCAGTATGGCCGTGGCTGACCTTCTCAACGGGATATTCGTGATGCCCTTCTCAGTCTTCAGTCTGGTTCACGAGAACCGGTACATCGGAGGACTCCAAGGCTACACCAAGACTGGCTACCTCATGAACTACTGCACTTTCTCAGGTAGATCAATTAAGCGGATTTCTCGAGAAATTTACCTAGGAATTGGTTGGTAGTGATCCTAATTATGTGATCATCAAATTTCCCAAACCTGATTGTGATTTGGGCTGGTTCATGGAGAATTAAGTTTCTATGAGTAGGGAAATTCCTTTACTTCGAATCCAATTTAGCTATGAAATTTTCTTTTATAGTATCAACAGATTATGAGATTGTTCAGTAATGAACGTGATGAGAAACTGTTAATTTTCACAGCTAAAATCATTGCTTAAGAAATTTTTACTACTTTTCTGACTTCAACTGTGAATTCACCGCATTGCTTCCAAACAAAAAACAATGCAGCAATTCAGGAAATTTTGGAAATGACATCACCCATTCAGAGAACATATTAATTTCTACTTTTTAATCGCCGATGTGTCTCACGCCGGATACGAGAAGTGCAGCACTTCACCTGGCACATAACATGTGAAATAGAGCATATTTTGTTTGCTTTCTCTGATATCACAATGAATGAAAAGCTCCATTATTCTTTGTGTTGAAAACTATGTGATAGCAAATAATATAAAATATCGTTTCTTTTTCAAGACATGACAATATCAGTATGAAAACGCCGTATGATAATGAAATATTCGAGGTTGTGAGTCATGAAATCAGCAAATACACCCTTGTAAACCGTAATACGGACATCATTCCAAACCACTTATGAATTTATGGTCCAACGGAAAAGTGCCCAGCTTATCATTGAAATTTTGTGAACCAGGAAAATGCCTTCAGAAAAATGAGATCATATTTCCAATTTTCGAAATAAATTTCATCATCTTATTGAAATGCTTTAGGATTGAATATTGGGTGATCTTTAATGATGCCATTGTCATTACTCATAAGTTAAATGGACTTTAAAATTGTCCAAACCCCGCGTTTAATTTCAGAGAGTTTGCATTTTTATTGAGAATAACCGGAAATAACAATGTTTTTCCCGCAGGTATCATCATGAACACCTCGGCAAAGGCGGCACTTTTCACTCTCATCCTCATTTGGTGAGTGTTAGACATTAATTCAGCACTCTGTGTCATGGTTATGAGGGTTATGACGTCATCTTCGTTTTGTGATTGTGTTATAACCAAGCTAATAGAGCAGGAAATATCCTATGCCAAAAATTTTGATTCAAACATCGGCATTCCGTCCCCGCCTTCTGTTAAATACCATGATGATTGATAAAACGAGACAGTGAGCATCGTCTGCATACCACGTACTGGAGTGCTGCAAAATATGATCATTCTTTAACGAAAAATACCTTAAATTACGTAACTATTCCCTAAAAATCTTCATTTTTCGGGTAAAAACCGAGTCGGAGTCCTGCCTATAAACCTACTCGACGCTATAAAGAGAGAATTTTCCTTCATTGAAATTACCATAATAATCCTGTGAATTATCGAACAAAGCACGAGAGTCGTGAGAATGACGCAGGGTGACACCCTGAATTAGGAGTTGACAATGCCTTCCGCTGTGCGGCTGTCCGTATCTCAAAGGTGGCATCCTGCATGGCTTACATGGTTGAATGGGCGTTTTGACGCCATCAATTCACCATTTTAATCCATGATAATGACGTCACTATGAGAGCGCCTGGTGTTGGTGTGCGGCACTTCACTATATCCTGCTCCTGGTGGTCCTATAAACCCCAGCTCTGTCAGAAGCAATTACCATTGAGCACTTCTTTTCACACTGACCCTCCTAATTGGTGCTTCATGACAACTTGTCACAGTGTGTATCTTTTCACACTGACCCTCCTAATTGGTGCTTTGAATGACATGTCAGAGTGTTGCAGTGTGTATCTTGCAATGTGCACAGGTTTGGACTGGACTCCGACTCAAGGAAAATGCTACGTGCGAAATAAGTGTAATTTGCGAAAGCAGAGCTATAAATTGAACCAGGAAATGAATAGAAAAAAGTGCCTACAGGTGCATCTATGAAATTTTTATTCGTGGAAAAGGAGGATAGCAATTTGAAATGATGTCACCTTCCATTTCGACAGATCACCTAATAAACTGTATTGAATGTCACCTAAAAATCAAAATTTGATCCCGTCTACTATTTTATGCGAAGCTGTTATCACAATAGTAATGATTTCCCCCTTTATCAGTTTTGACCGTTTCATCTCTGTCCACGACGCGCTCCGTGTACACACCATCATGACAGTTCGTAACAGTGCTGTCATGGTGGCTGTCAGTTGGTTCTCTGCCCTGATCCTCGCCCTCTTCCCTTTCTTTGTTCCGGATGTCATTGACGAGAGCGGAAGGACACTGTCTCACAACTATAACTACATTGATGTGTCCACTCAGGTTGGTTTATAGTGTATACACTATACAATGTACATTGTACATTGTACATCATGTAATTTGTATAGCAACCCCTCCAGTGTACCTTTTTAACCATAGTAACCCCTCTCAGTGTACCTTGTAACCATTGTAACCCCTCTCAGTGTACCTTGTTACCATAGTACCCCTCTCAGTGTACCTTGTCACCATAGTACCCCTATCAGTGCAGGCCCGTAGACAGAGGGGGGGCTAGGGGGGCTGCAGCCCCCCTCGGAAGAAAAGGTACCATTTCAAAAAAAAATAGTTAGAATAAACGTTTTTTGACAGATTATCATAATTATTTACTTCGGCTTGGTTAAATAGTGTCAGTTCACTAGTTTAATCTTATTCTGACTGTTATAGCTGGTTTATATATCTGATTGTATACTTTTTCGATTATCTTATTTTGACAAATATCGTCCTGTACATTTCCTGTACATTTCTTTATTGTAAAAATCATTCTGCAGCACCCTAATTTCCCTAAAAATTTTTCAGGGGCTCCGCCCCCTAACCCCCTGGCAGGGGCTCGCCCCTGGACACCGCTGAGGGCTGCGCCCCAGACCCCTGCCGCAGCTTGCTCGCTTCGCTCGCGGCGCAAGGGCCCCTCCCGGAAAAAAATCCTGGCTACGGGCCTGTATCAGTGTACCTTTTTTTCATAGTAACCCCTCTCAGTGTACCTTTTTACCATAGTATTACCCCTCTCAGTGTACATTGTTACCATATTACCCCTGTCAGTGTACCTTGTAACCATTGTAACCCCTCTCACTGTACCTTGTTACCATAGTAACCCCTCTCAGTGTACTTTGTTACCATAGTAACCCCTCTATATGTACCTTGTTACCATAGTAACCCCTCTAAATGTACCTTGTTACCATAGTAATGTACCTTGTTACCATAGTAACCCCTCTCAGTGTACCTTGTTACCATAGTAACCCCTCTCAGTGTACCTTGTTACCATAGTAATGTACCTTGTTACCATAGTAACCCCTCTCAGTGTACCTTGTCACCATAGTAACCACTAACCCCTCTCAGTGTACCTTGTTACCATAGTAACCCCTCTCAGTGTACCTACCGGGTGGAGTGGCTGTATGACATGAGTGACACGTATACGGAGGAGTTTTTCATAGCCATGGAAAACAGAGAGGGCTACGTGTACCCTGTACATTTGAACGTTTCTACTTCTTCATAAACATCCTCCCGATTGTCATTCCTACCTACCTCATTGTGTTCTTCTGTAAGTAACTTAACTTTATATCGTGTTCTTCTGTAAGTAACTACCTTTTTATATATACTTCTGTAAGTATTTTCATTCCTACTTACCGTATTCATCCGTTAGTATACAGTGGATTCTCAGCACTAAACGACCTTTATATTAATTTTGCCATTAATTCTGTTGATTTTGAGTGCAAACACCTGGTTTTAGCCAGTACAAAATAGACAGGGGGCTAGGGGCTGCAGCCCCCTAATAAAATAGTGCCATTTCAAAAAAAATAGTTAGAATAAACGTTTTTTGACAGATTATCATAATTATTTACTTCGGCTTGGTTAAATAGTGTCAGTTCACTAGTTTAATCTTATTCTGACTGTTATAGCTGGTTTATATATCTGATTGTATACTTTTTCGATTATCTTATTTTGACAAATATCGTCCTGTACATTTCCTGTACATTTCTTTATTGTAAAAATCATCCTCCAGCACCCTAATTTCCCTTAAATTTTTCGGGGGCTCCGCCCCCTAACCCCCTGGCAGGGGCTCGCCCCTGAACCCCGCTGGGGGCTGCGCCCCCAGACCCCTGCCGCAGCTTGCTCGCTTCGCTCGCGGCGCAAGGGCCCCTCCCGGAAAAAATCCTGGCTACGGGCCTGGTTTTAGCGCCATTGTATTCCGTTCTATATTTGCTAATATCGTCATATTATTTACCAGATAATATTATTTCCTCTTAGAATATTGAGTCATTATTAAAGTGCTAACACTTTAATCACTAAATATCCCTAATTTGATTAACTTATGCTTATAATGTTTATGTGAAGTGAAATGGAAGAGGGTTATGGAGGGTTTTACCTGATAAGCCATAGAACGTTTTTGAGATTAGAAATATTGAATTTCACTTTATTTTTCCGTAAAAATGAATATAATATACAGAAATGCAAAATACCAACAACGAAATTCGATAAACCAGATAATAATAAAAGAATGGCGACAAACAGATAATTATGCTGTTTCTAATCAATCTAATTTCTCATTAAATACCATCTTAATTAACCCCAACGCATTTTTGCATAAAATAGGCTCCCAAATCAAAATAACAAGCTGATTTTGCATGTATCTGTTCCTATTGAGTCCCATGAGGCCCCAATAAACGTTTACCAAAATCTGAGAGGGGCAAATACGATTTTTTCTTAAGTTTCTCTCAGGTGCGTATGTTCAAAATATGATATCTCAGCTTCTGAACGAGAAACAGAGCTCCATAACAAATCTTATTAAAATTACTGCAAAGGTCAAATTATGCTGGGCGAATGAGGTTTCCAAGGACCTGAGATCTTTACTTTTCGAGATATCATTAAAAATATACATTAGTTATTTTAACATACACAGGTAATAAACGTACATTTAGTCAAACAAATTTCGACATTCACCACCAAAAACTGAATATATTTATAAGCTGATCAAGTGATCATGCATGGATCATATTTTATATATTGGATAAGTCTTTTGGTAAACTACAATCAGAGTCTTTCTCATTCAAGGCCTGTTGGGACTGCTAAGTTTTGCATTACGATATCATCAACATTGACACATTCTACCGCCCTAGGATTGTTGCCAATCTTACAATCCTTGAATAAATTCTGAATCTTCATCCTCAGTTTAGACACCATTTCATCGTAAATAAGTGGATTAACCACTGAGTTTATTGGGAGTATCAAGATGGAGGAGTAAGTGTAAAGAAGGAAGCATCAAGTATTTCCAATGTATGGAACGCGCATATGACAAAGAAGGGTATCCAGCAGAGAAAGTCAGTCAGGATAATCATCGTCACGTTCCTCTGGAGACGTTCCAAGGTCCTTTGTTGGGGGCTGGGGACTTCGCCTTGTCCGAGGGTTTTATCCCGGAACTTAGACCTCGATATTCGGTTGACATTTGCTCGAGACCTCCTGGCATTGTTGTGAATGGAGATGTAGCCTATGCTCATTATGATGAAGCACAGGACGTATACGAAGATGTTCGTCCACACATACAACTTCTGCGGATCGTCAGTCTTAACGAAATACTTGAATAAGCACACTCCTTCATTTCCATAAAAGTGTATCTTTAATCTCTGGAGCTGGCCGTAGTCGTTGGTGAACATCGGGTTTGTTAACCTCTCAATTTCACTCCATGATAAACCCTTCTTCGCAATGCTGCCATAGTAGGCCTTTAGCACAGAAAAATGGTCTTCCTTGTTGACATCCGCCATGAAAAATCTAATGCGCTTGTCATAGAAAATGCCATTTACAAAAAAGTCCTCTAGCTGTGGAAAGATAGGCACCAGAGCAACTGCAAGTGATACTATGATGATCATTAAGAATCCAAATAGATGTTTCCATGAAAAAGTTGCCGGTGCAGCCAATCTGGAAGTACCCAAGGTCTTTGCTCTGAATAAGCTGAGATAAGTCATAGAAAACAGTGAAACTCCCGAGCCAAATGTCATTACAATTCCGATACTAGCACAAGATTCGCTTGTCAGCCATTTGAATTGATCTTGGCAATAGTCACCGCCATTGAATTGGAAAAGGGTGTCCACGGCTGCGATGGTCAGCAAGTAAATCCCAGTGATAAAGTCCCCTATGTTTATCATGATTTTTGCTACCACGTTAATTATGCTGTTATGATTGGCCCGTCCTAACTTGATACCGCCGTTGTAGAGTGAGAAGGCATTCAAACAAACTGAAAGTCCGCCGATTAGCCACGCCAGCACCTTCAGTAGACCTCCACTGATAATCTCCTTGCCACACTCAGAATTACACTCATCAGAGAAATCAATGCAATCAATGACACCATTGCATTTCTTAGTAGGGTCTATCAAAACACCATTTGCTTCACACTTAAAGTGATTTGTACAGTTCATCTCATCGGAATTATCTCCACAGTCATTAACTAAGTCACATACTTTGTCATATGTAAGGCAATTCCTGTTTTGGCACAGGAAGAACATATTTTCATATCCATTCTCAGTTTGTACTACGGCTGTCAGAAATTTTCTCTTTGCCAGTGTGAGGAAGGTGGTCCCCTTCAGTTTGCAACTGTCATGTCTCACTGAACTTTTCAGATCCAAAGGACAGGTAGTATCCTTACATCTGCCGGTACAACTTAGAAACACGTACGCCTCTCCAAAAGCATGCTCACAGGTAAAAGTGGTGTTTGGCAGGTTCAGTGAAACTGAACTAATTGCTCCGAAAACAGGGTGGTTGGGACTGTAGAACGTTTCCTTCACGCATGATCCAGCCAGCCGCTCCATGTTTCCAAGTCCTGGTATACAATAGTGGAAGCGTGCAGTGTCTCCCAAAACCATCAACTTAGATATGGACAACGTTTTCTCGAAAGAGTTTTTAGCTTGACAAACAGAGGCCTCCTCCCCACAATCCTCAATGCCATCGCAGAGTTGATCCAACTCAACGAACTGAAGGGAATCTTGGTGGCACAGGAAAACATTCGAACAATGTGACTCGAAACTCCGGGATTCCCGGATGGTGTCCATGAATTTGCACGTGGGCCACTGGTACGATTCATCCTCCCCGAGCAGGCAATCCTCGACTCCGTCATGGATCCAGGAAGAGGGGAGGGGCAGTGGTTCTTTGTGTCTGTACCTGAAGAAACATTAGACAATTGTCACATAACAAAATAGTTGCATAACTTACTATACTGGGCTTTATTTAACCAGCCCTCAATGATAGACAAGAGCGACTTAGAGATTTTTGTCTGAATAAAATACAATGTACGATATAATTTCGTTAGGATTACTGATACCTGCGATCGCAGCTCAAAGGAAAACATTGTACCGCACATGGGGTCCCGCTCATCACTCCCATCCTCACATTCCTGCACGCCATTGCACATCAGGTGCTTGTGGACAACGCACAGCGTGGCCGTTGTCTGGCAAACTCGGTCTAATCTGTCGTCACAGAGGGAGGTGCTGTAGTATCCGTTGATGCAGATCACTATTTTGGAGACTGTCGAGGGGTAGCCGAGGCGTTTACACCTCAATACTCTGGGTCTGTACAGTTGTACTGATCTCTAAATGCGGTGCAGTAGGATTCATAGGATGGCCTATTGTCAGCGGCGTGTTGTACATTTACCTGAAGTGGTCCACAACGGGTATAGTTTGAAATCACTTTGTAAGTGTGATGGGCACTTGGCTAAAACCTCTGGGGATGAATCCCAACAGTCCCTCTCGTCGGCCTTGTTGTCACAATGGATAGCATCATCACAGATTTGTTTGACCTTGACATACTGGTATTTGCCAGCCCTCATACAGTACATTCCGTAGCTATATCCATTGCAGAATGCCTCGTCTTCACAAGATGAATCCCTGTCACACAGGCCGTTACAACGTGTTGTTAGGTTGCTTGCACCGCTTTGGAATGTGCCCCTCTTCGAACTGAGAACAAAATCACACATTTGGGTATCTAAATGGGGAAAACAGGCTTCTTTTGTATATTCGTTGACACGGCAACTGCTACCATTAATACGCGCCATGAAGAAGTTAGCCGTTTTGACATAGGAACTGTAGGTAGAATCACACAGAAGGGAGTTACATAGTAACCCGTCATGGTTTACTACCGCCAAGGTCCTTGTTCGGGAGACTGCCACAGGACTGGTAATTGTGCTCTTTTCCACCACAGATTCTCGAGAGGAAGTGGTCACCTAAAACTCTTTCGGAGTTTCTATTGTCCATAATATTGTGAGGGTAAAATGAGTAGTAACCATCTGCAGATTCGCACTTGTAAACTTTGAATAGATTCGGATCGTCTTGACAGATTTCCTTCAAAAACCCGTTTTCCACAAAAAATTTGCATTGCCCTAAAAGTAAGTATTATGTAATTAGTGTATTTTATTTTATTTTGTAAGAGTCTCAAATTCAGAACATCTGCTCACGACACTGGCAGTTAGCTATGGCGATTGGCGGAATACGGATGCTATTTGTAAAATATTGATGAAAAAGTTTTATCCTGGGTAACGAGAACTGTAAAATATTCTCGTGTTATTTTAAATGAAAATTCACAAACCTGGCACTGGGTTGCATACAACTGTCAGCAATGGGAAAGTAAATGCCCTCCTATCTTCAGTAACCATGGAATAGGTGCAATCCGAGAAATTAGCAGCTCTTTCCGGACAGCTAATGTTTTTAAGGGTTGTTTGAGTCGTCACAAACTCAGAGCAGAGGGAGAATATGATCCTATTTCGAGTGTCCTGGGCTTCATGGCGAACCAGTCCACGGCACCCCCGTATCCGAGGTCATTGCACACTAGGGCTATTTTCTTGGTTTCTGTGTCTATTTCATCCGGACTCGCTTGTAGATTTCCTTTTCTACGTAATGCTCCAATCATCTGTAAGATTATAAATTGATTTCTAAAGACAGTACCTACTTTTGTTGCAAACAGCGTATGATTATTTAACGGATTATTATCTTAAATCCTGTTTTAAGTCCTGTTTTAAGTCCTATTTAAAATCCTATTTTAAATCCTGTTTATAATTTGTTTCAAGTTTTTTTTTGTATTCAAGTTTTTATAATTTGTGACTTTGTGATGACTTTAGTGATGGACATGTATTGGTGTTTCTACCTACTTTGGTTTAATTATAAGATTTTTGCACACGCCACAATGAGTATGAGTATACAGTGTTGTACAGGTCTCTTCTGTAGAGGTTCAGGTTGTATAGATCCTTCAGGTAGGTCCGCAGGGAAGAGTTGAAGCATGGGATAAAGGAGGGATTGGGAGAAGGGAAACTCCAATGTCGAAACGGATCAAAAGTGTAATCTATCTAACTGAGCATAAACACACACAATCAATGTTTTCAACAATCAGCGTTTTGTTACCATGGTGCAAAGATAAATAATCATGTACGACTTTACCTTGTGAATTGCAGATATCTCTATCTCCTATATACATGATATAAATATATCAACAACTTTACGTTCACACAACATACTTCATCACAACATATACTCCCCTTTTTTGCAAGAGGACGCCCCGTCCTCAGTGACCCTAAAACTGAAACAGAGCCAGAAAGATAGAGAAAAATCTAAATCGTCTTAAACGTTGACCCAATTCTGCTTCAAGATTTTATAACCTTGCAAAGTTCATCAGAATCATCAATCATAAACGTCAACTTTAATACAATATATCAAAGATAATAATTCTTCGTTAAAATAATACAAAATCTCTATCGCACTAACTCTCTGATTTTTTCTCAGTACCATATACTGACCATAATCCATGTTATCGAACTAAAATGACGTTCATGATCGTTGAACCCTGCGCGATATGCTATTCTCACAGAAATGAGTAGGGGATTCTCAGTTCATGAGATCAGTCTTATAAGGGAGAGGTGATCGATTCTTGCAGGTAAGTCGTCCAAAGAGGTTCCAGTAGACATGACAGGAACTCTCAGTCGATCATACATCATAACACAGGAACACAGACTATCACTCATCACGCAGAACTCTTGCACCAATCACCACTATTCCTCATTGCTGTATTACTTGATTGTCGCAGTGTCCGCTCATCATCTGATGTAGTTCGATCATTGAGTTGTGTGCTATGGCAGAACATATTGGGGACTACCGTTCGCGCCAGATGTTGTACAGGTCTCTTCTGTAGAGGTTCAGGTTGTATAGATCCTTCAGGTAGGTCCGCAGGGAAGAGTTGGCGAAGCATTGGGATAAAGGAGGGGATTGGGAGAAGGGAAAACTCCAATGTCGAAACGGATCAAAAGTGTAATCTATCTAACTGAGCATAAACACACACAATCAATGTTTTCAACAATCAGCGTTTTATTTACCATGGTGCAAAGATAAATAATCATGCTTCTGCACGACTTCTGCCAGAATTGTGATATCTCTATCTCCTATATACGATATAAATATATCAACAACTTTACGTTCACAACATACTTCATCACAACATACAGTAGTTTTAAAACGGTGGTATTTATCGATAATTATTACTTGCCAGACGTTGTTTGCCCCATATTGTCTGCCCCATATTATTTTCCCCGTACACTGTACAGACTCTTTGAGTTTGAGTTTGGGCGCGCGCGAGCGCGCGGAGGGGGCCATAGGCATTGCTTGGTAGTTCGCAAATTATTACACCCTAATTTCATCAACGGGAGGGTGATAATTCCTCCTCCTTTACTCTTGAATTATTGAAGTTGCAAGGAAATCTTTTATTTCATCCTATTTCCAATAATTGCATGTACTTATTACCCTGTTTTCCAGATGAGCCATAACAATTCCTGATCTGAGGGTGGAAATCTCTCCTCTCACGTCTATCAGAGAACTTTACAACCCCACCTGAAACTATTGGACCCTGGTACACAAACACATGCTAATTGCTATAAACTGACAAAATGAGTCAAACAATCGAAAGATATTGTCAACTCCGTGCTTATTAGTTTTTATTTTAGGGTTAACCCTCTAGAGCTCAAGGGCATATTTGAGTAAGCAATAAGACCCACTACCCAGTAAGTCAGGGATACTGGATGGCCAATCGATAGATTTCAAATCCTATTAGGGTCAGGACAGGAGATGAAGTGTCCTGAGATGAAATGTCGTGAGATGAGATGTCGCCCACCCCACTGAGTGTCGCGCATGACAATCCCTACCTGCCATGGAGTTCACTTGGAGACAGCACCTCATCAAAACTACCAGCAAACGGAGCACGCTTGTTTTCAACACGCGTTTCATCTGTCTTATATCTTATTAAATAATCTAAAGCAGTTGGTTATCTTGTTATCTTATGAAATATTATATAGCAGTCGGTTAGAAATAAACGTGTATGAAATCTTAATTTTAAGCGAAACCCGAATTCATAAACACAGAATGAAGAATTTTGGGAGTTGCAACTGACGACTCAGTTTTGTTATCTTAGGAAGATAAGTCTTCGAATATGAAATATGTTTCGGTTTCTAAATCAGTATTTTGGCTACAATAACGCGTGCAGTAGGCTACAAAATGATTCAAGTGTCCTGAGATTCACTTTTATTTGTGCTACTTATATACTGTGATTCTTTATAAATCGTCATCCAACAACACTTTCATTTGTTATCTTTTAATGGATTTCAAATTGCCGGATGTCACTCCCATTGTAAATAATCATTTATTGAGAAGGAACCAGCATCATTCGACGATTACCGTCCAACAAAAACAGTCCTGAATGAGCTTCCGAATGCTTCATTTCATCAGGTCCCATTGTCTGCGACTACAATAGGTCCCAGCGATCTTTTTAAAGCTGTTTGTTGTGAGAGGTGCGTTGTTGTGCTACGAAACTTGTCTTCATTCGGTCATATCGTGATTTTTATTGTCGAAGGAACAATAGCCATTCGGCAGAGATAACAAATTGAGATACTCCAACAATACTCCTCGGTTGTGTGATACGCTGATAATGCTCTCTTGTGGCGGACAAAGAGAGCAGCTAGGTGTTCTTCCTCTTATTGTTGATGTATATCAACTCACAACAGGGGGAAGGGTTTTTATATCTTTTTGAGATGAGAAAGGCACTTGTGCTGCATACAAAGCAGAGGAGAATAGGGTCTGGCTTTACAGTATTATATTGTGTTGCTGTTATTATTGTATCCCGTCTGTTGAATTGAGGTGATGAATTTTCTGAAGAATGTTAAGGACGGAGGTGGAGCCTTGAATAAAAGATTTCAAATCTTTGAACGATTCATCGATGAATAAAAAATATAAGTGTCATTTTACTTTTGTGTGAGTTTTCCTGGGTTCTTGTGAACCCAGAATATTTTACAAAAGTTCGCCTAATTTTGGGGTTGGGTTTCATAACCACTTTAATTACAGGTGTTGCGGTAATTGTGAAACTGAGACGCTTCTTCAACTACTCAAAGTCAAAACGGATACAATCCAACAAATCGAGCCACCTGACCTAGAGAAGAATTCCTTCCGAGAGTCCATCCTGTTGAGGGAACTGAGGAAGGCATCCGAGAAACCGCACTTTGTCGAGATGGTACGTTTAATTTCACTTGATTCTTCTACCCTGGAATTAGGGGAACCTATAAGTATAACTATTCATTTTATTGATGATCATAGGTATCTTCCCATGGGAAAGTTGGACTCGTTTCTTCCTTTTTAGAGGAACGAGTCCATTTTCCACTCGGAAAGTAAATAAAATGAGTGAATATACCTCAAAAAATATCTCCCTCAACATAATGACGCATAATTATGCATATTGATCACGTGATTGTCATGATAATGTCATAATGACATCAAAGGGGGATAAATCATAAGTAACTGCAATGTTTCATGATAATGACGTAGTCCCCCCACCCCCACCTCCGGTGGGGGTGGGGGTACACGTGATCTATTTTTACAGTCAGGTGGGGGTACACTTGTCAGACGCGTCCGCCTTCGGCGGACGCTCGCGCGCTTGCCGAAGGCGAAGGGGCCAGACAGCGTCTGACAAGGGTACACGTGATCATGTTTGACAGTCATGTATTCGTACAATTCCCGTGGCCTTAATTTAGGGCTGTGAGTGGGTGAAGTAGGTCACATGACAAGTCACTTGATCAATATGCATAATTAAGCGGCATTATGTCCCGTGAGACAGTGTTTGAGGTATAGTTTGAGGTATAGTCACTCCTTTCTTTATTTACTTACTGATTATCAGGTCCTATTCAACTTCTACTTCAGATCGCTATTGACGGAGTGTGACTGATGGAGCAGAGGATCACGAGGAGCCACAAACATTGCCGCAGAATTACCCTGGTTAGGACATTAGGTTTAGGGAGGGAAATGGGACTGGGAGTATGGCAGTGGGCTGCTTGGGGTTAGGCGAGGGAGTTGGAAAACCTTACACCAAGGAAAATGGTTGGCAGTGTCCTAGTAGGAACCTGATGTTGTTCGGTGTGCCTGTAGAAAAGCACGAGGACTTGTCGGGCAAGGTGCTGGAAGTGTTCGGAGAGCTGGGAATCAAACCTGTTGCTGAGGTGTGTCGTGTGGGAAAGACCGGGGACCAGAAGCGCTCAAGACCAGTGAAGGTTATGTTGTGCACGAGCACATCTAGACACATCTTAGTACAGGCCAAGAAGCTGCGGAACTCAGAAAAGTTCATTTCAGTCATTGTTAGGCCGGATAGGACTATGGACGAACGCTCGGCACAAAAACTTCCTATCAGCTTATCGAGAAGTTGAAGAAGAAACGTGACGGTTAGGTGATCCTAGCAGGAAACATTTCATCAAATTCGGTACTGTGTTCACAGTGGTCAACTCGAATGGATGGTGATAATTTCTACACGGTGCATATTTTTGGTGGATCGCGAATGCATATATTGTTCCTCTTTTGTTCTAGGTTTTGCAGCACAGTGTTATATGAGCTTGATATAAATATCGCAGGAAACCAATGATTTTTTCGCATTTCTTTTCAAACTATTTAGTTTTTTGAGTGAGATTTTCAAATATTACCTATCTGGAGAATGATTTCAGATTTATGTATATATTTTCAAAGCCCTTAGTGGTACCCCAACGCGGGTGTTCATCACTTAGGTTACCTTACAATTGTTCAATGCAAAACTTTAGGTAGGTTGAGCACTTGCTTAAACTCCATGAAAAAAAACGTCAAGTGAGATTTTCCAGTTTTATTTCTAGCTATCTCAAACTTCAAGCACCCTTCCAGGGCGGGCTTCCTTCCTTTAAACAACGATTTGCTTTCCATGTAGAGACTGTAAAATTTGGTAATAAATCGATAATAGATGGATGGCTATCGATAACTGATCGATAATTATAGTAGATTGATAGCTATCGATAATAAATCAACTGATATGGATAATATTCCGAATATCGATTCATCATTGCTATCTATATACTTGTTATCGACGGCTATCGATTTAACATCGATGGAGATCGATAAACTATCAATTGACATCTATTATCGACAGACATCAATTAATTATCGATATCAACTGATCAATTATCCATCAATTATCGATATATTACCAATAGCCATCGATACATTGTCGGTAGCTATCGATAATATTGAATTGGAAAGCTATTAGCTAATGCTATCGATAGCTACTGATGATTCATCGATACCTATCGGTGATTCATCGATACCTATCGGTGATTCATCGATACCTATCGGTGATTCATCGGTGATTCATCGATACCTATCGCTGATTCATCGATACCTATCGGTGATTCGTCGATACCTATCGGTGATTCATCGATACCTATCGGTGATTCGTCGATACCTATCGGTGATTCACCGATACCTATCGGTGATTCATCGGTGATTCATCGATACCTATCGGTGATTCATCGATACCTATCGGTGATTCGTCGATACCTATCGGTTATTCATCGATACCTATCGGTGATTCGTCGATACCTATCGGTGATTCATCGATACATATCGGTGATTCATCGATACCTATCGGTGATTCATCGATACCTATCGGTGATTCATCGGTACCTATCGGTGATTCATCGATACCTATCGGTGATTTGTCGATAGGTATCGGTGATTTATCGATACCTATCGGTGATTTATCGATACCTATCGGTGATTTATCGATACCTATCGGTGATTTATCGATAGCTATGATCGGTGATTTATCGATTGTCATCGGTGATTCATCGAAAGCTATCGGTGATTTCTCCTTACCTGTCGGTAACGTATCGATAGCTGTCGGTAATATAATTATATCGATAGCTGTCGGTAATATATCGATAGCTACCGGAGATTTACCGGTAATTGATTGATAGCTATCGCTCTGCGTTTATCAGTTCCTAAGCCCGCATAGGTGTGCGTACGCGTGCCGCGCTACCCTACGTTCTGAGGAAGCGCGCCGCGCAACGCAGACAGGGATATACACGTGTTTAGCAAGTTTATCAGGGGCTGCCTGACCCCCTCGCTCGCGTCCTACCAGTTTCCGCGAAGTGGCTGCGTCAGCGCTGTCTTGCCAGGCGTTGCCTGGCCCCCTCGCGCGCGCGAAGCGCGCGCGCCCCGACTCGCAGGCAACGTCTGGCTAGCGCTGTCAGTGTCTTTGCTTTAATAATTACAAGTATACCCCTGTTTGCGTTGCGCTGCGCCCTTCCATTCCACCTGCACCCATTACGTGCGGGCGCTTCTTGTCAGACGTTGTCTGACCATTATTTCGGCGGACGCGCGCGCTTCGCGCGCGCGCCCGCCGAAGGCTAAGGGGTCAGACAACGTCTGACAAGGCGCTTCCTAATTCCTAAGCCCGCATAGGTGTGCGTACGCGCGCCGCGCTACCCTACGGTAGCAACGCGGACAGGGATATACGTGTTTAGCAAGCTTCCTAAGCCCGCATATAGCATAGGTGCAGGTGTGTGTACGCGCCGCGCGCTTCCCTTTTCACTTGTCAGACCCTAGTCCTAAGCCCGCATAGGTGTGTGTACGTCGACGGACGTTGCCCCGTCTATTTCTTCTGACTGGATGGCTATCAACCGGGCGAGGTTGCAAAGTGACGTCAAAATGTGGAACATTACGCCGCGCGCGAGGGTAGGGTAACATCCTACGATTTCCCCTAACCACTAACCAGGGGTTTAGCGCTTGCCGCGCCGCGCACTCCGTGCGCGTAACCAGGGTCCTGTTGCTAAACACGTATATCCCTGTGTGGCTCGCGTAGGGAAGCGCGCGGCGCGTACACACACCTATGCGGGCTTAGGAAAGGGTCCTGGTTAGGCATTAGGGCAATCCTACGATGTGTACGCGCCGCGCGAGCCACACCGGGATATACGTGTTTAGCAAGTCAGACCCGCTTGTCAGGTAATGCCTGACAAGCGGCGCGTACACACACCTATGCGGGCTTATGAATACCTTCCCCTAATTTAACCAGGTTGCCCTAACCACTAACCATGCCACTAATGACTAACCAGCGCCCTGGTTTCGCGTACGGAGTGCGCGGCGCGGCACCCCTGGTTAGGGGAAATACCCTACCCTCCGCCGCGCGCCATTTTTTCCGCGGGGAAAACACGACCCTCCAAATTTCTGAGTGTTGCGCGCTAGGGATGGGTGAAATCCATCTATGCGAGCTTAGGAATCCCCCGCCGTGAAATTTTAGCGCGCGGCGCTTCAAACTATATTTCATCGAAATATTAAATCGAGCGCTATGAAACAGCTTCTTTCAACGCGCAATCACCGAACGAGTTAGATTTTAACGTATAGTGTAGATTTGCTGTTCGTCTAGTTGCAAAGTATACATAATGAAGTTGAGTTTTCTCATTGCTTTTGAAGAATTCTGGTTAATCGTCTTTTCTTATCCGTCCAGATCGCTCCATCTTCCAGGACTATGATCATGTGACTAACCTTGCTCACACGCCCTAGCGTGATTTCACATTTTGTACAACATATCCAAAATGCGAAATGAAATAGTCTAATGGGTTAAAATCTATAATTGCCAAGTTTGAAGTGTATGTTATGTCTACGTGAAGAGGCTACATAGTGTAGGCTTTGGTTTATACTATTCTCAGATTAAATAATAATCATCACAACCACAGATTACTTCCAAATTCACATTCACGTTTGACACTTAATCCAGACTAACTTAATCTCTTTCAGTTGAACATCGCTTACCCAGCCACTGGTTGCCAGAAGCTGCTAAAGATTGACGACGAGAAAATCCTGAGAGTACTTGAGTAGAATTCAATTAGTGTGAAAGTTCTCAGATATTAACAGTGGCAGATCTGAGTTGGTCTCCAAGTAGAGGTATGAGCAACTGTGGAGTCTACATTTCCTAATATTAGAGCTAGTTAACACCTTCACAGGTAAAGCTATGATAGACCTGAAGTTTTATTTTAACAGTTGTAGTTAACAACACAGTGCTTGCAGATATTTTATTTTCATGATGATTTTGTGAAAATGACTATGATATGAAAGGGGGCGGGGGCAAACTTTGGCAGAGTTCCAGCTTTTTGGACTTTACCAGGAAATTGTTTGCCTTACCCCTCCCCCCCTCCCGGCCAACCCTGATGTGTAAATGAAATAGAGGTAAATCCATTTTGCACCCAATAGACGGGCGGTGATGTGACTTTATCCCACTCTTCTCCAACCAGCTCCCCCATCATTTTAACATTCCTATGTTATTAATGATTGCTAAACAATTCACTTTGCCATTCTTATAGCAACCTGTGGAGGGCTTTAAACCAAGTTGATCTGATAGATCATTCCACTCGTGTTGAGTTAAGGCCCGAGGGGCTTGTCATTATTCCACTCTGGTTGAGTGAAGGTCCGAGGGGCTTGTCATTATTCCACTCTGTTGAGCGAAGGCCCGAGGGGCTTGTCATTATTCCACTCGTGTTGAGTGAAGGTCCGAGGGGCTTGTCATTATTCCACTCCGGTTGAGTGAAGGTCCGAGGGGCTTGTCATTATTCCACTCTGGTTGAGTGAAGGCCCGAGGGGCTTGTCATTATTCCACTCCGGTTGAGTGAAGGTCCGAGGGGCTTGTCATTATTCCACTCGTGTTGAGTGAAGGCCCGAGGGGCTTGGAGGCGACCACCTGACACTGTTCAGTGTACGATATGACTTGATTCTGCCATCAGAAGATCAAGTCATGTCTGTGAAGTTGTCGCCTCTGATAAGACCACGACTTACCCCTGAATCAGCCTTCTTTTGCAGGAGTCTTTTCTACGACAAGAGGATTGGAGCTGAGGTGCCCGCCGATAGACTCGGAGATGAGTGGAAGGTGAGCCAAAACTTGTTTATAACTGGGGGAGGGATGGCTTTTTTGGGGGGGCTGACGATACATGTCAGACGAGTCAAATCTACCCTGCTCTCACCGAACACCCGAAAACTAGCGCACATTACCTCCACATTTCTCCTGGTTTCTGAAATGGGCATACCTGCAAATTCTGTAGGTGGCAAAATACACAAAATCAACCATTTTTTACGGATATTTCCTTTCGTTTGACATCGTAACTCGAAAGCCGTCTTGAATCTATTCATTATTCATATAGTAGGTAATGATTATGTTCTTATTTTACTCTATAAAATTGAAAATTGCATATTTCTTAAGCATCACACTCGTTTGGTTTAATTTGAGTTCGAGTGTACCAAATGCAGTAGGGTCTGCAAACGTCCGCATTCCAGAACAACTCACCCCAAATCTATTCGAGAGAGATCCTAGCGGGAAAAGTCAAAAATTATTTTCACTACAGTTAACAGTGAAACACTTAAGAATTTCTGATTCTTTCCAAGGAGACCATGTGGTCCTAGCTTGAAATTGTTTAATTAGTTAACTTATAAAAATTTGCATGTCAGTGCTATAACTTGATCCCACTGCGAATCGTGGTCTAGTCTTTTTTTCCAAGATATATAGCCTCTTGAAAACACAAATTTTTGTGCAGGAATTGACTTTTTGAACCACAAAAGACTCGAAGAAATGACTACAAACTGCTGATTTTCATTTAGCATTATAGAGATTAGAGTCAACTAGCCGGTGGTATCAGGATAGCTCTACACTGCCCAAACGAGCATGATTTTTTAAAGAAATATAAAATTCACAATTTTCAATTTCATAGAGTAAAATTAAAACAATATTATTACTTACTACAGGAATAATGAATGAATGTATTCAAGATAGCTTTCGAGTTACGATGTCAAACGCAAGGAATTTTCTATTGAAATGGTTGATTTTGAGCATTTTCCCATGATTCCGCGGAAGTGGATGCAAAGTGGATCCACGGGACAAATATGGCACATGGGACAAATATGGCACATTAGTTTTACGGCCATGTTTCGGCTCTAATCTGACTTTCAATGATTTCAGATGGTCTGTAGGGTTGCTCCCAACCATGTTCATGGCTTTAAAAGCCGAAATTGTCATTTTGGCTAATATGAACAAAAAGGCCAAATTTCAAAATGGCCAAATTGATCCGGAAACGCCTATTTATAATCATCCTGAGGTATTCAGCAAAGTTTAACGGCCAGAAAATGTCATTCAGTGTCCAAAAACGATGGATCCAAATCGAGATTTCGATCTTGATCCATATGGGACAAATGTCCCAGATCCTGAAGACATAATTTGCTGTCCCAGATCCTGAAGACATAATTGTAACTGTAGAGACTTATAACAAGAATTGCGCCTGGGGGCTTAATTCTTCAAATCTTGTTTGTGGGATGTACCCGTATGCAGGCGCTTAATTTATCTCCCCGGCGGTGCTTGATGTAACCTTAGCATCATACTGCAACAGGCAGGAGTATAAATATTGCGCCAATGCTGCGCGCGACCACCGAGAACATGCATTGGCACGTGCCATTTCTTCTGAAATTCTTACGCGCGCGTTCTTACGTACCATGCCCTCAGCACACGGAATTTGCCTCTTTTTATACGGGAAAAAAGGATATTTTTAGAATGAGTGCTGTAAAAAATTGATATTATTATTATTATTATTATTATACCAAGTTTTTGTAATCAGTTCGTTGTAGATTTCGCGCCATTTCGTTGAATTGGTTTACGTTTCGCATCAGATTGTGTAACCGTTTGTTCACGCGCTGTATTTTCTTGACTGTTGATATCACTTGACTGTTGATGTCACTTTTCATCTGATCTTCAAAATTTCAAATTTCATGCTTTCGGTTTCAATGCTGTCACTCGTTCCGAAAAGAATCATTCGTCTTTCACACATCACATCGACCCACCGTATTTTTTGAACTTAGTCGAATTCAATATGCAGTCGAATAGTGATACAGTTTGGTAATAAAACTAATACAGAACCGAAGTCTTATCATCTTATCCCTCAATCTATAGCCCAACTCACTCCTAAGATTTTAATTAAGTCACGAATTCTTCAACAGCCCTTCAATTTAGAATTGATCATAATTTTAGAGAATTTGAGCATTTTCCACGGATGGACCAAGTCAGACTTTAGTTTTGACAACCGACAGCCAATGATTATAAAATTCGTGATTTTCAAGATTTGTGATAAGGGGACGGACGGACGGACGGAGGGAGGGACATTTTCGCCACTGATATTATAAAGGAACAATCCGGGCACTTTCCAGAAATTACAGTAGTTCTATTGCATAGGTGCAGATAATTTTTTTGCAGTTCCCGAGAAATTTCTTGCAGTTTGGTTTCATTGTAGCTCACTCGGCGGCGCTTCGCGCCACCTCGTTCGCCAAAGCTAGCAGCAGGTTGGGCATTATCTACAGGGTAGGGGTCTTGGGGCGCAGCCCCCAGAAGCCAGAGGTTCCAAAGTCCAAACATTTAAGAATTGCGTGGAAGTGATATTTCTGCAAGAGAAAACTTTCATTATTCAGTTCACATTTAAAATTCATATTGGTACTGAAATAAAGGCGGGGGTCTGGGGGCGCAGCCCCCAGGAGCCAGGGGTTCCGAACAGGAATCAATTGATTGAAACCATAATTTCTACAACAAAACCAAAGGCCCAGAAATGCCTGCAAAAGCAGATTTTGTTGTGGAGATGAAGAAACAAACTGCTGTTTGGACCTTATCGAAAGGCTTTTCTTGAATGCTATGGCAATCGAACAAACAAAAGCAAATTTTTCCGATTTGATGCAACATCCATGAAATTTGCTCTGCAATCTGAGAAATTTTGCAGTTTGCTCAGGGAATTTGCAGTTCCCGTCAGGACCTCCAGTCACCATATATGCAGTGGTGTTCTATTGTAAATCTGGACCTGATATACACATATCCTATTTCTCACCCTCCCAGACCACGATCTGCCAACCCTCTCATTTGCCTTTTTGTATTCACAAAAAGGCCAATGGGGAGGGAAAAAATTTCGTCTATTCCAGAAAGTTTTCGGCCGAAGCGGTTCTATGAAAACGAATACGCACGCATAAATGGACTTTTTGTCGCGCCGCGCACTGTCCCAAATCTGTATCCACTTCACGAAATCATCTTCATGTACGTAGCGCGCGGCAACTTTTACGCGAACCAACCAAACACGTAGTCATAACTTTCATCAAATTTTTGCTGCGGCGCGCGCGCGACCCTGATCTGAGTCATGTAAATTGCCAGGCGATCATTTATCGATTCGCCCATTTCTTTCACAGTCGGTTGAAGGGAACTGGTCCGAATACGGCTCTTCACCTAATTGAAACCCCCACTTTACACCATCTGTATGTGTGTGTTTGACCACCTCAACTCCTGCAGGGCTACGTAGTGAGGATCTCTGGAGGTAACGACCTACAAGGATTCCCCATGATGCAGGGAGTACTCACCAACATCAGAGTCAGGTTGCTCTTCAAGGACGGCATGCCCAACTACACCATGAAGAGGAAGGGAGTCCGCAAGAGGAAGAGTGTCAGGGGATGCATCGTCGACTCTCAGCTCAGGTGGGTTGGAAGTGAGGAGGTATTTGAAGCTTTATTATCCCTTGTACCCGACCTTAATGTTTTACCTGAAATTGAGTAGTAATATAATCAATCACCTGACATTGAGTTGTAATTATACTGAATATTTTCAGTGTTCTGGATCTTGTCGTCATTAAGAAGGGAGACCAGGAGATCCCAGGGCTTACAGACACCACTCAGCCCCGCCGTCTTGGCCCCAAGAGGGTCGGTAAGATCAGGAAACTCTTCAACCTGTCCAGAGAAGACGATGTGCGTCAGTACGTGGTGCACAGACCACTGCCAGAGAAGGAGGGAAGGAAACCAAAGACCAAGGCCCCCAAGATTCAGCGTCTTGTCACCCCAGCCAGGATCCAGGTAATTTATACTGCTAGGGCCGCGTGATAATGAGCTCGTGATATTAGTCTCCAATTACAGGCAAATTGTAGTACAATTAGTTGAATTAAGAAAAATTATAGACCTATCCCATCCCTCAAAACTCGTCTGACCCCCTCGCCTTGGGCATGTCGTATCTAATAGGACCCAGTGGAATTTATCAGCGTCTGACAAAGTACGACAGTTAACGTCTGCATTTGACCAACCCCCTCTCCCTGATTGACGTAGATCAATTCACCAGTTGAAAGTAATTTCCATTGCAGCGTAAGAGGAAGGTGCTGGCCCTGAAGAAGCACCGCGCTGAGAAGAACAAAGTGACAGCAGCTGAGTACGCCAAGTTGCTCGCCCAGCGACAGAGAGAGAAACGCCAAGCACTGCTCTCCAGACGGCGATCCAGCAACCGAACCTCAACTTCTTCTGCTTAATTTGATGTGATGTTTTTATTTTATGTTAAGCCTCGTGTTTGCTTTGTTGTGTGGATTTCGGTCGGTCGAGCGGATTATCAAATTTGAGGTCATACAAGCTAATTACTGCGGGAGACTCCCAGGAGTTCTAACAGGGAATTAAACCTATTAAATCAAACCGATCTTGCTACAGTTTGTTGCAGAAGTTGGCTGGGCTAGCAATAGGAATTGTTGCTCACGGACATACGCTGCTGTAACAGCGTTACGCTGCTGTAACAGCATTACGCTGCTGTTACAGCGTTACGCTGCTGTAACAGCATTACGCTGCTGTTACAGCGTTACGCTGCTGTAACAGCGTTACGCTGCTGTAACAGCGTTACGCTGCTGTAACAGCGTTACGCTGCTGTAACAGCGTTACGCTGCTGTAACAGCGTTACGCTGCTGTAACAGCGTTACGCTGCTGTAACAGCGTTACGCTGCTGTAACAGCGTTACGCTGCTGTAACAGCGTTACGCTGCTGTAACAGCGTTACGCTGCTGTAACAGCGTTACGCTGCTGTAACAGCGTTACGCTGCTGTAACAGCGTTACGCTGCTGTAACAGCGTTACGCTGCTGTAACAGCGTTACGCTGCTGTAACAGCGTTACGCAGCTGTAACAGCGTTACGCTGCTGTAACAGCGTTACGCTGCTGTAACAGCGTTACGCTGCTGTAACAGCGTTACGCTGCTGTAACAGCATTACGCAGCTGTAAGTGTAACAGCGTTACGCTGTTCTAACAGCGTTACGCTGTTCTAACAGCGTTACGCTGTTCTAACAGCGTTACGCTGCTGTAACAGCGTTACGCTGCTGTAACAGCATTACGCAGCTGTAAGTGTAACAGCGTTACGCTGTTGTAACAGCGTTGCGCTGCTGTAACAGCGTTACGCTGCTGTAACAGCGTTACGCTGCTGTCCCAGGCCCCCTTCGCACTCAAATAAATTCATTTGATTTAAAAGATAAGCCAAGCAACTTCTAGAAATTCTTTTCTGGTGATACCAGACCCCCTGGTGCAACCGCGAAGCGTCGCTCGAAAGGGTCCATCATCGAAAGAAAACTTCAGTGTCTACGACAAACGAGCAACGTCGTACAATCGATCCACGGGCAAAACATTCGACAACCTTGATCAAGCCCCCATTAGCAAGACTGGAAAAGGTTCCATTTACCATGCCTTCATTATCTATGACAATGATTCGAAGCCCCCTTTAAGCATTAAGACTGGAAGGTTATTGGGCATTTTGGTTAGGGCTATGGTTTGGGTTAGGATACAGAAAAATTGACGTTCAGATCTGTGACGTCACTCAGAGCCGTTTATATGGGAGAGATACCCCAAATCGTGTCTCGTCATTTATTCCACCTCATCTAGCGCGCACCAGTTTAATCGTAGTGCGCGCTGATAATCTCATCCAGAGCGCGAACAAATAACAAATTGTTTGTTTGGCGGTCCGCGCCCGCGCTAAAACTTGTACAAAACTAGCAATATCAAGTTTCTGTACTTCCCCTGATATAGACTGTGTACATTGTTTTTATACATATTACACGACACATTCTGATAAAAAAGACGCTCGATTACGGTCAGAACGATTAAAATCAAACATCCAACTTTTTAGACACAGAACACGATAATGTATTCGATATACAAGTAAAATGTACTGCTCGACACAGTAGGTAGTAAATCAGTTCAGAGTCAGTGTTTCATTAGAAGCAAGTCAATCACAGGTAGGCAACTCAGCGTACAAACTACAAAGGCGATCTTTTCTGGAAATCAATCACTGTTTCCAGTCAACACGGCGTCTTACTCATTTGACATGACTGGCTAATACACTGACAACAAATCTGCCACATTCAAAACACGTTGCATCTTCGTTTTAGAAGACCTATAAAAATTTGTCTCGAAAGTCTGCACTCAAGCAGAATTCTTAAAACATCGCATATCTCAATCAGAAATTGAAATTAAGTATAAAATTATCGCAAACATAGGTTTTCCAACACAATCAAAATATAAGACACCATAAAGAAGGCTTAAAATGTTACGCTTATAGAAAACAAAACCAACAATCGATACACTTATTGATCAAATGATGCTAATTTTGTGTTTTCATTTCAAAATCAAATTTATGATTTCTCTGAACACGATAATTAAACACTCTTTAATCCCTAGTCTGGCGACGAGCACTCTATATCCCTCCCGACTAGGACTCTAAATCCGTCCTTTCTAAAATTCTAAAAACACGAACACTCAGCAAACACGGGCAGCCCAGCAAACCTCTAAAAACAAAACCTTGTTTTGACTTTTTCATATACACTTCAGCGGGGTCAAAATTTGTACGCCTTATAGATGTGCCAAATTTCAATGGTACCAATTTGCAAGGGCCCAAGATTACTAAAAATGATAAACCATTTCAGAAGTGTGTCCACTTTATGCAATAAAAAGGATACCACTTCGAAATAATTCTCAATTACCAGAAAAATGATATCATTTTTCTGGAAAAATTAACCAGATAAATGGAAAGTTTTGATCAGAGGCGTTTCTAAAGCCTTCGGGCTCAAGGCTTCCATGAACTTTCAGAACTTTTCCATTTCTAATTCTAACACCAGCTTGTAAGACAAAAAAAACGTCGGGGAGGAAAATATTGTGCACTGTATTTAACTGCCAAAAATCCACACTAATTAGTTAGAACAGGGGACGCATGACGTGACGCGTGACGTGACGCGTCATGTCACGATTAGTTGGGGTCTTAATAGTTAATATTGTAATAATAAAAAGATGATAAGATATAGGACACAGATTTGTTAGCAAGAAATCACTACAGAATCAGAAAAGCAAAGATAGTAGATACAGGATACCTAATAACTAACCACCTCGCCAAGAAGGCTTAATATGGAGTCATATCTCCCCAAGGTAAGGAGTAATACAGTTCCATTGGAGAGCCTAAGGCGAGGTTTTCTACACAATAAATGTATCGATTGCTTCCAGTCAGTCGGTTTTAGCTTTAGCCAGGGTCTGGTGTAACCGTGGCTGATCCACGAGGTGATCTCCCCAAACCAGGCACTGAAATGCGCAGAAATAATGGGATAGATAGTGTTACCTAAGCAAAGTGAGTAAAGTAAGTGAATTAAACATTCTCACGTCGGATAGCTATGATTCACTTTCAAAGTCGTATCTACCTTCCTTGACCCAAAACCGGCCACGCCCATTTTTGCGCAAGGCATTTTTGAGGTCTAAAAAGCTATTTTCAGATTAATGCGATATATGGCATGTAGGTACTCTAAACCCATGTTTTTGGGACGAGAAATCGATTCCGCACATTATCAAAGTCGTATCTACCTTCTTTGCCCCAAAACCGGCCGCGCCCACTTTTTTGCGTATGGGATTTTTGACCGCCACAAAGGTATTTTTTCAGTGAAGTGCGATGTATGGCATGTAGGTACTCTAAACCTATGTTTTTTGGGACGAGAAATCGATTCCACGCATTATAGAAGTCGTATCTACCTTCCTTGACTCAAAACCGGCCACGCCCATTTTTGCGCAAGACATATTGAGGTCTAAAAGCTATTTTTCAGATTAATGCGATATATGGCATGTAGGTACTCTAAACCCATGTTTTTTGGGACGAGAAATCGATTCAACACATTGTAAAAGTCGTCTCGACCTTCCTTGACCCAATATAAGCCACGCCCACTTTTTGCGTATGGGATTTTTGCCCACCATAAAGTTATTTTTCAGTTAAATACGATATTTAGGATGTAGGTACCCTAACCCATGTGTTTGAACAAAGAAATAGAATCGATTCCACATTATCAAAGTCGTACTGAACGTCCTTGATCCGTTTGTGGCCACGGCTACTTTTTTGTGCAGAGTATTTTTGACCAGTCTAAAATATATTGCTCAGTCACATAAGATATAAGGCATGTTGGTACTCTAAACATGTTATTATCACAATTGATTATTGATTTTCTGAGTATCTGGTCAAACTAGCTGCAGTAGTTTAAGTTAGTCATTCGAGGTATAACACTTGTTGGTCAACATATAATCACTGTCTGAAATTAATTCGAGTAAAAAATCGGTTTTTGAACCTCCCTATTGTTGATGTTCTACCCACATAAAAGTACATTGGTCTGCTATGGTCGTCCTCTACTGGTGATAGACAAAATTCTGGAAACAAAAACCAGCCCCGAAATCAAGGAGGCGCGGCAGTCAACTAATGTCTAACCTATGAAATTGAAAAGTGAAAACGGGTGATGTATCCCTATTCTCCTATTCCTCCCAGCACACTACAAGGAATGAAATTTATTGAGGTGCTTTTCTGCTCCTGCCCGACCAGTTCCTTTCCGACTGCTACTGTCATAACTTCATAACTTTCTCCACTTCTCTGTTTGTTGTGTGCTCTGCTAGATCGAGGCTCTGCTGTTATTGAGGTGAAGTGTTTATCAATCCTCACTCAGTGGCTTTGAATTTTTCTCTCCGTCTTTCACTGGGGTCGATAAATTCATTAAAATGTCAGACATTCACTCCTCCTTTCCATCCTGGATAGAAAGGATAAAATATGGACATCCACTTATGTTAATATCAATTCAATGCCCAGCTGCCCTTCTATTCTATGGCAGATTTCTATGGCAGTGTATTTGTCTGAATACTTCCTTGTCAGCTATCCCTGTAGGCATCCAACTTGATCCCCATTCTTCACGACATGCCCAACCTTAAAACCTAACCTCTTGTTTTCTGCTCGTCCATTCTGTTAACCTGAGCACAGCGGGTTTTCTCTCTTGTCCTGCTTATCATTTCAGCCGTGCCCATCTCTTTAACCCGGAGCAGGTTCGTTGTGTCCGAGTGTCCCACTATCACAAAGCCATTGCCAAGCGACCTCTGGAACCCTATTTTCGGGCATAGATCCGTTTGCCACTTTGTCCAGGCGCCAGTCTAATGCAGGTCTAGCGCCGGTTTAATGCAGGTCCAGCGCTGGTTTAGCGCGGGTGCAGCGCTGGTCCAATGCACCTCGGATGCTATCTCAATATTACTAATGCATTTTTTTACAGATTTGGCGCCGATTGAATTATGCAGGTTTGACGACGTTTCATGCATGTTTGGCGCTGTTTTAATGCAGTTGCAATGCCATTCCAATGCAGGTTAGATACCACCGTTAGCCATGGTAACGTCCGTTAGGGACCACCGGTAACCATGGTAACGTACGTTAGCAACCATCGGTAACTATGGTAACCCACGTTAGTTACCAGGTCGGTAACCATGGTAACGTACGTTAGTAACCACCGGCAACCATGGTAACGTTCGTCAGTTATGAGTTACTACAGATAACCATGGTTATGTACGTAAGTTACCATGGTAACGTATGTTAGTTACCACCGGTAACAATGATGAAGTACGTTAGTTACCACCGGTAACCATTTAAATCTATTATTATTATGAAGAGTCATGGGGCATAGAATTGAACATGCTAAACCTGCATGAAACCAGCGCCAAACCCGCATTGGAATGGCGTTGCACCTGCATTAAAACAGCGCCAAACATTCATGAAAAGACGTCAAACCTGCATAATTTAATCGGCGCCAAATCTGTATGAAATGCATAAGTAATATTGAGATAGCATCCGAGGTGCATTGGACCAGCGCTGGACCAGCGCTGCACCCGCGCTAAACCAGCGCTGGACTTGCACCAAACCGGCGCTAGACCTGCCTTAGAGTGGCACAAGACCTGCATTAAACCGGCGCTAGACCTGCATTGCACCAGCGCTGTACCCGCGCTCAACCGGCGCTGGACCTGCACCAAACCGGCGCTAGACCTGCATTAGAGTGGCACAGGACCTGCATAAGACTGGCGCTGGCACCGCGCTAAACCGGCGCTAAACCTGCACAAAACCGGCGCCAAACCGGCATTAGACCTGCACTAGACTGGCGTTAGACCTGCATTAAACCGGCGCTAGACCTGCATTAGACTGGCGCCTGGACAAAGTGACAAACGGATCTATGCCCCTATTTTCTCGGCGAAATATCTTACTACTTATAATTCTTCCTCATATATAAATAAATAAATAAATAAATAAATATATATCTGTCTGTCCGGTCTTCCTTATATATAGCCACAGACCTCTCTGACACCACTCAGTACCCAATCAAGCATATCAATGATCGGAATGCTCATACGAAAATACCAGTGACGTTTGACACCACCAGGTATATAGACATCACTTAGAAGAGTAGGCACACCCGATTAAAATGTGACCTCATCACTGATAAGAACTACAGTACTACATTGTACTGTACGAATTGCTGGAGCGAAAAATTGGTGAACGGTGGCCGGAGGCCACGGGCCCTGCTAGTCACTTTCAATGCTTCATTGGCAAAATTCCTGTTGTAGTAGAATTTCTGAAATTGTTTGCGATAGCAGCCAGAAGCCTGGTCAGCCGAGAAGAGAGTTCCTCACAATTGGTCTTTTCTGGTACCCGACCCCACATGTACAAATCTAATTACCATCCATATCAAGATATCACAGTGATCCCGTTATGGCTTGGAAATCTTTCCATGGTAAGATGGTAGAGATTGGATGTATCTCTACAATTTATCCTGGATTTAGAGTACATACCTAAATGGATGACTTATCACTTTTGGTCGCTGGGAAAGGAAACATGACTTTCGCTTGCTTACGTTAGGTGATCAAACATTTATCTGGTAAAATCACTTTCTTGGAATAGAGCCAAATTCGGGTGGGTTCAGTGTTTGCTGGTTCTGCTGCACAACCAATACTCCTAGGCAAACTGCTCAACCTTTGGCTTTATCCCTGGAGAAGAACCCTCCACCCTTGCACACCATGTCCTGTCTATCCCCACATGTATGCATTATGTATGTGCACCTTGGTAGGTGCTGGATGCCGTGGCGAGACCCTTCACAAGCGACTGAGGGGTGGCGACCACATTAGGCGAAAGCAAGTGCAAATCCAAAAGCCTGTGCAGCAGAGGACAGATAGCTTAGAGACATAGCGGTTGTATATCAATATCGACCATTGGGAAATAGACCCCAATGACCACAGATAAGAGGATTATCTGCCAATAAATACGCAAAAAGTGGGTGTGGCTGGTATTGGGTCAAGGAAGGTCGACACGACTTTGATAATGTGCGGAATCAGTTTCTCGTCCCAAAAACATGGGTTTAGAGTACCTACATGCCATATATCGCATTAATCTGAAAAATAGCTTTTAGACCTCAAAAATGTCTTGCGCAAAATGGGCGTGGCCGGTTTTGGGTCAAGGAAGATAGATACGACTTTGAAAGTGTTTGGAATCGATTTCTCGTCCCAAAAAACATGGGTTTAGAGTACCTACATGCCATACATCGAACTTCACTGAAAAATACCTTTGTGGCGGTCAAAAAATCCCATACGCAAAAAGTGGGCGTGGCCGGTTTTGGGGCAAAGAAGGTAGATACGACTTTGATAATGTGCGGAATCGATTTCTCGTCCCAAAAAACATGGGTTTAGAGTACTTATATGCCATATATCGCATTAATCTGAAAAATAGCTTTTAGACCTCAAAAATGCCTTGCGCAAAAATGGGCGTGGCCGGTTTTGGGTCAAGGAAGGTAGATACGACTTTTGAAAGTGTTTGGAATTGATTCCCCGGCCCAAAAAACATAGGTTTAGGGTACCCACATGCCATATATCATATTAAAACTGAATTTTCATTTTTCTCTCATAATTTCTCACGGTCGAAAAAGGGCGTGGCCCTCCTGACTTTTCCCTTCAAGGTAGCACCTTAACACTCTTTGGAGACCTTCATGGGACCCATTAAAACACATTCCAACAATAAAAGAGGAATACAATGACAGCTGTAAGCTAGAAGTACCTGTTTTAGGAGAAATACAATGACAGCGAGGTACAGCCCCAAGTGAGAGAGTTGAGAGGTCCACGTCTCTTCAGGCAGGACCAGCTGACGGTAGAAGAGGGGATTAGTGATGAGGGGAGGGTGTTATTGGCGAGAGGAGTTTGTTCAAGATCAAGAGGAGGAGGGCGTTACCTTGAGAATGAGGAGAGCGAAGAAAACTGCGATAGCAGCAGGGAGGAGGATGGCTACAGGGTGCCGGGGTTTGGAGAGGGGCGACTCCTCAGGAGTAGTGTAGCGGTGGTTGCCTAGCAACAGGTCGTAGCTGTCTTGCTTCACTCCGTCTAGGAAGTTGTTCTGAACGTACCTGAGTGAGAGGGAGCAGTCAGGAGCTTAAAGATAATAGTGGGTACTTCATGATACCAATCCAATAAGTCGCAAAGATGCAACTGACTCCTGCAGTCTGCACATCTTGAAACTAGAAGCTTAGAAGGAACGGGGGGGGGTATAGTACCCCATAATCCCATGATATATCCATTTTCAAATACTTTTCAGTTAACCCCCCTAAACTGCCCCCTCTTTGTGCTCCCCGACAATATCCCCACCTCTTCTACTTTTTAAATTTCATTTTGAAGGTTTTACTCCTTTTCCAACAGCCCTACAGCCAATGGCAGAAATCCAATGATCCAAGTAATCAAGCCTGTGGCGTAATCTATACTTTATTCGCCCGAGACTTCGCTGAAAGGCCCGCTTCTCATTTAACCCTCTGGCACAGTTTCTTGTACGCTCGGCTGAGTCAACTGTGTGGCTGCATAGGTTTGAGATTGAGACACCTTGGTATCTTTCACTCGTTGCTCAGTGGGAATGGCGGGGAATCGAACCCGGGAACTTTCGATCAAGAGCCAGACTGAATACCATTACACCAACTGACCACTTCATAAGAAGTGTACTTATCCCACATTCCCACGTCATATTGATGCCCCCCCGATACTACCCCCGTCCCCCACCCCCTCTAAACTCAATAACCCCACCTCTTGAGGCTCTTAACGCCGTCCTGTAGAAGTCCCTTTTTCGTCCTAACTCCCGTCCGTGTGTAGTCACTCTTCAGGGCTGGGGTGGAGGTGTACTGCTGCGCTATGCCGTCCCCGTTATCTGCCCACCTGTTCTTAAACACGTACCTGGGAGATACAGGAGGTACACAAAGTGAGTTTTAAACACGTACCTGGGAGATACAGGGCGTACACAAAGTGAGTCTTAAACACGTACCTGGAGATAGAGGGCGTACACAAAGTGAGTCTTAAACACGTACCTGGGAGATACAGGGCGTACACAAAGTGAGTCTTAAACACGTACCTGGGAGATACAGGGCGTACACCAAGTGAGTCTTAAACACGTACCTGGGAGATACAGGGCGTACACAAAGTGAGTCTTAAACACGTACCTGGGAGATACAGGGCGTACACAAAGTGAGTCTTAAACACGTACCTGGGAGATACAGGGCGTACACAAAGTGAGTCTTAAACACGAACCTGGGAGATACAGGGCGTACACAAAGTGAGTCTTAAACACGTACCTGGAGATACAGGGCGTACACAAAGTGAGTCTTAAACACCTGGGAGATACAGGGCGTACACAAAGTGAGTCTTAAACACGTACCTGGGAGACACAGGGCGTACACAAAGTGAGTCCTAAACACGTACCTGGGAGATACAGGGCGTACACAAAGTGAGTCTTAAACACGTACCTGGGAGATGCAGGGCGTACACAAAGTGAGTCTTAAACACGTACCTGGGAGATACAGGGCGTACACAAAGTGAGTCTTAAACACGTACCTGGGAGATACAGGGCGTACACAAAGTGAGTCTTAAACACGTACCTGGGGAGATACAGGGCGTACACAAAGTGAGTCTTAAACACGTACCTGGGAGATACAGGGCGTACACAAAGTGATTCTTAAACACGTACCTGGGAGATACAGGGCGTACACAAAGTGAGTCTTAAACACGTACCTGGAGATACAGGGCGTACACAAAGTGAGTTTTAAACACGTACCTGGGAGATACAGGGCGTACACAAAGTGAGTCTTAAACACGTACCTGGAGATACAGGGCGTACACAAAGTGAGTTTTAAACACGTACCTGGGAGATACAGGGCGTACACAAAGTGAGTCTTAAACACGTACCTGGGAGATACAGGGCGTACACAAAGTGAGTCTTAAACACGTACCTGGAGATACAGGGCGTACACAAAGTGAGTCTTAAACACGTACCTGGGAGATACAGGGCGTACACAAAGTGATTCTTAAACACGTACCTGGGGATACAGGGCGCACACAAAGTGAGTCTTAAACACGTACCTGGGAGATACAGGGCGTACACAAAGTGAGTCTTAACACGTACCTGGGAGATACAGGGCGTACACAAAGTGAGTCTTAAACACGTACCTGGGAGATACAGGGCGTACACAAAGTGAGTCTTAAACACGTACCTGGGAGATACAGGGCGTACACAAAGTGAGTCTTAAACACGTACCTGGGAGACACAGGGCGTACACAAAGTGAGTCTTAAACACGTACCTGGAGATACAGGGCGTACACAAAGTGAGTCTTAAACACGTACCTGGGAGATACAGGGCGTACACAAAGTGAGTCTTAAACACGTACCTGGGAGATACAGGGCGTACACAAAGTGAGTCTTAAACACGTACCTGGGAGATAGAGGGCGTACACAAAGTGAGTCTTAAACACGTATCTGGGAGATACAGGGCGTACACAAAGTGAGTCTTAAACACGTACCTGGAGATACAGGGCGTACACAAAGTGAGTCTTAAACACGTACCTGGAGATACGGGGCGTACACAAAGTGAGTCTTAAACACGTACCTGGGAGATACAGGGCGTACACAAAGTGAGTCTTAAACACGTACCTGGGAGAAACAGGGCGTACACAAAGTGAGTCTTAAACACGTACCTGGGAGATACAGGGCGTACACAAAGTGAGTCTTAAACACGTACCTGGGAGATACAGGGCGTACACACAAAGTGAGTCTTAAACACGTACCTGGAGATACAGGGCGTACACAAAGTGAGTCTTAAACACAGGGCGTACACAAGTGAGTCTTAAACACGTACCTGGGAGATACACAGGGCGTACACAAAGTGAGTCTTAAACACGTACCTGGGAGATACAGGGCGTACACAAAGTGAGTCTTAAACACGTACCTGGGAGATACAGGGCGTACACAAAGTGAGTCTTAAACACGTACCTGGGAGATACAGGGCGTACACAAAGTGAGTCTTAAACACGTACCTGGGAGATACAGGGCGTACACAAAGTGATTTCGTTATGAATACTGATACCTACGATTACTACTGATACCTGCAATTATTACTGATACCTGCGATCGCAGCTCAAAGAAGACATCGTACCACACAGGGGATCCTGCTCATCACTCCCATCATCACATTCCTGCACGCCATTGCACATCAGGTGCTTGTGGACAACACAGCGTGGCCGTTGTCGGGCAAATATGATCTAATCCGTCGTCACATAGAGCACCCCGAACTGTCCATTCAGGCAAACCATTACTTTGGAGACGGTGGAGGGGTAGCCGGAACGTGTACATCTCAATACTCCCCGGTCTGGGTCTGTACAGTTGTACTGATCTCTATAAGCGGTGCAGTACGAGCTATAGATCGGCCTATTGGAACTGACGTGTTTTAGATTTACCTGCAGCGGTCCGCATCGGGTGTAATTTGGAATCAGTTTGTATAGTGATGGACACATGGTTGTAACCTCTGGGGTTGGTGCCCAACAGTCCCTCTCGTCCGCCTTATCGTCACACTGGACAGAATCATCACAGATTTTCTGAACCTTGACATACTCGTATTTGCGATCCCTCATACAAAACATTCCGTATCTATATCCATTGCAGAATGCCTCGTCTTCACATGATTTATCCCCGTCGCACAGGCTGTTACAACGTGTTGTTAGGTTGCTTGCACCGCTTAGGAACACGCCCTCCTTCGAACTGAGAAGAAAATCACACATTTCCATATCTAAACGGGGAAAACAGGCTTCTTTTGTAAAGTCGTTGAGGCGGCAAGCGTAACTATTAATACGTGCCATGTAAAAGTTAGCAACTTGAGCCGTTTGAACATCGGAACTGTAGGTAGACTCACACAGAAGGGAGTTACAAAGCAACCCGTCATGGTTTATCAGCTCAAGGTCCTTGCTCGGTAGAATGCCACAGGACTGGTAATTGTGCTGTTTTTCACCGCAGATTCTCGAGAGGAAGTGGTCACCTAAAACTCCTGTTCTTCTGGAGTTTCTGTCGACCATAATATTGTGAGGGTAAAATGAATAGTACCCATCTGCAGATTCGCACTTGTAAACTTTGAATAGATTCGGATCATCTTGGCAGATTTCCTTCAAAAACCCGTTTTCCACAACAGATTTGCATTGCCCTGAAAGTAAGTATCATGAAATGAGTATATTTTGTAAGAGTCTCAAATTCAGAACATCTGGCAGGTAGCTATGGAGGAAAACGGATGCCATTTGTAAAATATTGATGAAAAGTTTTATCCTGGGTACTTTAACAAGAACGATAAAATATTCTCGTGTTATTCTAAATGAAAATTCACAAACCTGGCGTTGGGTTGCATACAACTGTCAGCAATGGGAAAGTGAATGCCAATCTATCGTCAATAACCATGGTAAAGGAGCAATCCGAGAAGTTAGCAGCTCCCTCAGGACAGCTGATGTTTTTAAGGGTTGTTTGAGTTGTCACAAACTCCAGAGCAGAGGGAGAATATGATCCTTTTTCGAATGTCCTGGGCTTCATGGCGAACCAGTCCACGGCACCCCCGTAACCGAGGTCATTGCACACTATCTGGGCTATTTTCTTGGTTTCTCTGTCTATTTCATCTGGACTCGCTTGTAGATTTCCTTTTCTACGTAATGCTCCAATCGTCTGTAAGATTATTTAGAATTATTAATTGATTGATTGATTTTTACAGTATTTCCAAGGACATCTCTCTATCTTTGAATGTTATTCTATTCCCAAGAACTGTGATCCGTGATGAACAATGCCTGATCTATGTTTCTACTTTCAGGATTTCATGAAAATAGTAGACCCTGATGTACGAAAACATGAGAATTTGACAAAATGAGTGAAGAAATTTTGCATTGGTTTTTTTTTACGCAACTTAACAGTAGTTTCAAGGACATCTTTCTATCTTTTTTGAATAGAAATGTTATTTTATTCCACATAAAATGAATTTTTACCTGCAGTAGTTTATTTGGAGACAGTGTCATGAACCAAACAATTCCTGATCTATTTTCAGCCTTCACGTTAATCAGCGAGAATTGTTTGACATGACCCCTTACCTGAAAATAGTAGACCCCCGACATTACATCCCCGAAACATCCCCCGACACTACATCCCCAAAATGAGTGAAAATCTAGATTGGTAAACGTCGCAGTTCGACGATTGCTGCGACATTTGACCCCCGGACAATACATCAAGGATGAATAAACATAGATCAAACGCACTGATCCGCGGCAGCCAATGCTGGATGGCCCCCCGACCTCAAATTTCAACATAGGCACAGTGAACTCCCCATGCAACTGTGCTTGGGAGAGGTTCAGGTGTCGCACCATCGACTGAGTTAAGACGTAGAGTCAACACATGAATGGCTACCAAATAAACGCAAAATGATCATTTTGCAGGCTGCCGTGGGTTTATTTGGAGACAGCACCTCATTGTTCGAAACCTTTCTGTTGGACTATGAGCAAGGTGCTTTTTAGGCTGTTCTAAAGTGTTCTTGGGATTGTATAGAAGTTGCTTCCACTGTGTCATATGTTACTTTCTATTAAACATTATGTAAAGAAATCAATGAAATGTTAATTTTTAGCGAAGCCCGAATTCATAAAAACAGAATAAAGATATTTGGTAGTCACAATTGACGACTCGGCTTACTGATCTTAGGAAGATGAGTCCTCGAATGTGAAATATTTTCCGGTTTTGAAATAATATTTCGGTTAAAATAACGCTAGCAGGAGGCTACAAAATGATTTCTACTAGTAATCATTTTGTTTTAGTAATACTAGTGCCCTGAGATAGAAATCGATCAAGACTTTTATCGAGTGAGCTGTATATTAGCAGGACCAGCGGGCCTGCTGGTATTTATATAATACAGAAATTTTTTATAAATCGTCATCGAAAATCACTTTTATTTGTTATATTTTAATGGATTTTTAAATAAACCGATGCCACCCCCATTTTAAATATAGATGATTATTGAGAAAAATCCAGCATAATTCGACGAATACTACTCGAAAAGCAGTCCTGGATAAGCGTCCGAATGATTCATTTCATCATATTCCATTGTCTACGGTTACAATAGCTCCCAGCAATCTTGTTAAATCTGTTCGTTGTGGGAAATGTGCAGTGATATTCGTCTTCATTAGGTCATATCGTGATTTTTAAAAGGAACAATAGCGATTCGGCAGAGATAACAAATTGAGATACTCCAATAACACCCTTGTGGTGCACTGATTATCGTCTCTCGTCGCATGGTGGACAAAGAGAACAGCTACTCAGCTAGTGGTTTTTCTAATATTGTTGATATGCAACAGCAAGGGGAAGGGTTTTTATATCTTTTTGAGATGAGAAAGTCACGTGATTTTGCTGCCTACAAAACAAGGGAGAATATGCTCTGGCGGTAAATTATATTTCGTTGCATAAGTAATAATGTGAGTAATTATGATTTCGAGCCCCGAAAGGGCGAGCCATAAATACGAACCGTATTACGTGCTAATACTGCAACCACTATGAGGGCAAACATATTTTGAAAAGATTTGTTTCGAAAACCACTCATTTTTGCGGTTACGCAACAAAATAGCCGTTGCTGTATTGAATATATTATGGTATCTGTTGAATTAAGATGATGAAATTTCTGACGAATAGGAGTAGGACGGAGGTGGTGCCTTTTCAAAATATAAGATTTCAAAACTTTTAATGATTCTTCAACCAATAAAACAAAAAAATTTAAGTGTCATTTTAGTTTTGTGTAAATTTTTCTGGGTTCTTGTGAACCCAGAAAATTTTACAGAACTTCACTTTTTGGGTTTTATAACTACTACATTCCTAATTTCAGGTGTTGCGGTTATTGTGAAACTGAGACGCATCTTCAACAACTCAAAGCGAATTATCCAACAAATCGAGCCACCAGACCTGAAGAAGAATTCCTTCCGAGAGTCTCTGCAGCTGAAGGAACTGACATCGCTCAGCTTCAAGAGGAAGGCATCCGAGAAACCGCACGTTGTCAAGAGGGTACGTTTTAATTTACTTCATTGTTCCCTGAAATTACTAGATTAGGGGTAGTATTCAGTTTATTGATTATCATGAGCTCTTCCGGTTTTTTTTTGCATTCTTAAGATTACAGTCAAGGGAAAGTGGGACTCGTTCCTCCCTAATAGAGGAATGTGTCTAAGAATGTTTCCATATCCCACTCAGAAACCGGTTTAACCATGTCCTACTATTTCAAACCATCATTTCCTACTTCAGATCGCTGGTCCTATTGACGGAGGTTACTCGGAACTCCAGAAGGCGAGTGTGCCTGACGGAGCAGAGGATCGCGTTATCACGAGAAACCACAAACCTTGCCGTAGAATTACCCTGGTTAGTTTTAAGGAGTGGGGTAATAGAAGTATGGCTGGGTAGTGGGCAGTGGGCCACCTGGGAGTAGACAATATACATGGGGGTTGGAACACCTTATACCATCAGCAAGCATAATGGATAGATTGTGTTGGCTGAGTTGTTCGAGTTGGAGTGGAAATATGTCACGGTAACTCGAAACGGCATTGGTCATTTGTCCGGGGACCTTAAAACTGCTTCTCTCCTCCTCATCGTTATTGTACGCCATTGTCTATGAGTATGACAAGGGGTATGGCAGTAAAGTGTGGATGATGATAAACTGGTCCTGTCACTAATGTCACGATGTAAGTAATTTGGTGACATCTGATTTTGGTAGATATCCCTACCTATCACCATTCACCATGGCTCGTGTATACACTGTATGACAGGGAACTCTCTAGTCTCTATCTATCTACTTATCTGTACGCGCGGTAGGAGCACCCATACTTCTCTTCGTTGGAATTTAAAACAAATGCTATCACTAACATATTAACGTAACAAAGCAAAATCAACACCTCCACCTCTGAGACTCTGAAATGCCGCAAACGCAAAGTAGGCGATTTAACCTCACCAATTCCCCACTTTAAACCATGATAATGACGTCACTTTCAATCATCCGTTACTTGTGTGTGGGGGGTCATCAGGGGGTTCCCAATATATGTTTGTATTCGAACATGATAAATTCTACACTCCTATATCTGAATAGAACAGTTGTTACATCCCGTACATTGCATTAGGATTACAAAACGTTGTGAATATACACGTGGGTTGGTCAGTACAAGTATATGAGGGTAATTATTTCCCAGAGGTGACAATTATCGTATCTAAAACTGTTGATTTCTGGTAAAAACTCGGAATTTCTCGCCCGTGCCCTGTTTCCATATTTGGAGGATTCGGAAGCAAGCAAAAATATTTATTTCCGGGAGAAAAAGCTATTTTTGTTCATACTCTTCATAGTGACACTTCTTTCGACTTAAAATACCTAATATAGGCAAAACTCTTGGCGACATGTTTCTTTCAAGTTTTCCGAAAAAATCCTTACTCCTTGGCATAATTGGTCCTATGAAAAGCAGAAGGTCGGGCGTCTATAAATAAATCATAATAATCTGGCTAATCTTACCTTCCCACACGACATAGCAGGCTCCTTATTTTCATAATTTTTCGGTAAATTCAATATTTTTTCTCTGTGTCTCATCCCTTAAAAACCCTCTCTTTTTTCAGGTAAACCTAAACGCTGTGAAGGACTCTCAAATCAAAGGAGACCGGTGGAGTCAGATCAGTGTGAAGAGCCTGCGGAGGAAGACCAAAGCAGACAACCAGAAGAAAGCGATTAACACGGTTATCATGATGTTGCTCTTCTTCGTCTTCTGCTACGCCCTCGAGTGGATCTGCATCCTCAGTAAGTCTTAGTCCTGTTAAAATATGAGGCGATTACCAGTTTTCTGATGCAAAGCGGGCCTTTTAGGGGGGGGGGGGCATTTTTAGGGCGTGTTTAGGCTGATCAATGGTCAATGAGCAATGGCCTAAATATGTCTTGCCCCAGCAACCTTTTGACCCTCAGCTTAACCCCTAACTAGATGCTCACGATTATTTCGACCTAACTCTCTCCGAAATATTCAAAGATTCAACTCCTGACACGAACTTCTTATCATTAACGCGCGGTCTCCGCAATAGCTCAGTGAATGAGACATTGCCAAACAGACAAAGAATTGAGGATGTTAAGGCCCTTGCAGAACTGGAAACATATGTAATTTGTTGTTTGTGCTCAAACTTATAGAGTTGCTGTCTGTGTCCGCCCGAATGATATGTAAAGGTTCTAGAAGCTGTAGAAAGCACCCAGAAAACCTAGAACTGATAGAAGAGGTTTATCAAGCGGTAACAATTATGATATTAAACAGAAACTTTGTCAAGAATATAAAAGACTACACCCTAGGAAATTGACCTTCTGATTTCAGCAACAGTATTTGTGCTTTATCCATCAAAGAGACAAACCATCACGACAGTTTTCAGTCAATTAGCAGCATGCCGTGAGTTTTTTTTATTACCAGTCATTCCCAATGGAGAAGTGAGCCATTTCAAAACTAAACATCCTCTTCATTAGCGCCATTTTGATCAATTCCATCTCAAAGCAAGCATTAACAAGATGGTCCCAGAGAAAGGCGACTTTCCATTGCCCATTGTTTCCAAATCTAATGTATTGTCTATATCTTGTCTTTTAGACGGACCTCTGTACAACAGAACTTGCTACACACTCCAACGCAGAATATAGCCACAAAATACAGACTATTCGAAGTCCTCAATTCGCCACTCTCCACCATTATACTGCGACGTCACCCCTGCCCTGCTGCTATTTTCTGTAAGAGGACTACTCAGAGCATTTCATACCTCCTTCACACTTCACCAGGGTTGTATTTTAACGGGGTCGGCACGCGATGTGATGATTTGATTATCACTCCAACCAAACACCGCAACATATTCCGTTTAAGGAATAGGCAGCTGAGATTGACGTTATCATCATGGTTTGGAGTGGTGAATTGACCACTGTTTGTGACATATACAGCATCAAATTGTGGGATGATTTAGTTTGTGACAATGTTAAGCACGCGCTGGACTGTGGTGTTGACATGATCTGTTTAACTTTGTTCCAAACTGAGGTGTGGGGAACATGGTTCTCGTGAGTCCGTTCAGGGGATCAAAAGAAATTGGCAGAACTACCACACATATAATTCATTGATCTTCAGTTTGAAAGAGTAAAAGAAATTAGCCGGTACTTTGATTGAAATTTTAAAACCTATAGTTAAGTCACCCCATAGCCCTGTTTGATAAAGGATCAGTCGCCTAATTGAGCGTGTAACTGCTGATTTCGCAAGACATTTGAAGCACTACTTGTGTAAAATGGAATTGGATTGGATCCCCATTTCCTCAACATCAGTTCCCAAACCTTTTTTATCACTCAATACAAGCTGCTTCTTAAAAGCTTTGATCGCACTTCTGACCAGGAAAAGCACAAGGAAATATTTCCGCTCCACGTGGCGTGTCAGTACTGTCACAGTTTGTCGTTATATTATATCAAAGGAGCGACCTCGGCAGATGTAATTGCATCTCGTCACACCCAGACCAGGCGGAGCTGTGTCGCTGACGGTATACAGCAATAGAACCCGAGGACAACCGACTTCTAACGCTCGTAGGATGTTTGGGCGTCAATGCACCATTCTAACCAATGATTGTGACGTAGGTCAAATTCGGGCATGCCTTCGTGTATCAGACTGAGACAGTTTATCCTCTTGACGTCACAGTTGCAGCTACGCCTATAGCCACGTAGCCAGTTTTATGAACAATAATAGACAACTGTCGGTGTCTTGATACTCATAGCTTTTAGTTTTAGGTTCTGGTTATGGAATGGAAGTCATCGTCAATTAAATTGAGAGCTACAATCCTTAGGTTCAGTGTTCATCAGCGCTATTATCCTTTTCACCCTTCCCAGGTTCGGTGTTTATCTACGCTAACCCTTTTCACCCCTCCCAGGTTCTGTGTTTATCTACGCCGGAGCGACACACAACTTCCTAAACACCATCGGCTCCAGCTCCTACTTCTTCACCTTCATTACGATCATGAAGTACCTGAACTGTGCTGGCAATCCCTTCCTCTACTACTTCCGAATGTCGCAGTTCCAGAAGGAAGCCAGGGACATCGGGATCGGGTTGTCGAGCAGCAGTTTCATCAGAAACAGGGCTTCGTCCTCTGGCAGGTAGTGCGATTAGTGAAATTATTTGTCCGGTCGTTTTTTGATATCAACTGTCTGATCGTATGTTGCAAGTCTTATTCTATGATGAAATGAAACCTTGCATGTCTGAAATCTAGATTTAATTGAAATCTGAAGCCTTGCATTTGTGCATCTTTTAGTCATGATTAATGATGCTAATTAAGAATCATCGCTCGTTAAGAGGCCTTCAGCATTTTAATGATTCTAAGTATCTCGTTACTCCCTCAGGATGTTAGGACAAACCCGGCAAGGTTACGCTGCTGTTATTCAGCCCAAGTCTACCAGCTCCAACAAGAACACCCCCAACTCAAGTCGCAGATTCCAAACTACGGCATTTAACAAGCCATGAGGGACTGGGACTGGTAGAATGATATCTTAAACTTCAGGTTCGTCTCAAATGAAGCCATTCCTGAACCAGTTTTAGTCAAAATATCTTCAAGTTCATTTGAAATTCTAAGTTCAAACTCATTTTGTGAATAGCATTTTAATTTGATGGGGTATTTGATATTCATGATTCATGGTTCATATCATGCCATTCTGATTTGACACTTCAAAACTTCAGAGTTCAGAGCTCCGAATCAGAGAACGAAAAGCTGGATAAAACCTGTTCCCAGTACTAACGCTCTGCCAACAGTCCAAATTGGCTACCTGGTCTCAATCTCGCCTTTTCTATTTCTCAATTTCCAATCCTCGTCAAAAGAGATCTTAAAGTTAAAGTCAACAAATTGACATCATTTAGAAAAATAATAAATCCCAACTGTGCTGTTAGATATCATATTATTATCACTATTGGGGCATTTGATAAGGAAGTTGCCGGTGTCGGTTGACGGTATGATGAATTAACAATGAATAACTAAAAAATCAAACTTACGGATTAAAAATCAGAATTTTTACTACTTTTGTATGTTTATAGTTTATACGTGCTTTTTATCATGATTCATGGTGGGTGAAACTGAACTTCATTGAAACATTACTGCAGAGCTGCTAATTGCTAAAAAATAAAACTAAATGGTTCTGAAAGCTGGTAACTTGCCTAAAAAACTTTTAATTCTACCTTTTTTTAACTTATGTAACATGTATTTGACTTAAATACAATTAACGTTTTAGACCTTAGATACAACTACATAGTACATATGAATATATTTGTTCATGTTGGGCGTTGGCTAAGTTCGTTAACTAAAAGTTAACTTGAAGTTTTATCATTGTAATTATCAAACTTGATATTGATAATTGATTATTCTTCGATGGACGATGGTAATATTGAACTGATTTCAAATGTTTCATAACTGATTTGCAAACTTTCATTTTAATGGTATTGGTTAAAAAAGTTGATTACAGATTAGTTGGGCCTGAAAATTTGGAGGTTCGTATTATCTTACCACTTACCAGTTACCAGATGCTTATTGCGTACGGTGTACGCCCGAACAATGTTGGGCAGTTCGGGCGTACGCCGTACGCACACCTATGGCATGGGGTTCGGAACATGGGTACCTATACGTCAACGTGTTTAGCAATTCGAACGGTTTAGTGAAACGCGAACCGTCGTGGTCTTACTATACTCCATGTTACGGAGCCTTATTTTGCGCGCGCAAGCGCGCCTCTTCGCAGAGAAAAGCGCGCGCAAGCGCGAACAAACAGGGACACGTAACATGTGGTAATCGTGGTCGTTTCACTCCTCTTTTGAGGATGTCAGACCATATTTACAGTTAGACCAATCAAACTTTGTCAAACGTTAGACTTTGTCAAACGTTATCTGACTCCTTCGCCTTCAAGTGTGGGGACGCCTTGTCTGACGTCGTCAGACCCATTATTAATATTTGTGGCGCGTCAGGCCCATTAGTCGTGGCGCGCGCGCTTCGCGCGCGCGAGGGGGTCAGGCAACGCCTGACAAGGGACGCCTTCGGCGGACGCGCGCGCGCCCACCGAAGGCGAAGTGCGCGCACTTCGCCTTCGTTGTCTGACGTCCTCAGACCCATTATTTCAAATTTTAAATTTTATTTAACTCTGCGAGTCGTGGCGCGCGCGCTTCGCGCGCGCGAGGGGGTCAGGCAACGCCTGACAACGCCTTCGATGGGCGCGTGCGAAGGGGTCAGCCAACGTCTGACAATCCTTGTGAAGGTTTAATGTTTGGGTCGGTCTCCCATGTAAACCGGGGCCTTCGTTATCCATAAGGTCGACGGACGTTGCCCCGTCTATTTCTTCTGACTGGATGGGCGAGGTTGCAAAGTGATCACGTCCAAATGTGGAACGTTGCGCCGCGCGCGAGGGTAGGGTAGCATCCTACGAGGTTTGTCAAACGTTGTCTGACCCCTTCACCTCTGGTGCTTCCCCTAACCAGGGGTGTCGCGAAACGACACCCCTGGTTCTGGCGAAGCTTTTTACTGTACGTGCGCTCGCGACCATTTCCGCGCGAACGACACAGTTTTTAAAGGTGGCGCGGTTTCCTGCTACGTGATTGCATGACGTCATCGTATTTATAATTACCTTAGGAGGTCTATTTATAAAGGTTGTAATTTGGGGATTTTTCGAAAAAATCCCCACATTTTCAACCTACCAAAATTTTGTCCGCCACAATTTTACTCCCCGATTTAATTCAAATTTCTTGAACTATCTGTACTAAAACAGTACAATTTCGTATCAGAGATGAGTTTTCAGATAGTTACAGATAATTTAGTCAAAAAATGGTTAAAAACAATTGAAATTGAAAATTTAGAACAGTAATTAATGAAGCAGAGGCTCAGGAAGACGATCAAGAATTCGATTTGTAGTATTAGAATTAATCTATTTTTCCATCGTTTTCCGCAAAAACTCTTTCATTTGTCAGCATAAAGTTAGAAAAAATCACCCAATTTTATTTGGTGGGTGAAATTCAGGGGATTTTTGAAAAAATCCCCATATTTCAACCTACCAAAATTTCAAACACCGCAATTTCAACCCACATAAATAGACCTCCTAAGGTATATAGCTTGCTCTAACCAGATCCCTAGTTTTACGCGCGCGCGCCGCGCCTTGCTCCAAACCAGGGCTCTATTTCTGGCGAACAGTTAGGACATTTGGCACCAGTCTAGACTGGTGCCAAATGTCGAAACACGCACACTGCGAGTCCGATTCAGTAAAAAACCCTGCGAAACCGCCAATTCTTCGGCACTGGATAAGCTTGAGTGTAAACTAATGTTATGTATTGTGCAGTGTATTGTGATGTGTATTGTGCAGTGCAATGCTCCCAGTCCCTCTGTCTGCTGTCGAGCCATGTTTAAACATTAAATTGCTTTGTGAAAAACATGTTTTCATCATATCAATATCAGTTTGCTCTTTCCTTACTTCCTTACCTGTCATCAATCGAGATATCATTTTATCATGTCATTTATGAGTGGTCGAGTAGCTCGGATTAATTCAACTCTTCCTTTCATTCGACAGTTCTATCCTCAATCCTGCAATTATTAATTGTGATATTATATTTTGTATGTTGATGCCTAACCCAAATTATAATGCTTCCTTGTCGAGCCATATTTACAGTGTTTTAATATTAGGGGTGTAAGAACAATGCATTCTATAGACTGCATCCATCTGTAGTAGGTACAGAGTTCATGCTATTAGAGTGACTGGTAAACAAGGATACTGGTAAATGACATTCCATTCAATTCAAAAGTTACTGAGAACATGAGGGACTGAGGAGGATATCATTCAGCATTACTTAAAGTAATGTATCAAATGAATCCTACATAATAATGATAATTTTCTTACAATCTAACATAATCAAGGGCTTCAAGCTCAAACAGACAGCACAGCTCTTCAATTTGTAGGTATTCATAAATACATCACACATTTACTAACAACTAAGAGTATAGCAAGAGTATGGCAACTTAGTAATTTTATTGTTCATAACATTTAACTGAAACTAGATCATCAAGACCATATTGGAGTTATTCCTTGAAAATAGTATAGCAATGACTTCATAATGCAGCCATTGATATTATTTGATAATGAAATGAGACCCAAATAAAGCATAACCACTGTTATCGGCATTGACATGGCATAAAAGTCAGTTTATGCAGATTTCCTAAATATATTTTACTAGCGCAAATATTGTAACACTTACGCGTCAGTAAAATCGCAACTTTTGTGCGCGGCGCACTCAAAAATCTGAAATCTTATAGTACCAATTATAAATCCAGTTTTGAACTGTATCTTATGTAAAAAATTGCGGAAGAACGATGATATAAAATTTTTAGCATAAAAATGAGATTAAATGTACGTAATGACCCAATTTCAGCCGTCGCGCGCGCTCGCGCTTCTGAGCCGCGCACGGACACTTTACACGTAGAATCGCGATTGCGTCTAGTCGATCTCGTAATCTACTCAACAAGAGCTTTCTTTTGGTACCAAATTTGTCAATTTTAGAGAAATTTTTACATTTTGATTTTTATGTCCCTAAGCGTCTCCACTATAGGATGTTACATTGTTACCCTACCCTCGCGCGCGCGGCGCAACGTTCCACATTTGGACATCGCCCGTCGAGTCGGGGCATCAGGCGTTGCCTGGCCTGACCCCTAGCTCGCGTCGCGTCCTTTCCGCGAAGTAGCTGCGTCAGCGCGGTCGGTCAGCGTTGCATGGCGCCCTTCTTCCCTCTACGCGGGCGCTTCCTTCGTAGGATGTTACCCTACCCTCGCGCGCGCGGCGCAACGTTCCACATTTGGACGTCACTTTGCGTCCAACAGCAAGTCAGAAGAAAGGGACGGACATCGCCCGTCGAGCGCTTAGCTTCCTTAGATGCGGCTTTCACCCATCCCTAGCGCGCAACACTCGGAAATTTGGAGGGTCGTGTTGCAGACTCCCCGCGCGCGCGGAAAAAATGGCGCGCGGCGGAGGTGGGGTAAAATCCGGCTAGTGTCCCATATAACTCCTGGCTCTTCATTATCTATGATAATGACGTCAGTCAGAAAAATATAGTTAAGCGCACCTAGCGCTTTGAGGACTAGGGTTAGAGTCACGATTAGGGTCAGGATTTGTTAGGGTCAGGGTTAGGATTAAGGTTAGGGTTTTGGTTAGGGTCATGGTTAGGTTTTGGATACAGAAAAATTGACCTTTAAGTCTGTGACGTCACTCAGCCAGAGTTATACGGGACACATACCTAAAATCCTACTACATGATTTCAAATTTTCGAGTGTTGCGCGCTAGGGATGGGTGAAATCCATTTTAGGAGAAGTTAATGTTGGAAAAGTTTTCTTCAAGTTAACAAGCGTATCCTTGTTCGCGTTGCGTGGTGCGCTTCTCTCGAACAGGAAAGCGCTGCGCGCTTGCCCTAACCAGGACCCCGGTTACGCGCACGGAGTGCGCGGTTCGACGCCCCTGGTTAGGGGAAGCTGCGCGCGCACGCGCACACATACCTATGCGAGCAAGGAATCCCCCGTCGTGAAATTTTAACGCGCGGCGCTTCAAACTTTATTTCATTGAAATATTAAAATCGAGCGCTACGAAACATCTTCTTTCAACGCGCAATCGCCAAACGAGCCAGATTTTAACGTGTATCTTAGATTTGCTGTTCGTCTAGTTGCAAAGTATACATAATGAAGGTGAGTTTTCTCATTGCTTTTGAAGAATCATGGGTTAATCGTCTTTTCTCATTCGTCCAGATCGCTCCATCTTCCTGAATTATGATCATGTGACTAGCCTTGCTCACACGCCCTGGTGTGATTTCACTTTCTGTACAACATATCCAAAATGCGAAATGAAATAGTCTAATGGGTTAAAATCTATAATTGCTAAGTTTGAAGTGTATTTTATGCCTACGTGAAAAGGCTAGATAGTGTAGGCTTTGGTTTATACTATTTTCAGATTTAATTATTATCACCACAGCCCCAGGTTACTTCCAAATTCTCATTCACGTTTTACATTCTACGCAGACTAATGTTATCTTTTTCAGTTGAACATCGCTTACCCAGCCACTGGTTGCCAGAAGCTGCTAAAGATTGACGACGAGAAAATCCTGAGTCTTTTCAAACAGAATTCAATTATTGTGAAAGTTCTCAGATATTAACTGTGGCAGATGTGAGTTGGTCTCAAACTAGAGGTAAGAGCAACTGTGGAGTCTACTTTTCCTAATATTAGAGCTAGTTAACACCTTCACAGGTAAAGCTATGACAGATCTGAAGTTTTACTTTAACTGTTTTAGTTAACACCACAGTGCTTGCAGATATTTTATTTTTATGATGTTTTTGTGAAGATGATTATGATATGAAAGGGGGCGGGGCAAACTTTGGCAAAGAGTTTCAGCTTTTTGGACTTAACCAGGAAATTGTTTGCCTTACCCCGACCCCCCCCCCTCCCGGCCAACCCTTATGTGTAAATGAAACATAGAGGTAAATCCATTTAGCACCCAATAGACGGACGTTGATCTGACTTTATCCCACTCTTCTCCAACCAGCTCCCCTATTATTTTAACATTCCTATGTTATTAATGATTGCCAAACAATTCACTTTGCCATTCATGTAGCAACCTGTGGAGGGCTTCAACCCAAGTTGATCTGATAGATTATTCCACTCGTGTTGAGTGGAGGTCCGAGGGGCTTGTCATTATTCCACACTAGTTGAGTGAAGGCCCGAGGGGCTTGTCATTATCCCACTCGTGTTGAGTGAAGGTCCGAGGGGCTTGTGAAGGTCCGAGGGGCTTGTCCCTCAGCACAACCTAATCGAAATAGGTAGTAAGATAAGTATTACAACCAAGAAGCTTCTTTAATTATAATCGAATGAGAAAATATATACTGTAATTGCTGTAAAAATTATTTTCAAATTCAAATTCATTATCCCACTCGTGTTGAGTGAAGGCCCGAGGGGCTTGTCATTATTCCACTCTGTTGAGTGAAGGCCCGAGGGGCTTGTCATTATTCCACTCGTGTTGAGTGAAGGCCCGAGGGGCTTGGAGGCGACACTGTTCAGAGTACGATATGACTAGATTCTGCCATCAGGAGATCAAGTCATGTCTGTGAAGTTGTCGCCTCTGATAAGACCACGACTTACCCCTGAATCAGCCTTCTTTTGCAGGAGTCTGTTCTATGACAAGAGGATTGGAGCTGAGGTGCCCGCCGATAGACTCGGAGATGAGTGGAAGGTGAGCAAGACTTGTTTTTAACTGGGGGGGCTGACGATACATGTCAGACGAGTCAAATCTACCCTGCTCTCACCGAACGCCCGAAAACTAGCGCACATTACCTCCACATTTCTTACTGGTTTCTGAAATGGGCATATCTGCAAATTATGTAGGTGGGAATATACCTAAAATCAACCATTTTTTACGGATATTTCCTTTCGTTTGACATCGTAGCTCGAAAGCCGTCTTGAATCTATTCATTATTCATTATGTAGGTAATGATTTTGTTCTAATTTTACTATATGAAATTGAAAATTGTGAATTGCATATTTCTTAAGCATCACACTCGTTTGGTTTAATTTGAGTTCGAGTGTACCAAATGCAGTAGGGTCTGCAAACGTCCGCATTCCAGAACAACTCCCCCCCAAATCTATTCGAGAGAGATATCCTAGCGGGAAAAGTCAAAAATTATTTTCACTACAGTTAACAGTCAAACACTTAAGAATTTCTGATTCTTTCCAAGGACCCAGTGGTCCTAGCTTGAAATTTTTTAATTAGTTAACTTGTGAAATTTGCATGTCAGTGCTACAACTTGACCCCACTGCGAATCGTGGTCTAGTCTTTTTTCCAAGATATATAGGGGGGGGGGCCAACCCCCTCAATTTTGGTGGATATAGAAAATCGCCAATAGGGGGGTTTAATTTTGGGGGTTTTGGGGGTTTTAGGGGTTTTGGGGGCTTAATTCTTAGTGCAAAAATGGGCATTTTTTTCTCAAATGGTACCTTTTTGTTCCTGATTTTTGAACCATTTCAAAATGGTACCATTTTTGGTCGTGATTTTGGCGATTTTTTATAAATGGTACCATTTTTGTTTCGGTTTTTGGTACCATTTTTGTTTCTGATTTTCAGCATCTCTTTCAAATGGTACCGTTTTGTTTCTGATTTTTACATCCTTTCAAAATGGTACCGTTTTGTTTCTGATTTTTTTGCACCATTTCAAAATGGTACCATTTTTGGTGGTGATTTTGGCGATTTTAGAAATGGTACCATTTTTTGTTTCCGGTTTTGGTACCATTTTTGTTTATAATTTTTTTTGAACTTTTATGAAATGGTACCATTTTTGTTTCTGATTTTCAGCATCTTTTCAAATGGTACCATTTTGTTTCTGATTTTAACACCCTTTCAAAATGGTACCATTTTTGTTCCTGATTTTTGCACCATTTCAAAATGGTACCATTTTGGTGGTGATTTTGGCGATTTTAGAAATGGTACCATTTTTGTTTCCGGTTTTGGTACCATTTTGTTTCTGATTTTCAGCATCTCTTTCAAATGGTACCGTTTTGTTTCTGATTTTTTACATCCTTTCAAAATGGTACCGTTTTTGTTCTGATTTTTGCACCATTTCAAAATGGTACCATTTTTGGTGGTGATTTTTGGCGATTTTTAGAAATGGTACCATTTTTGTTTCCGGTTTTTGGTACCATTTTTGTTTCCGGTTTTTGGTACCATTTTTGTTTATAATTTTTTGAACTTTTATGAAATGGTACCATTTTTGTTTCTGATTTTCAGCATATTTTTCAAATGGTACCATTTTGTTTCTGATTTTTAATAACATCCTTTCAAAATGGTACCGTTTTTGTTTCACGTATTCAGCCCCTTTTTAAATGGTACCAATTTTGTTTTTGATTTTTGGCATCATTTTCAATTGGTACCTTTTCGTTTCTGATTTTTCAGAAGTACCCTTCTAAATTGGTACCAATTTTTTGTCCGATTTTTGCGCCTTTTCGAAATGGTACCTTTTATTCGTGTTTTTGGCAACTTTTTCAAATGGTACTTTTTGTTTCTTCATTTTGGTGCTTTTTTGAATCATACTAGAATAATTTCTGCTGTCGATAGGGGTTTAATTTTGGGGGTTTAATTTTTGCTGTCGATAGGGGGTTTAATTTTGGGGGGTTAAATTTAACCCCCTGGTGGATATAACAAATTTCCAATAGGGGGCTTAATTTTGGGGGGTTTTGGGGGGTTGGCCCCCCCCCTATATAGCCTCTTGAAAACACAAATTTTTGTGCAGGAATTGACTTTTTGAACCACAAAAGACTCAAAGAAATGACTAGAAACTGCTGATTTTCATTTAGCAGCATTGTAGAGACTAGACAGCCAACTAGCCGGTGGTGTCAGGATAGTTCTACACTGCCCAAACGAGCATGTTTTAGAAATATAAAATTCACAATTTAAAATTTCATAGAGTAAAATGAAAACAAAATTATTTTTTCAAATTATGCCCAGTGCGTTAAAAGTGAATTATAATTCTTCAGTTGTTTTTGGTACTTTTAAATTTAAATTATTATTTTTAGTTAGACCTGGGAATGTCTTAAAATTGCAGCTTGACCTTGGCAAGTCATTAAAATGCACCTTTATTTTTGTCCATAAGTTAAATAATTACTCCAGTATGCACTGTTAAGAGAGTGCAATTTTCTAATGAATACCACAGAAAAAACCGCAAGCGGCTGTCATAGCAACCCCCTCACAGAGTCACAGGGGTGCCGTTTTTTAATTGTAAGAGGTTATTATGATCTAAACATACGTTATTAAGGGGGCAGGGGGGGGGGTCTTTGGGTGTCGATGGCCAAAATGGAGTTTTTGGCTAGAAATGATGGAGGAGCATCATAGCTACCAGAAAAACTTTACAGAATGAAAAAATCTTGTTCCTCGCCTGAGTTATGCGATTTTGAAAATCGGAATTTGCCTGTAATTACAGTACGTGCGCAAATTTCAATCGCAATTTGCCGAAAATGATCTTAAAAATCTATCTCCTCCTACATTTTTTGGAGAATCGTCCTGAAACTTTCCAGATATGTTCTAGGGATTAAAATGAAGAGATTTGTTTAGTAGATTTTTGATTTAGGCCTTAAAACCGAAAATATTCGATTTTGAAATTTCGAGGTGCCAAATTTTGATTTTTGGCAGGTTCGAAATTTCAAAATTGAATATTTTCGGTTTAAAGGCCTAAATCAAAAATCTACTAAACAAATCTCTTTATTTTAATCCCTAGAACATATCTGGAAAGTTTCAGGACGATTCTCCAAAAAATGTAGGAGGAGATAGATTTTTAAGATCATTTTCGGCAAATTGCGATTGAAGTTTGCGCGCGTACTGTAATTACAGGCAAATTCCAATTTTCAAAATCGCATAACTCAGGCTAGGAACAAGATTTTTTCATTCCGTAAAGTTTTTCTGGTAGCTATGATGCCCCTCTATCATTTCTGGCCAAAAACTCCATTTTGGCCATCGACACCCCAAAGACCCCCCCTGCCCCCTTAAGCGTCAAACATAGAAATAATTGGTTTTAATCCTTGAAATAGTGATTTCCCTAATTTCTACAAAACGTCCACGTGAACTCACGTGCAAAATTTGTCATATGAACCTAAAATCATGTTTCTCTATTGCATTGTGACTTGTTTCAATCAAATCAAGTCGAAAATTCGGTCAAGACTCAAATTTCAAATTTGCCTAATTTCTACAAAACGTCCACGTGAATTCACGTGCACTTCATTTCCATGGGCCATTTCTTGTTCTATTCAAGTACCGAGTAAATCAAAATGTTGATTCAGTCACTATCGTATAGCACAACAGCCCTGCACTTTTGGAATTCGGCCTGAAATTTGACTTAGCCAAATTTTCGACTTTTTTGCGCGGCTCAAATTTACGTTTTTGAGGGGCCACCACACCTTTCCCTTAAATTGGGACGACTTGAAACTTTTTACCCTTGATATTTGCCTGAGAAAGAACATTGATACGCCTGGAAAAGATGGAGCAATGTTCGTGAGCTGAGATATAGATGCTCAAAGTCACCATATTTTGGCCTAGTAAGGATCCTCGATTTTTGGAGGCCACCCACGACCTCATTTTTTCACCAATCACCATGAAACTTCTTTTGTGACTAAATCTCGAGGTCTAGTTGCTACATAAGTCGGGAAATCATGAAGCGGTAGAAAACTTTTCAGATACAGTGCTTCAAAGTGGTCCAAAATTACGTTTTTTCGCTAAAATCGTGATTTTATCGATTTTGATGACGTCATCGGACCCCCGTTATTCGGACCCCCGTTATTCGGACCCCCGTTATTCGGACCCCGTTATTCGGACTCCCGTCATTCGGGCCCCCGTTATGCGGACCCCTGTTATTCGGACCCCCGGTATTCGGACCCCCGTCATTCGGACCTTACCTTTCAAAAGTTGGTAGTCTGGGTAGTCGTGACTACCGGGAAATTTTTGTGATTTACCAGGAAATTTTTCAAAAATCGAGATTTTTCGAAAATTTTCATTGGAATCTTCCCAGGATTAAGTCTGGTACTTTTCAGTTATTTTCCAGTAGTTTTTATTTTAAGATTTTCCCAGTGGTAGGAAATCTTCCTAGTGGTAGGAAATCTTCCCAGTGGTAGGAAATATTCCTAGTGGAAGGAAATCTTCCCAGTGGTAGGAAATCTTCCCAGTGGTAGGAAATCTTCCCAGTGGTTGGAAATCTTCCCAGTGGTAGGAAATCTTCCCAGTGGGTAAAACAACTTCCCAGTGCTACTAAATCTTCCCAAGTTCCCAGTGGTACTTGATAGGAAATCTTCCTAGTGGTAGGAAATCTTCCCAGTGGTACGATTTTTGTGAAACGAATGTAGATAAATTTGTCTCCGATGTAGAAAATAAATTTGCAACTCGTCACCCTAACTATGAGTTCCATGAACACAATTTTAATGGCTTTGTATCGTTCCTCCACGAAAAAATTGACGCCCACTTTTTGATAGATGAAAATGTGTATTCAAACTCAAAAAGGAACAGATTATTTAACCCCTGGATAACAAATGGAATCATTGCGTCAGTGCAGCGCAAAATTTACTTCTATGAGCAGTGGAAAAAGTCTTGTAACGACCATAGCAGACATGGAGATGACGAACTCTATCAACGTTACAAGAACTTTCGATTTGAGCTAAGAAAGGTTATTAAACAGGCCAAGAAAACTTATTACTATAAGAAATTCGAACATGTAGAAGGAGACATGAAAAAAAACCTGAAACTGATCAATGAACTGAGGGGGAAATCAAAAGTTAATATTAAAGCATCATTCATAATCAATGGTGAAATGGTAACAGATAGAAGGGTTATTGCCAAGGAGTTTAATATGTTCTTCTCATCTATCGCTAGGAACCTTAACACAAAGGTATATTCTTCTACTCTGTCAACAGAACTATCAGGACCAGGTGATAGCTTTTTGTCATTTTTAGATCCCAAGAAAAAGTCATGTAACAGTTTTTTCATGTCTCCTTGCACTGTAGACGAAGTTGCTGATATAGTTAAAAACCTTGAAAACGGTAAAGCCAGTGATATCCCAATCTCACTCATAAAAAAGACATCAGGAACCCTACTTGGGCCCCTTTCTGAATTTTTCAATTACTTTCTTATAAATGGTATTTTTCCTAGCGTATTGAAGAAAGCGTCAGTAACACCAATCTTCAAAAAGGGTGACTCAAGATACCTTGACAACTATAGACCAGTATCTACACTCCCCCTTTTTGGAAAAATCTTAGAGAAATTGATTTATAATCGTTTGTACAGTTTCTTCACTGCAAACAACACTATTTACGAAAATCAATACGGCTTCCGAAAAAACCACTCCACAAGTCATGCTGTAAACTTCTCTGTTAAACAGATTGTTGACGAAATTGAGAAAAAGAGACATGTCATTGGGATTTTTATAGACCTTAGTAAAGCATTTGACACCATATCCCATGAAAAACTTATCCATAAACTAAACTTCTATGGTATCAGAGGCATTAGTCTCAAATTGATGAAAAGCTATCTTTCAGATAGGGTTCAAACTACAAAGTTTCAGTCAGAACACTCTGATGAATGTGTGGGGTGGGGTATCTGACAACAAACTTTCTAAAGTATTCTCTATACAAAAAAGATGTGTACGTGACTCCTTTTTGGCAATGAATTGACTTTTGACCACCATGAATACTATTTGACATGTGCTAGAGCAAGAACATACCTTAGTGGTAGAAATTATGATGCGTACTAATTATGATTATTTTCGCAAAATGATCATAATTAGTACGCATCATTAATTCTACACACCATAATTTCTACATATCATAATTTGTACTTTCTTAAAATTCGACCATTATTTAGACTTTTAGAAAACATGTTGAAACTACCAGGATTACCATGTTGCCCGAAAATTATCGTTGGCACTATGGCCATTTTCAAATCTTTGTAATACAACTTCAATCAGCAAAATTTTCAAAATCAAAGGTTGCGTTGCTATCATATCATGGAGTTGCCATAAATTACGGAGTTTCACTCAACTTAATTGATACCAATAATCAAGGCCCTAACCTCCAAATAAGCTACCTTACTGTCAGACCTTATCAAAGACCAAATTTACATTTGATCCAAAATGAAAACACAGACAACATAAGTCGAAAATCAATATGTGAATGTGCAGGCATGATCCCGGTTGGAATAAAGGTTAGGCTGGTTGCCAATCCTGTGCGAGCGAAGCGAGCACGGTAGCTTTTGGTTGCGAGCGAGGTGCCGCGAAGCGGCGCCGAGCGAGCTGCAGCAGGGGTCTGGGGCGCAGCCCCATCAGTCCAGGGGCAGAGCCCCTGGTGGGGGTCTAGGGGCGAAGCCCCCCGGAAAATTTTTGCTAAAAATGTATAATTTTGCAGGGTTTCCTTCATTTGAGCAAGAAAATATCCGAGATTTAAACAGCGTGTTTCATTCAAAAATCTCTAATTTTTTGATTCGGAAGCCCCGAGTAGGCTACACATTATGTAATTCATAATTATTTCCACCTGACAGACAAAATTTGAATCACTTACTCACTGCTCACTATTCTTTTACTCAACCAATTGATGAATTGTAAAAAGTAAATGTTCATGTTTCAAAGATCAATTGTGTGTCAGGCTTATAACTTAATAACTAACAAATATAATCAGCTAAAAGGCTGTAGTTTGATATATTACTATCCTAAAAAAATGGAAGCACAGATTTTTTGTTTGATAAGCGAGTCAAAACGTCACCTTTACTCATACACAGGAGTTCGAAAAAAACAAATTTCAGGCTGAATATTGATCATGATTTAATTTTGTCTATGTGTCGCTGTATCTTGAATACGAATATTAGATATACTCCTGGTTTTTATTTCTAATTGGATTTTTGTTTTTGTTAAAATTAAGTCCACTCCTTAAAAGTTAAAACTCGATCAGATCATGCCGACTGGAAGTGCAACCACCGCTTTAGAGAGCTTACAAGTTGCTGCTCTCAGCAGCAGTGTTTTACTACAGCTCACCCTCACAATAATCTAATCAGCTGCAACCAGGATCGCAACCAGGATTGCGAGAGAGCCTCCAGGATTGTAAGCTCCGCTTACAATCCTCCGAAAAAAGTAACAAGTTGGGTTGCTCTGGTTGCGCTAGCATGGTCCATGGAATTCTGGATATATGCTGGATATTATGAGGGAAGTAGATAGACTACGCATATCCCTTCTGCAGTAATTATTAAAGCGAGAAGGTGTAATATCATAATATGAATGATACCAACGTAGTATGTACGTTATTCAGTGTTTCTAATCCTGACTAGTCCTAATTTTAAGTCGTTAAATTCTGAAATTTCATGGTTGCTTTAACAAATAATGTTGCCCAGCTAGGATTGCCAGGATTGCAGGTTATTCCAACCGGGGGCATGATATTCACATAACATCAACTTCCCAATCACCATGATGTTGAAAGTTAGCACAATTATGGATGTAAATCGTGCCAAAAGAAATGATTTTGTCAGAAAATAGCCGGCATCAAGCTTATTTTATAATTTTTGACCAAATTTCGGAGGACTCTGGACAATTTTGGCTCAAAGGGCCGGGTAAAATGGTTAAAAAATAATTAAATTTCATTCCACTGGTTGTCCGCCAAAAAGGTTTGTTTTTATCCCAAAATTTTTTCATCATAATTAGTACCGATCATAATTTCATTCGTCATAATAAGTACACATCATAATTTCTACCACTAAGGTATTCTGAACACATGGCTCCAAAAAACTTTATTCTTGAACACACCAAGCCATTATTCAATGCGAATGGGCTCTTGAATTTGAGAAATATGTATAAGTATTTCGCATTACTCGAAATTTTCAAAGTTCTAAAATTTAAATCCCCATTCCCAATTGCCGAATTGATGAAATTCGGCAAACAAAGTAGTAAAATTTCCTTATTACTGCCGACTGTCAACCTCGACATCAGCATTCAGAGCTTTGTGTTCAGTGCTTGCAAGCTTTGGAATCAATATTCAAAACACTTGTTTGAGTCATGTACAGCAAATATGAGTGGGATTGTGGTACCCGGTTCTGTAAAAAATTCCGATTTGGCACAATTGGCACTGCGGCTATAGTTTGGATTTGGAGAGGTCATTGTCCAAGTTACAGACAGGGAATGTCCGTTGGCCCTTATGCAGACTATGGGTGTGGGGCTAGTTTGTCTGACTGGCTGTATAAAGTGATATTGAATTAGTCACATTACTCTCAAGTATTGTGACATAACTGCTAAGGCCATTACAGTCTTCAGAATATTACCAACCTAGTTAGATCATCAGAGCTCATTTTAAGAAAGGCAGCATTATTTCTCAGATATAAGATATATTTACTCTATAAGTTGATTGTAAAAGTGCCAAGAAATTAATAAAGAATTGTTTACTTGATAAAGAATTGTTTACTTGAAATCTTCCCAGTGGTAGGAAATCTTCCCAGTGGTAGGAAATCTTCCCAGTGGTAGGAAATCTTCCCAGTGGTAGGAAATCTTCCCAGTAGAGTAGAAAGCATTGAAAATATTCACCTGTGGCAGACTGTTAAATTAAACAGTCTACCGCAAATTATCAATACCGAATTGGATTTAGAGGCAGATTCAGATACAAAGAACCCTGAAAATTTTCGCCTGCAGCAGGCTGCAGGCTGTTGTGATCAAATTTTGTTGATAACTTTAGACACAGCCACAAGTGTGAAACATTGAAAATGTTGTAATCAAATTATCAATAACGAATTTACTTTAGAGGCAGATTCAGATGCAAAACCCAAAAATTTTTCGCCTGCAGTGGGCTTTTGTGATCAATAATGTATTACCAAATTGATCTTAGAGGCAGATTTAGATGCAAAAAACCTGAAAATTTTCGCCTGCGGTGGGCTGTTTTGATCAAATTTTGTTGATAAATTGGTCTTAGACACAGCCACAGGTGTGAAACATTGAAAATGTTGTAATCAAATTATCAATAACGAATCGACTTTAGAGGCAGTTTCAGATGCAAAAACCCAAAAAATTTTCGCCTGCGGCGGGCTTTTGTGATCAAATTATGCCCGGTTGGAATAACCTGCAATCCTGGCAATCCTAGCTGGGCAACATTATTTGTTAAAGCAACCATGAAATTTCAGAATTTAACGACTTAAAATTAGGACTAGTCAGGATTAGAAACACTGAATAACGTACATACTACGTTGGTATCATTCATATTATGATATTACACCTTCTCGCTTTAATAATTACTGCAGAAGGGATATGCGTAGTCTATCTACTTCCCTCATAATATCCAGCATATATCCAGAATTCCATGGACCATGCTAGCGCAACCAGAGCAACCCAACTTGTTACTTTTTCGGAGGATTGTAAGCGGAGCTTACAATCCTGAGGCTCTCGCAATCCTGGTTGCGATCCTGGTTGCAGCTGATTAGATTATTGTGAGGGTGAGCTGTAGTAAAACACTGCTGCTGAGAGCAGCAACTTGTAAGCTCTCTAAAGCGGTGGTTGCACTTCCAGTCGGCATGATCTGATCGAGTTTTAACTTTTAAGGAGTGGACTTATTTCCAATTAGAAATAAAAACCAGGAGTATATCTAATATTCGTATTCAAGATACAGCGACACATAGACAAAATTAAATCATGATCAATATTCAGCCTGAAATTTGTTTTTCGAACTCCTGTGTATGAGTAAAGGTGACGTTTTGACTCGCTTATCAAACAAAAATCTGTGCTTCCATTTTTTTAGGATAGTAATATATCAAACTACAGCCTTTTAGCTGATTATATTTGTTAGTTATTAAGTTATAAGCCTGACACACAATTGATCTTTGAAACATGAACATTTACTTTTACAATTCATCAATTGGTTGAGTAAAGAATAGTGAGCAGTGAGTAAGTGATTCAAATTTTGTCTGTCAGGTGGAAATAATTATGAATTACATAATGTGTAGCCTACTCGGGGCTTCCGAATCAAAAAAATTAGAGATTTTGAATGAAACACGCTGTTTAAATCTCGGATATTTTCTTGCTCAAATGAAGGAAAACCCTGCAAAATTATACATTTTTAGCAAAAAAATTTCCGGGGGCTTCGCCCCCCTAGACCCCCCACCAGGGGCTCTGCCCCTGGACCCCGCTGGGGGCTGCGCCCCCAGACCCCTGCTGCAGCTCGCTCGGCGCCGCTTCGCGGCACCTCGCTCGCAACCAAAAGCTACCGTGCTCGCTTCGCTCGCACAGGATTGGCAACCAGCCTAACCTTTATTCCAACCGGGAAATTATGTTACATAACTGGTCTAGACAAAGTCAGGGTTGTGAGACATTAAAAATTTTCGCCTGCAGCAGGCTATTGTAATCAATAATGTATTACCAAATTGAACTTGGCGGCAGATTTAGATGCAAAATAACCTTAAAATTTTCGCCTGCGGCGGGCTGTTTTGATCAAATTTTGTTGATAAATTGGTCTTAGACACAGGTGTGGAACATTAAAAATTTTCTCCTGCGACGGACTGTTGTTATCAAATCATCAATACGGAATTGACTTTAAAGGCAGATTCAGATGTAAAAACCAAAAATTTTCGCCTGCGGCGGGCTGTTGTGATTCATTATGTGGCTTAATTGGTCCTAGACAGTCTTCAATGTGAAACTTTGAAATTTCGCTCTTAGCGCTCAGAAAGATCAGTTAAGACTTAGGATTACCATTTATATGTGGTATTTTGCGAGCGAAGTGAGCAGGCCACAGAAATCATAAAAACGGGTCTCAGAGGAAATTAAAGAATTTCTGGATGCGCGCACATGGGTGTACTTTTTTGCGAGCGAAGCGAGCGGGCCACAGAAAACCAAAAAATTGCATTTAGTGGGGAAAATTTTGGCCACTACCGGGAAGAAAAATGCTTTTGAAAGGTAAGATTCGGACCCCCGTCATTCGGACCCCCGTTATTCAGACCCCCGTTATTCAGACCCCCGTTAGTCGTATTTAAACTCATTTCAACATAATCAAGTCGAAAATCCCGTGTAAACATAAATTTCTTCAAATACCCTAATTTCTACAAAACGTCCGTGTGTACTCACGTGCTGAAATATGGCAACTAGATCTAATTTCACGTGCATTAGTCGTATTTAAACTCATTTCAACGTAATCAAGTCGAAAATCCCGTGTAAATATCAATTTCTTTAAATCCCCTAATTTCTACAAAACGTCCGCGTCAACTCACGTGCTCCACTAGTTCATCGTATATTTCCCATCCCTATTCACTGCAAGACATGGAGAAACCATTATCAGTAGACCATCGTATCACAGAATAGGATTACAGTACAATTTTTCGTCATAAACGTAATTTCAATCAATTTGCAGTTCAATTTTTAGAAGCCTCCCACGACAACAATCTTCGACCGATCGCCCTGAAACTCGTTTTATAGCTAAATCTTAAGGTCTTAAGGGGGGGGGGTTCAAGGCAAATTTTTGGGAAAACACGTTTCTGAGATAACGGTTGACCCAAAAGGTATACCCCGTGGGCCAACTTTTTGGCCAGGTTTGGTACCCCCAGACCCACTGGCGCCGCCGTGGCGCCATGCCAAATATGGGCACAAAATGGGCATATTTTTCAAAAGCAACTTGGGCGGGATCTGAGGTGTGCAATCGATAGATAATGGTCCCCTGAGTTACCATAAAATTTGAAGTCGATATCTCAAAATGACCGATTGGCCGAAAAACGCATGCCCATATATGGGCATACGCGCAAGCCAATTTTGGCCCATAACTGTGCAAATATCAATATTTTGAAGGAAACCAACTTTATTCGATAAGTAGTGTTAAATTATGTATTCTCTGCACGTTTGGGGCTTGATTGCTGTAAATGCTTTGGGGTCAAAAACCTCTAAAAACCACAAAATCGCCATTTTCTAAGTTCGCGTTTCCAAAGTGCCTTTACTCAAACGCTTATAACTTGATACGATTGATATTTTTGCATAATTCTTTTTTACGTGAAACTATTTTTTGAGTTAGGCCTTCAAAATTTTGGCGCCAAAAGCGCCAAATTTTTTATTAAAAATTTGGCGCTTTTGGCCAAAAATTTTTGAAGGCCTAACTCAAAAATCCGAGTCCATTTGTATCTGAGGAATTTAGTCTATTTCACGTAAAAAAGAATTATGCAAAATATCAATCGTAGCCGAAGTTATAAGCGTTTGAGTAAAGTGCACTTTGAAAAAACGAACTGAGAAAATGGCGATTTTGTGGTTTTTAGAGGTTTTTGACCTCAAATCGCCATTTTAGCAGCAATCAAGCCCAAACTTGCAGAGAATACATAATTCAACGCTATTCATCAAATTAAGTTGGTTTCATTCAAAATATTGATATTTGCCCACGTTATGGGCCAGAATTGGCTTAGACGCGCGTATGCCCATATATGGGCATACGTTTTTCGGCCATAACTCAGCCATTTTTTGAGATATCGACTTCAAATTTTTTATGGTAACTCAAGAGACCATTATCTATCGATTGCACACCTCAGATCCCGCCCAAGTTGCTTTTGAAAAAATATGCCCATTTTGTGCCCATTTTGTGCCCATTTTGTGCCCATATTTGGGCATGGCGCCACGGCGGCGCCAGTGGGTCTGGGGGTACCAAACCTGGCCAAAAAGTTGGCCCACGGGGTATACCTTTTGGGTCAACCGTTATCTCAGAAACGTGTTTTCCCAAAAATTTGGCTTGAACCCCCCCCCCCCCCCCCCCCCTTAAAAGCAGCATATCAAAGTTAAACATAATCCGATGAAAACTATTTGAGTTAGAGATGTCCAAAGTAGCGCAAAATAGCGTTCTATCGCAAAATACGCTATTTTAGTGGTTTTACGCGATTTTGATGACGTCATCACAGCACCCAAATAGACTCAAACCAACTTCCCATATAGCCTATAAGACAATTCCACCTTAGTACAACATACTTTGACCGGTCTCATCTCAAGATAAGTTGCAGTTCTTGACACCTCACTCATTTAACTTTTGTCCTATAATTTGGAAATCGATTTCTCACCGTATCTTAGAAAATCGTATATCTCGATGAAAAATCGAGATAGCCCAATAATCCGTATGATTTTCTGAAAGCTCTTTAAATTTGCTAAAATTGTTCCGAAAAATCAGACCGCTATCTCCTTTCCTTCTTGGTGAAAATGCGCTCGAAATTAGCTATTTTTTCGCTAAAAAGAAACAAAATTTCGCTAAGTTGATGACGTCATAGTGACGTGAAAATGACGTCACCAGAACTTCTCTTATAGCCTATAACATTTTCCCATCTTAGATCAACAAAACCTGACCTCGATCATGGCTCTACCATTTCCCGTTCTTGACATCTCGGCTTTCCAAATTTGCTCCCAATTATCATGATCTATCTTCTTATTATACACCCTGTGACACTCAAATCTCTAACTTATACCCCTGGCCAGTTTTCTTTTTACCGCGGGGGGTTACCTATGGCTATATATTCGTCCTGTGACATCGATGTCTTACTATATAGTCCTGGCAAGGTTACGTCTACGGAATCAATCTAATTCTTGGCTGTATAATCACATAAGCTGCAACCAAGACGTTCCTCTATATAGATTATTGAAAAGATGTATATTGTAATTACTAATTGTGCTGTAAAATGATATTCATATTCAAATTTAACCACTTTACTCTGGAACCATAAAATGACCCTGACTCCACTTTACCCTGACAGCTCTTAAACTTGACAACAGTCTAACCCTAACAACACTTAACTCTGACACCACATCTCCCTGACACAACATATCACTGACACTATTTTGCCCTGACACTCTGTCACCTTGACACTATTTGACTCTGACACCACTGAACTCTGGCACCACTTCACAATGACTCAAGTTTACCCTGACACTACTTTTTCCTGACACCATTATAGTTTTTACTCTGACTTCACTAAACCCTGACAATGCACTTCCTTGACACCACATTAAACCCACACCCTTTGACCCTGACTTCATTAAGCCCTGATATCACCTTACCCTGACACGATTTTAGCCTGACACCACTTTAATCCACTGACAATGCATTACCTCGACACCACTTTACACTGACACCATTTTGCTTTCACAACCATGCACTGGGTAAAGTGGTGGGCAAAATGGTACCACAGGAACACGACAAAAATTAGCCTCCATTAGCCTCCATTAGCCTCCATGGAGGCTGAGTGGAGGCTGAGTGGAGCCTGAGTGGAGGCTAAGTGGAGGCTAATTTCAAAAATTAGCCGCCACGGAGGCTAGTGGAGGCATGAGGCTAATTTTCAAAAAATAGCCTCCACTATGGAGGCTATATTAGCCTCCACTAGCCTCCACTAGCCTCCACTAGCCTCCACTCAGCCTCCACTCAGCCTCCACTCAGCCTCCATGGAGGCTAAATTTTTGGTTTAGCCTCCACTAGCCTCCACTCAAGATTTAGCCTCCATTAGCCTCCACGGAAATTTAAAAAGTCATTTTTTGGATTCTATGGAAGCTATTTTGACAGTGCTAGTAGAGGCTATAGCCTCCAAATGGAGGCTAAAATCATGAAAAAACACAGAAAATATGCTAGCCTCCACAAAATTAAATTTATGTCATGTTTTTACAAAAAGAGTACACTTTGTAACATAGACCAAAGTCTAGTATTAGGCACCACTAGGCCTCCACTAGAATCCACTCAGCCTCCACTAGGCTCCACTAGGCTTCACTCAGCCTCCAATAGGCTCCACTCAGCCTCCACTAGGCTCCACTCAGCCTCCACTAGGCTCCATTCAGCCTCCACTAGCCTCCACTCAGCCTCCATTAGCCTCCACTCAGCCTCCACTAGGCCTCCACTGGGCTCCACTCAGCCTCCACTAGCCTCCACCAGCCTCCACAGGCTAGTGGGCTGGGCTGGCAGTGAGCCTGTGGAGGCTGAGTGAGCCTAGTGGAGGCTGAGTGGAGCCTAGTGGAGGCTGAAATGAGCCAGTGGAGGCTGGTGAGGCTAGTGGAGGCTAAGTGGAGCCTAGTGGAGGCTGAGTGGAGCCTAGCTGGAGGTGAGGAGTGGAGGACAGTTAGGACAGTTGAGCTGTCTGAAAGTTTGAAGCTACATATTGTTTTTCACATTAGTACACATAAATCACCATTTTCAGCAAGAAATTTGTGTTTTGTAGGCTTATTGATTTAGGCTCCACTCAGCCTCCACTTAGCCTCCACTCAGCCTCCATTAGCCTCCATTAGCCTCCATATGGAGGCTTTAGCCTCCTGACACCATTATAGTTTTTACTCTGACTTCACTAAACCCTGACAATGCACTTCCTTGACACCACATTAAACCTCGTTCTTTGACCTGAGCCTCATTAAGCCCTGATATCACCTTACCTGACACGATTTTAGCCTGACACCACTTTAATCCACTGACAATGCATTACCTCGACACCACTTTACACTGACACCATTTTGCTTTTTCTGGCAACCACTGGGTAAAGTGGTGGGCAAACGTACCACAGGAACACGACAAAAATTAGCCTCCATTAGCCTCCATTAGCCTCCATGGAGGCTGAGTGGAGCTGAGTGGAGCCTGAGTGGAGGCTAAGTGGAGGCTAATTTCAAAAATTAGCCGCCACGGAGGCTAATGGTGAGGCATGAGGCTAATTTCAAAAATAGCCCTCACTATGGAGGCTATATTAGCCTCACTAGCCTCCACTAGCCTCCACTAGCCTCCACTCAGCCTCCCTCAGCCTCCACTCAGCCTCCATGGAGGCTGTAATTTTGGTTTAGCCTCCACTAGCCTCCACTCAAGATTTAGCCTCCATTAGCTCCACGGAAATTTAAAAGTCATTTTTTGGATTCTATGGAAGCTATTTTGACAGTGCTAGTAGAGGCTATAGCCTCCAAATGGAGGCTAAAATCATGAAAAAACACAGAAAAATATGCTAGCCTCCACAAAATTAAATTTATGTCATGTTTTACAAAAGAGTACACTTTGTAACATAGACCAAAGTCTAGTATTAGGCACCACTAGGCCTCCACTAGAATCCACTCAGCCTCCACTAGGCTCCACTAGGCTTCACTCAGCCTCCAATAGGCTCCTCAGCCTCCACTAGGCTCACTCAGCCTCCACTAGGCTCCATTCAGCCCTCCACTAGCCTCCCTCAGCCTCCATTAGCCTCCACTCAGCCTCACTAGGCTCCACTCAGCCTCCACTAGGCTCCACTAGCCTCCATGGCCCACTAGCTCCACTAGGCTGGAGGCTGAGTGGAGGCTAGTGGAGGCTGAGTGGAGCCAAGTGAGGCTGGAATGAGCTAGTGGAGGCTGAGTGAGCCTAGTGGAGGCTGAGTGGAGGCCAAGGGAGCTTTGGAGGCTGAGTGGAGCCTAGTGGTGGGCTGAGTGGAGCCTAGTGGAGGCTGAGTGTAGGACAGTTGGAGCTGTCTGAAAGTTTGAAGCTACATATTGTTTTTCACATTAGTACATAAATCACCATTTTCAGCAAAAGAAATTTGTGTTTTGTAGGCTTATTGATTTAGGCTCCACTCGGCCTCCATAGCCTCCACTCAGCCTCCATTAGCCTCCATTAGCCTCCATATGGAGGCTTTAGCCTCCACAAAAATGACTTTTAAATTTCTGGGAGGCTAATGGAGGCTAATTCTGAGTGGAGGCTAGTGGAGGCTAGTGAGGCTAAACCAAAATTAGCCTCCATGGAGGCTGAGTGGAGGCTGAGTGAGGCTAGTGGAGGCTAGTGGAGGCTAATATAGCCTCCATAGTGGAGGCTATTTTCAAAAATTAGCCTCATGCCTCCACTAGCCTCCGTGGAGGCTAATTTTTGAAATTAGCCTCCACTTAGGCTCCACTCAGGCTCCACTCAGCCTCCACTCAGCCTCCATGGAGGCTAATGGAGGCTAATGGAGGCTAATTTTTGTCGTGTTCCTGTGGTACCATTTTGCCAAGTGGTGTCAGGGTAAATATAATGCTGATACATATTTTAGTTTAGATGTACGCCTCACTACATTTAAGAACTAAAACTGATCAATTCAACGAAAATGTGTCATTGATTAAGCCAATTCTAAACCTCATTGGGGGGGATGAAGCCCAAAAAAAACCAAGCCCCACCCTACTTTTCCGATTCTTGGGCTGACACACCCACACACAAAGTTTTTTTGGTTTTTGGTTTGTTTTATTAATTTCTAGCACCTTTCCAAACGATTTTTAGGTTAAAATTCGATTGTTTTATGATGTCTACCATATGACTGTAGATCCACAGGAGCTTGGTGTAGCCTAAACGACCTATAACCCAAGTTACTGAATATAATTGAATATTTCACTCATCTGATCGTTCTGAAATTGGTCCTTAACTCCTTACACTGGAGTATGGTGGGTACTTTTTTCCAGGTCAGGTCCAATCGAGCTTAGCCTAAGAGGTCATACTACTGTTCTAGGACCTAAATCTCTAAATGTTTATCAAAAGCTGTTTGAACATGGTCCTTATTATAGAGTTATGAGCTTATCTGAGCTTCTTGTCAATTGTATTTTATGTACATACTTAGGCTGATCCTCAGCTTTATTGCTCCTGCTTTATTGAGTCCTGGAAGACCTTTTTTGGGCCTAACATTCCTCCCTGCTGAACCAAGACAATCATATCCTAACACTACCTGACTGAGTGACCAGGTCTTCTCGGGATCAGATAGAGGTAAGTAGGTAATAAGACAACAGGTCCAGCAGAAAAGACTGCTATTGTAACACGAAATAGGTAGGGGCAGGTATAGGTATAGGTAAAAATTTTTCGTGTGATTTCCTAGATGTTTGTCTTCGTGTTTAAATTATCTTGTCTTGTACTCAAATCTGGTATATATTTCATGGAAGAGGTTTTAAAGATTTAAATAAAGAATTTAATGATTTTTTTTAATTTATTCCTTAATTTATTTATTCTAGGTAGCCTATATTTTACATATCAATGTTCATCCCTATACAAAACTGTAATGAGCCTTTGCAGATAAGCAGCTAAAATATTTTAAAAAATTTACTTAATTTTCCCAACGAATATACAAGTTAAATGCATCTTATGCTCACTTGAAGTTGCAGAAGTGAGTCACAATTGGCACTGCGGCTATAGTTTGGATTTGGAGAGGTCATTGTCCAAGTTACAGACAGGGAATGTCCGTTGGCCCTTATGCAGACAATGGGTGTGGGGCTAGTTTGACTGACTGGCTGTATAAAGTGATATTGAATTAGTCACATTACTCTCAAGTATTGTGACATAACTGCTAAGGCCATTACAGTCTTCAGAATATTACCAACCTAGTTAGATCATCAGAGCTCATTTTAAGAAAGGCAGCATTATTTCTCAGATATAAGATATATTTACTCTATAAGTTGATTGTAAAAGTGCCAAGAAATTAATAAAGAATTGTTTACTTGAATAAAGAATAAAGAATTGTTTACTTGACCCTAACCCCTGGGGATACCTTTTCTGACCCTTAATTTTGAGCATATTATAACTAAAGGCATATACATCGCAACATTATTACCAGAAGGTGCAGCGCTAGTCCTGTATGGAGCCCTACGGTTTTCAGTTCCTTGTTTAATGAGCCATGCAGCTAGGACATCCACCACATTCAGCCAGGAAAGAGTCTTGCCTGGCTGAATGTGGTGGATGTCCTCACTCAACTTCTTCCCTCAAAAGCCTTTTGATCCCATAGTAGCATGGCGACCCGTTGCTTAACCTTGTCTAACTCCTGGCTCCTTCTGACCATTACAGTACCGTGATATTGGACAATCATAAGTGACTGTCTCCCTGGCGACCCTTGGCTATCCTTTGAAATGGTGACTTTTCCAAAACACCTTGTTGATCTCAGATGACACTAGTCTGAACTTCAGCCATAAGCAAACCAGTGAGCCCTAAGAAACCCCCTGGTTCACTAGCACTTGGCAGTTTGCAGGGCCCCTATGTCCTTATTTCAGCACTGAGTGGCCCCCTGGCCTGGTGATTCAAGTCTGACCACTATTAACCCCCTGCTGATCATGCTGGCTGACCCTCGGCAACTCTTGAGCAGTGCTTTGCTGATAGTCCACAAAAACAATGCCTTAATGTACTGATTATGTCATATAAAACACCACAAATCACCCAAAACATCGATAAAACTAACGAATATTGTTTGAAACTATAGTAATATCAATAACAACACATTAATAGCATCAACAATCCATATTGGCATGAAAAAGTCAAAATTTTTGAAAAAAACCTAGCCCAAAAAAACCAAAAAATACCAAAAAAAAACCAAAAAATACCAAAAAAACCCAAAAAAAACCCAAAAAAAACCAAGGCCCACCCTACTTTTCCGATTCTTGGGCTAGGTTTTTTTTGGTTTTTTTTGGGCTTCATCCCCCCCTCATTATATCAAAAAAGGAGGTTAAAATTTTATTGGCGATAATTATTGGTATCGCCATTGGCAATAATTATGAAAGATGGACCAATAATGCAAACCCTACTTAGATGTTATGCTACAAATTAAAACAATAAATTGTTATTTTCTCTAACTTGTTTTTAACTTTTTAACTTGTGGTGATTTAACTGTCATTGAACTGCAAATAGTTCTAATTATTTTTATAGGCTTTAGCTAAAGGGTACAATTTAAAGGAAGACGGTTTATATCTCTAAACAATGGATGATTTGGAGAGTGTTAAGGCCATGTGCAGGAGTGTACTCATGACTTGCAGCTATGGGGTCCTTGGCTCCAAGTTTGCCAAAGAGTATGAGGAAACTACTTGCATGGTAAGACCAATGATTCATTAAATGCTTTTTCTATGAAGTGTCACACATGTACATCTATGAATTGAAATTCAACATACTTCAATAACTTCATTGTAAACCGGTTTCTATGCCTTTTTAGGTCTTGCCTCTCAAGTCTTTGGGAATTAAGTCAGTCATGGACTTGCCCAGATTGATGCCAGATGTTATAAAAGCTGAGAGAAATGCCCAGGTTAAACGCTGCATGTAGATATAATGATAACACAATGTATTGACATCATTACAGATTAATGAGATTGTGTTTGTTTGTTGTTGCTGATTGACTGAAAGATTCATATCAGTTCAATGAAATGTTTAAATTTGTCTTGTAAAACACGTAACTTTCAAATTTGTCTCTAATGCAGGGTCAGGTGGTGTTTTATGTTGTTGCTAATGAGAAAACAGCACACATAGCAAAGATGAAAAGCAAAGAAAAGGGCAAGACCAAGAAAAATAGAAGGACTGCTGGCACGAAGAAAATGTTCTTTTCTTCTACTGTGAGTTGACTTAAATTATTAAATTAATATATCATTTACAGCATGTTAAGTATTGATAATTAATGAAAGTCATGTATAGGGGAATTTAAATTTCAAAGACTGAATCAGGCTAAAAACATATTCCAATGAAAGCTCAGTTTGCACTGAATAATTTAATTTACATCAGTCTTTTTACCTATAATAATATTAGATTGCTAACTTCACAGGGCAGCACAGCGCCTCCTCGGTCTGTTCCATCAGGCCCATCAAGATCAGTTGTTCCTAGTAGACCTTCTCCTCGAATGGCTCCTTCCCGACCCAGCCCTGCGGCTAGACCAGCCCCTGTTTCCCGACCTACCCCTGCTGCCAGACCAACCCCTGCTGCCAGACCTACCCCTGCAGCTCGACCCAATCCATACCAGCCTCCTCCTAGGTGAGTCCAAGGATCGACCAGAACTTTTTTCCTGGGGGCTGAGAATAAGACCAAGAATAAGACTGGGCAAGAATATGTACAGGACTTGAAAAGTTGGAATAAGACCAGAAACGGGATGGGGTTAGATATAAATTTTTGAATAAGTTTCCGGTAAGAATTACCTTTTTCAACGTTACTGCAACAACTGATTACTATAAGGAAGTGTGAAGAATATCGATTTGTTGCGCTGGCAGTGTAATTTGGTTGTAAGCAGTTGCGATGTTTTGATTGGTTGTGAGAAAGCAGCTGACAGCATTGCCCTTTTCTGATTGGGTAATGGAAAATCTATCAGCCAATGAATGTGCCCCACTGAGCTCTTTCATGCAGGTCACAATTCAGTGAGCTACTTACTCTTTAGGTATTTATCGTTTTCTATTTGCTTGGCACGATGTTAAAATTTTGATATCACATCATCAATCATTCATATCTCCTTATTTCTTGATCGCAATCCTTTTCTGGCTTTTGAATTAGCAGTCACCTAGAATACAAAATAATGATTTATTTTTACCCCAAGTTAATATGAGTTGACCAGTTTCCTATACAAACTTACAAGGCCAATTCGCAAGTATTGATGATAGATAGTTCTGTGAATATCACAGCTCAAACTGAAGAATTCAGCTCACGAAATCCTCCCACAATGTATTTGAACCTTAAGCCGAAACCAGATTTTATTTATTCACATTTGAAGGAAAGAAATTCTTACTCGAAATGATAATATTTTAAATATCTATTTTTAGAAGAAATCCGCTCGGATCCCGGCTAAAATTTCGGAATGTGACTTGGACGGTCGCGAATCCAAACCCGGAATCCCGATTCGATCCTTGAGTGAAACCTTTCGTCTGAGCAGACCTGCAACAGATGAATAAATGTAATGGAATGTATGCTACTCTGTTGCCCTATTATTGACATGATTATTATATAATCAGATATCTATGTATTTTCAGAAAACTGCTATAACAATAACTTGCTAGGGTTTCCCAGTCTGCCCTTCACACTGCCAACAAAGCCTTGACATCCCGGTCAGCAGCCCCACCTTCCACCACCAGACCAGCGCCAAGGACAGTGCCACCTCCAACCCAGCCAGTCCGAACTAACCGGGCAGTTCCCGCGGAAATGCTGTGCACCAAGATACGAGCTCTGATGTCAGAGTTCCACCAGGGTCTCTGGTCAGGTGGGCTGTTTTATTGATGAATCATGAGAAATATTTGGGAAGATTGGTCTTAGGAGAATACCATGTTAACAAGGCTGTGTTCATGTATCATTATTAACGGATCAGGGTTAGCTAACGTTAGCCCCAATACAGAAAAATAATTCTATACTAAAGAATATTCAACCTATTATGATTTTCAGGAAAGCTAGTGGATGAATACGAGGCTTTCTTCAAAGAGAAGGCAGAGAAAGACCTCCTTGAACTGGTCCTGCAGATGGAAGGGACTGTTGTTAGGATTGAGAGGTATGTTGTACACTTGTTTGCAGGTGGAAGGGAGTGTTGTAGCGTCGTCAGGATTGAAAAGTATTATGATTGATTGATTACGCGACAGCCGTGGATAGCTAAAATCTCCACTTCTTTTCCAGGCCGTACGGACACAACAACAACAAGTTCATTCTGTACGGGGTAGAGGATGACAAGTCCAGAGCCTCCTCACCAGGTTTCTCAGCAGTTGTTCCTGCCCCTTCTGCTGCTCCTGTCAAGAGTAACGGAGTAGCACATACCAAGACAAACACTACACTCAAATACCCTTACACTTGTGAGTATACAGACAAATACTACACTCAAATACCCTTACACTTGTGAGTATACAGACAAACACTACCCTCAAATACCCTTACACTTGTGAGTATACAGACAAACACTACCCTCAAATACCCTTACACTTGTGAGTATACAGACAAATACTACACTCAAATACCCTTACACTTGTGAGTATACAGACAAACACTACCCTCAAATACCCTTACACTTGTGAGTATACAGACAAACACTACACTCAAATACCCTTACACTTGTGAGTATACAGACAAACACTACCCTCAAATACCCTTACACTTGTGAGTATACAGACAAACACTACTCTCAAATACCCTTACACTTGTGAGTATACAGACAAACAAACACTACACTTGTGAGTATACAGACAAACACTACTCTCAAATACCCTTACACTTGTGAGCACACACCAAGACAAACACTACTCTCAAATACCCTTACACTTGTGAGTATACAGACAAACACTACTCTCAAATACCCTTACACTTGTGAGCACACACCAAGACACTTACTCAAATACCTTTTACAAACAGACAAACCCTCAAATACCCTTACACTTGTGAGCACACACCAAGACAAACACTACTCTCAAATACCCTTACACTTGTGAGCACACACCAAGACAAACACTACTCTCAAATACCCTTACACTTGTGAGTATACAGGCATATACTACCCTCAAATACCCTTACACTTGTGAGTACTGAGTACACACCAAGACAAACACTACACTCAAATACCCTTACACTTGTGAGTATACAGACAAATACTACACTCAAATACCCTTACACTTGTGAGTATACAGACAAACACTGCACTCAAATACCCTTACGCTTGTGAGTATACAGACAAACACTGCACTCAAATACCCTTACACTTGTGAGTATACAGACAAATACTACCCTCAAATACCCTTACACTTGTGAGTATATAGACAAACACTACCCTCAAATACCCTTACACTTGTGAGTACACACCAAGACAAACACTACACTCAAATACCCTTACACTTGTGAGTATACAGACAAATACTACACTCAAATACCCTTACACTTGTGAGTATACAGACAAACACTACACTCAAATACCCTTACACTTGTGAGTATACAGACAAACACTACACTCAAATACCCTTACACTTGTGAGTATACAGACAAACACTACCCTCAAATACCCTTACACTTGTGAGTACATACCAAGACAAACACTACACTCAAATACCCTTACACTTGTGAGTACACACCAAGACAAATACTACTCTCAAATACCCTTACACTTGTGAGTACACACCAAGACAAATACTACCCTCAAATACCCTTACACTTGTGAGTATACAGACAAATACTACACTCAAATACCCTTACACTTGTGAGTATACATACAAATACTACACTCAAATACCCTTACACTTGTGAGTACACACCAAGACAAATACTACACTCAAATACCCTTACACTTGTGAGTACACACCAAGATAAACACTACACTCAAATACCCTTACACTTGTGAGTACACACACATACATGGCACTCAGTACTCATGAAACATAGCTAGTTCAAAGTGAGAATATTTTCTTGAAAAAGCACAGAAAAACTGCATAATCAACCTTGTATGATTTATCTTATATTGTCGAATCTGTTGGGGGACCATTTCAATGGTATTTTGTCACAAATATAAAGTCAAAATGTAGATTGTACACAGCTGATTCATCTTAATTGATACATGAGACGAGAGGTAGGACACACGTTTGACTGTCAGCAATACGCCACATTATGTAGCGCGTGGTATTTAAAAGTAAAAGTTATTAAGTTAAATACCTGATACGAAATGCAAAATCTTGCGTTTACGTTGACGTTTTGTGACGAATATTTCCCTTCAATTCTCATCTAGTGCACAACGCATCCATACCCTGTCACACTCAGTATGACACATTCACTTGAAATCCCACTGCCATAGTTGTACCCAATCGCACCCATTCAATACATTCATTCTGCACACTCTACATCCCAATTCCCACTCACACAGCTACCATCCGCTCTCTATTCCACATGGAAGCCGCTTTGAAGACTACATGCTCGATGTGAATTTCATCCTGCCCTCTCTAACCCACCCACTCTTTAACCCACACACTCTCTAGTCTCAACCCCCTCTAACCCAATCCCATTCTAAACCCACTCGCATTCCCAGACAGGTACGTGCACGCCCCACTCCCCTGGCTGGGTGTCAGGTTTGAATGCTACGTAACTCTGGCTGAGTCCCCCTCAAAGTTCTGGGTGCAGATCAAGTCTGAGCAGCTGGATGACCTTGTCAAGATCACCGAACTGATACAGACTGAGTGTGAGGTGGGTGGGTTACATTAGTCAGTTCTATATCAAGATAATCGTACTGTAAAGTGGTCAATCCTAAATATCTAGATATTCTTGCACTTTTATCGTTTCTCAATTCAAGGTTTTGTACACTGCTCAGCTTACTACATGGCAAAATCCTACTCGAGGGGACTGGGGTAAAAGTTTAAATGTTTTAATTCTGAAACTAGAGATGTTTTGGATCTGAAACTTTTGAAAATCATGTGATTATTGTCGTCACTCGTCAGCTTTGAAATTGGAGTTACCATAAATTATGATCTAGCAAACTTATATTTGAATTTGAAATAGCTTTTCAGGAGTTAGATGATTTTTCATCATCTCGATCAAAACCCCATGACTTTCCTTCATCGCAGGCGGCACCAATAGAAACCCACGGTAGGTTCTACGTTAACGAGTTGGTGTGTGGACTATTCGAAGACGATCGAAGTGGTACCGGGCTATAGTGCTGGACGTGGGCCAGAAAAGGGGCGTCAGCTGTCTGACAGTCTAACCCGTGAGTTAACGTTTTTTAAATGTTCTAGATGTGCACAGTTCTATGATGTGTATATAGAAAGGAATAACTGTGTTAGAAATGTACGAATCTTTGTGTATATGTTCTATGCGAGTGCTTTCTATTACGATTCTACTGTTAAATGCTGAGCTGTTGTTTTTGAAAATTTGACGTTTTCTTTATACTTCGAAGTCAAGATCTCAAGATGGAGAATGGACATAACTCGAATAACGGAGGATTATCCAGATAGATTGTTTTCATAAAACTGTGGCAGAGGTCGGTCGATAATCATTAATCAATGCTGATAACAGTAACTGTAGTTTTAAAATTGACCGTTTGAGAGCAATTTAATTTAAGGTTTACAAAATTGTACAGTATAATCGAGTCGAATATAGGTGTAACAGATACGAGGACAGTTCCTGTTCTGGATCAACATTGTGAACGAAACAAAATTGTCCAATGTAAGTATGAGAATCAGTTGTCAGAATTGAAATAAGAAATCATCTTGCAATCAAAACGGAAAGAAATTTATAAATTTGTATTCAACAGGGCTTTACACTTAATAGCTGAATAATATTAATTTAGACTTTCCGAATTGTAAATAGTTGACTTTTCGTATGATAACAAGGAAAGGATAATTTAGATGATTATTGTCATTATATATTTGATTTGATTTGATTTGAACAAAATTCACATGGTTTAGCACTCGACTAAAAGTAACCAACGAAGTTCTATTTTTCAATTTGCTCCTTCATAAAATTTTATATTTGATTTATTTGATCTGATAGGAATATTTTGATGCGGTAAAATTAAAAACTATCCAATAAATTTGAATGTGTAATGTTTAAAATTTGCGAAAGAGGTGCTGCATAGCAGCGCCGAGTGAGCTGTGTGTTAGCAGGCCCAACGGGCCTGCTAGTCTTATATATAAAGTAAAGTCACACGTGAATAATGTTTGTCTGTGCCGCCGTCCACAATTAAATTTGAGCTTGACAAGAAAATATCAAGAGAAACGAATGCAAAAGGGAGAAAAGAGGTGCCGTTGCTATGGAAAACCAATTTTTGCGCACGTGCAGATTATGATCAGTTCTATGCGAGTGCTTTCTATTACGATTCTACTGTTAAATGCTGTGCTGACATAGTTTTTGAAAATTTGACGTTGTTTTACATCAAATTCAAGATCTCAAGATGGAGAATGGACATTACTCGAATAACGGAGGGTATTTCAATATTGTGAACGAAACAAAATTGTCCAATGTCATCATAAGAATCAGTTGTCAGAATTGAAATCATCTTGCAATGAAAACGGAACAAAATTCACATAAGCACCACTAAAAGTAACCAAATAAATTCTATTTCCAATCTGCTCCTTCACAAAATTTAATACTTGATTAATTTGATCTGATAGGAATATTTTGATGCGGTAGAATTAAAAACTATTCAATAAATTTGAATGGAAGTGTTTTGAATTTGCGAAAGAGGTGCTGCATAGTAGCGCGGAGTGAGCTGTGTGTTAGCAGGTCCAACGGGCCTGCTAGTCTTTAATATAAAATGAATTCACACGTGAATAATGTTTGTGCCGCCGTACACAATTAAATTTGAGCTTGCCAAGATGATATCAAGAGAAAGGAAGGCTAAGCTGGGCTTAGTTGCGCCGTTGCTATGGATACAGATATTCTGCACGTGCAGATTATGATCAGTTCTATGCGAGTACTTTGTGATACCTACGTTGTTGATTGCTGCGTTTTAGCGTTTGAACGAACGAAGTGTTTACTGTTTTCATTTGAAATTCAAGATCTGGAAATAGAGAACGGGTATGGCTTGCATCGTGGAAGCTATTTCCGTTAGCATCTCTTCATAAATCAATGACAGACGTTGGTGGATTTAAATCAATTCTGAGTTGATGGTTAACAGAAAAATGTGAATTTACAGCAATTTAAGATTGAACAAAGTCAAAATCAAATTGAATCGAATTTGGGCATAGCACATTGCGCTTTTGGAATACTGCTCTTTGCGTGAATCAATGCTTTGATTCAACGTTCAGTATGAGTACGATACTCGGTTTTAATTTTCAGATTTAAGTTCATCATACAAGAGCAAATTATAATGATCAAAACTTGCACGGTCCAGCATCACTAAAAGTAACTAAAGAATAATGGTCAAGTTTGCTCCTTCATAAACTTTTTGAGAGCTTATTATTTGGTCCTGTATCATCTGGCAGGCCCAACGGGCCTTTCTAGTATATTATATAAAAGAAAAAAACAATGTCTTTGCCCTGTAGGAGGAGCGCATGATGCTGGAGGGAAAGCGTAACAAAGTGAGGCAGCTACAGCTGGGCGAGGTGAAGTGCAGTGACAGGGAGCTCTTTAAGGACATCCCTGACGAAGTGCCCGCCATGCTCATCATAGGGACCAGCGTAACGGGTGAGCGGGATAATCATTTTACGTCTGCTTATGGTGACTTACTCTGAATGCTGAAATAACTGGAACTGCCAAATAATATAAGGCAAATAAAATAATAAATGTTTATTTATGTTAAGCAACTTCCTGTCTTTCCAAAAAAGGATCAACACCAATCGCCATAATAAAAAGATAAGAAAAATGTTATTTTCGAGATGAAGAGTATGATATGATCTAAATAAAGAAATGATGACATCAAGTATATGATATGAATAATGTATGACTTTTGAAAACTTTTGCTTACTAACTATTATAAGACATGGATTGATCAGATTGCAGCACTTCTGTACTGTGGTGTGTCGATAAAATATCATATTTTTGATATCAAGAGCCACCTATGATATTATTATAGACCGCACTAGACATTATAGACGGTCTTTGACCGTCACCATACAGTTGAATGATGAAATCGAAATTTTCATATAAATAAACAGGATTAAAATATAAACGAATACTAATCATGTATATTGGTTTTTGGTATTTAAAAAATGGACGTATGTGCTGCAAGTGTTGTTGTGGGGGTCTCTTCTCACTTTCTCACTAAAGATTTGCTGAAGCTCTTACCTCAGTTCTACGACATTTCATCTAATTAGTCCAGTGAACAAGGGGGTCTTTGGTCCCACCGTTACCGAATTTGATCGCTTCCTGATTAACCACCTTTCGTTGCACGAATGATACAAAACCTAGCGCCTAGGAAGAAATGTAATTCGATTAAATAACTAAATGCTACGTACTAATTCCATTATAAGGCACAACTTAGTGGTATCTGATTCCATGCTTGGGTACTGAGTATGTTTCAATATTTTCTTTGTTGAATAACTCTGAACTGTAATCTGCGCCCTCTTGCTTTTTACTTTTAAATCTGCAGTAATTAAAAGTTATCGACTGGGATATATGTATTCAGACTACTTTTTCTCCCCAGGTTTTTGCCATTTATTTTCTAATAACAACGATAATGCGGATGATCTGCCTAAGCCAAATGATTTGCTATTATAATATTATTTTCATATTTTGTTTTAGTGAACATTCGGAAGCAATAAAGTACCTTATGGAAAATTTTCTTCTATTGTGGGCCTTTCACACATTGATAAGTATTTTATTTGAATTAAGTATGTTATTTTGATGCAGTTATTTCAATACTTTACAACGCGTCTCTCATTTCAGCTCACATCCCGGAGGGTCTCTTTGTGGGGGAGGTGGAGGCTGTCGACCCCGGGACCACAAGTTACCGGATCAGATTTGATAGACCAGGCCTGGGGACGCACACCGTACCCGATCACAATGTTCAGGTGGGTGCCACATATTGAGGTGGGTGTCACAATGTTCAGGTAGGTTTCACAGTGTTCAGGTGGGTGTAGAAATGTTCAGGTGGATCTTACAATGGACAGGCGTCTCACACTCTTGAATAATGAATTTTCTAGTGTTGAGGTAGGCGTTGCACTCAGAGTCTGACATAGTCTCACGGTTCAAATCCCCCTTCTTCTAATCAAATTATCTTAATAAATAATGTCACTCTGTGTATCCCGAGCTGTGTATTAGTTGTGGTGCTCCTTGACATTTTAACTTTTGTTGTTTGAGTGAAGTATAGCCCTTCATTGCTTACTATCTGAGTATCTGTGTGTTATGTTGTAGAGCAGTAGAGCATTTACTTAGTGATATTTCCTCTTTGATTCTACTGCAAATGTTTGAAGGATTAAGACTTTTCGTTCGTGGGTTTTGGCTTGTAGAATCTTTATGATGTTTGGAGGGATATATCTCTTCCTTTCAGTGTAATGGTGAAGTGGAGATGATATCAAAAGACTCGTTGTTCACTAACAACGACCCATCTGATTTGATGCCGGAAGTCATGCTTCCTCACCCTAGCATATCCTCTTACATGAACTCGGAAAACAGTGAGTTGCTCCTTATAGAAAAAGTAAAGATAATTTATAATATCATTCTTTAAAGATCTCTAGCCAACTGAACACGATTCCCGATGATTGAAGTATTCAATATTCTAGTTATACAATTACTAGATACCTTGATCTCAGAAGTCAATGAATTCAATAGGTTGTAGTTAAGGAGTAGAACCTGAAAACCATTTCCCCTAGACCTGTCCTCTGGTGTACTCGGTGGTTACCCAGTCCCCTTTCTCCGGTGCATCGTGAAGATGAACAAACTGCTAAAAGTCAAGCATGAGCTCCTAAACAAGATGAAGAACCTCAACTCTACCGTCGAGCGAAAGGTAATGGCTGCTTATTGTATGCTTTCAATGCTTTTTGTAATATTTGCTAGACTTATGTGCATAACATATTTTCATCTTTGAGTAAGAACCAATTTGTAATGTTTTCAGTGAGATAGTGAGGTTTCTTCAATTCATGAGGAAGATGAAACTGAGGGTTTGTATCATTTCAGACCTCGTTCAAAGAGCCTATGGACAGCGGAACACAGCTCATGTACGCCACAGTGGTTCTGGACCTCGACAAACTGAACAAGACCCTCAACACCAACATCAAGGAGCTGCAGAGTCATTGCAAAACAGTGCGTATATTTGCCAGAGTCATTGCAAAACAGTGCGTATATTTGCCAGTGTCACTGCAAAACAGTGCGTATATTTGCCAGAGTCATTGCGAAACAGTGCGTATTTTTGCCATAGTCACTGCAAAACAATATGTAAATTTTGCAGGATATTACAGTTCATTATTGTTTCGACCACTTACCTAGATCTTTTGATATGGTAGCTTTAGATTTGTGATGATCAATTATTCCTCACACGTAATACTGCTACGGTCTCATAGAATGAAAATATTTAAACTTTCCCTCAGCATCTTGGATCTGAAACGATAGCTGCAATACAAGTGAAAGCCGAGTGTATGGAAATCTCAGAGCAGCTCGTCAAAGAAGCTAATCAACTTATCAAGTAATTGAAACAAATTGTGTATCTTTATTGGGATATTGAGATAAATTTCTAAATGCAGTATCGCGGCATCTCGCGTCCCTTTATTTGCTCATTTATGTATTGTATGGACGGTCGTTGAAAAGACGAAAACCAAATCCACTTCGAGAATTACTTCCGGTTTAGGTAACACAACGCATGTAGGGCACGGAATGGATATAGAAGTGATTAATACGTTATGTTTGCGGTAGGTAACGCCATGCAAGTAAAGCATTTCCTGAATTCGAAATAATGTGACACTTTGAAGGTTTGGGAGTGCGGCACTGCCACATTCCTCGACGGTATAATTTGTGAGTTTCAATTCCACTCTAAGTTTCAATTTTTCAAGGAAATCAGGTTTGGCAATATGGCATGAATGATGAGGCTAGATAATATTATTTTTCTATATCACTGATCGAGTACAAATTGATAAAAGTATTTAGGAGTTGACCGCACTCCTTGGACCATCAGCCGGGTCAGGTCCGCGGCAGTGGGACCCAACACAACCCTCAGTTTGAGGGCTGTGTCCCTCAGTAACAGAGCTGCTTACCAACTTCAGCTCCATTCTTGAGGTGTGACATTGAGATGCCACAGGGCTGGCACGAAGAGTGAAACACAGCTCACTGAATCTCTCCCCTGGATTGTGATAAAGAACCGGGGTTTTTCTATCACTATCTCAGATCAGTGAGTTCGTGTTTCACTCCCCCCACTGTGACCCTGCCTCACGGCAGAATCATTGGGTGTTTGGTGTCCGAATCTTCTGTCTGTTCATATCTGTTCCGTCTGAGTTGGGGTTGTGTTGAGAAACACACTTTGATATCATTCGATATCGGAGGCGATCTCTTCGATGATGATGATAACATCACTAGATTTCATCCTCTCGTTAGCGTCAGGGAACTTGGAGCAGGTCTGATTCGGTGCGTTGGTAGTTGGTTCTCTTCTCTCGTGACAGTGAACGTTCACATCCACAACAGTTTCAATGGTCTGGGTAGCCGATGTCTTGAGAGTGGGTTTCTTGGTCAACACGTAGCTCTTCAGTCTCCGGTCCATGTGCTCTTGGAACTCAATGTAGCACTGGTCGGTAGCATCTTTCATCAGGAAGAGAGTGTCGTTGGATTCTGCGAGTCGGTTCATCATGGTCGCCGAATCGTTCTTGGATCTCACAATCAGGTAGATGAAGAGTCCAAGTAGTAGGAGTGCAAGCGTGGTCGAGGCCAGGCATAACGTCAAAACGAGGTTAAGCTGGTCCATAGTCGTCAACACGATTGCAAAGGGTTGTAGTTGATAATCAACGAGAAAGTGTGCGTATAGCAACGTAATCAGAATGTTGTGATAGTATTCTGCAAGGTAAAATACAGTGTAAACGCTTTTATACGCGCGCGATTTTCAGCACGTGCAGCAACTTTTGTGTCCATGTTGCCTAGCAACGGTTCCGTTAGAAGAAAAAGAGTGAAATCTCGATCGGGATAGCTTGACTGGGACCGTTTTGAAATAAAATTGATCGAAATAATCACTGACTTCTGTGAAGGCATGGATAATTATTATCGTTTTGATGTTTCGTATGGATCCGTGTAAAAACTGTGCATCACAACATGATAATAACTTCATGTTTTCCTAGAAATAATGTAAAAAAACGTGAAAATTGACTTTAGTGTCGCAATTCATTTGCCACATACACGAGTGTGACAAAATGGCAAACATCGTCAATACAAGTCGTCAAGTCTGCTGTAAATGGTCTTCTTCTCTTTTTGGTTGTAGCGCGCGAAACAAAATCATCGCGTTTCTCTGCGCATAGCGTGGGAAAAATATTTTGAATATAATGTAAACATAAGCAGTTATATCGGTTAAAATTAGACAGTTCAATATCGATATCGCATGTCCATGTTTCTGTACATAGCCAGTGGTGCAACCGTTTTACCGGTTTTGTCAAGGAGTTGGGAGGGACTCAAGACTTTAAGAGGCACCATTTGGTGATTTCCTAAAAGGGATAGTTCACATATTACGTAATCAATTTTGGTGACATTTCTATCCCCCTTCCCCCTCGTAATAGTGTTTAACAGTAGTTGTATTCACTACAATAACATGTAACGTAATCGTTTATGGGGTAACATTGCTATCCAGCTTCTATTAAAGTCTAGTGTTTATGGGGAGCAACATTGCTATCCAGCTTCTATTAAAGTCAAGTGTTTATGGGGAGCAACATTGCTATCCAGCTTCTATTAAAATCTAGTGGCAATCTCAATCTAGTAATCTAGTTTCTATTGCTACATATTTCTCTAGTGCCATCTAGTGTCTAGGAACCAATCAATGTTTTGTGCCAGATACCTGCAGATTCAACCCCAAATATATTACCTTATTGGCCCTTATCGAAATGGCCTTAATAGGGCAAGAAAGACTTAGAAATTTTTATCCAAAGGATCGATTAAACGGCCGTTCAAAAGCCAATTTATTCACTTCTGACGAAATTTTATTCCTTGGCTTGAAAGTCATTAAATAACGCAGGAATGACCAAAAACAATTGGATTTGACGGAGATTAGGGCCGTTTCATGCAATTCATTAGAAGTTATTTCAGAGCATAGAATCCTTCACCTGGGAATCGCTGGAAAAATTCTTACTCAAAGCTCCGGCTTAAATAGTTTAGAATGCTCTGATGTCTTTCCATATTGCCGGTTAAAAAGGCTGGCTAAATAAAGGCCAATAAGATATAGTCACCGTGGTGGTCTCAAGGAAAGAATAGTCATAGAGCTGGTGTCGCCACATCTGAGATCGGTGTCTGAAATTTCCACAAAACCGCCTTTCGTATGTGAGTGATACTGATTTAACAGTATATCCACGTAAGTATATGACGCCGCGCGATTGGAAATTTCAGAATGATTCTCACTTCTCGAGGTGGCGACGCCTCTGTCAGTAAACTCTCTGCTTAGCCATGCAGTCACATACCAGCTGAAGATTCTTATTTGAAATGGTATTGCGAGGTTATGTTTCCCTCTCTTCAGGCTAAAACACGAAAAATCTACGAAGTTCGTGGCTGAGTTGACCGCACTTCTAGTCCAAGTGGAGGTAAGAATTGGTATTTAACTCTACAGCGTCTTGCTGTTGGTTTAAGATGCCCTGAAAGGGCCCTACACAATGGGCCTAAGAGCTTAAGAGAGCCCTTTGAACTGTTGTTTAAGATCCATGTCATCTTCACAAACTAGATTTTTTGAATACTGTTCCTCATTGGACTTATTAAAGTGGAATTTATACTATATCGGGCTATCAGGACATTGAAATTAATCATTAATGCAGTTTTAATCTATGACCCTTTAGGGCACCAGGGTATACGTAAAATCTCAATAGGGTCCTATAAAGTGGGGCCTTGACCCCCCCTCTTACAGTTTGCAAATGAATAAGGATTAGATTACTGCCTGGTATTATGCCAAATGTGTAACTTCTTTTATTGGTCAAAAACTTCGCTTGATGTTGAATGTTGACTGTTCCTTCTCAGAAATTATCAACTTCAAAGAACGCGAGTCTAATGCCCATCCTCAATGAAAGTATCAAAAACCTGCGTTCAGTTGTACATCCTTCCAATCTACAGTAAGTTACAGTTTCAACTTGTTTTTAAGTAATCTGTATATCTTTTAGTTGTGTACAAATTTTTATCATATGCTTATGAGATTTCAAACTGTTTCAAATGATTGATATGCAATTTTGCTGAATCGGAAACTCAAATTCTTTGATGTGCCGTGAGCTCTTAATTTGACGTCAGCCATAATTGATAATAGCACAAAAGTTTTTCCGCAGACATAAAATCTTAATATGGTCATCAATTGAGCTTTGGTCACCCAAGTTCAGTTCACGCTTGGAGATCTTTTGCCCATTTTAATAAAACTTCATCATGCATTGAAAACGTTATGGATTGTGTACCACCCTCTTGGATTTGATTAAACATCTTCAATTTCAGTTCATTCCAAGATAACGTAGAAGTCCCTCTAGCCCACATCCAGGCAAGATTAAAACAAGAATTCCTAACGAATCCAGACTGAAATTTTAACCTCCCCACTTCTCCAGCCTAATCCTAATAATTATAGTGGTCAAATGAAACACTGTTTGTACACTCAACATATATAATATAGAATTAAATTTATCCGATATGACAAGTAATGATTCTGGAACAAAATGATGAGTATTAAAAATATTCACATTTAAATTCTCAGCAGATTCTTGAACTGTAATATACAATCATAGATGTTCATGCATCTTATTTTAGATTATGATATTTAAATACTAATCCGATTAATTATGATTTTAAGATATGAATATTGAAAATAACTTAAATCAAATATTAAATATTAAGTGAACATTTCATATTAACGGTACATGATTTGAACTAACAAAGACTACAGAATTTGCATCTTGGAGGGCAACTTTAACTTTAGTATCTCATGCACTGAATAAAATAGTACGTAACACATAAAACATTTCATTGTCTCTCCATTGCGGGATGGATTTATTATTATATAGATGCAATATATTCATTATGTATGTGTGTGTGAGGTTTAATCAAACCAGATATTATGTGTGTTATTTCAGGAGTGAGTCTCAATTCGTTCTCACTATCACGTGACCATTATCACATATTAAACCACGTGATCATTATCAAGTGACCGTCACGGGACTGTCCACTCACTTGTCTGGCTTGGCCAGGCACGAAAAGATCCCTAAAACTTCAACCAGTCGAAGCCTTGTTTTCTCTGAAGTAAAAAGCATTGTCTTGGGAAAGCGTTCCTTTTTTCTCGTAGGGGTTGATCATGTTTTTGGGTGGAATTTTTTCCTGCTCGATGATTCTCCCGTAATGAGAGGCAGCGCAGCATGTAACGATACTAGACATGACGAGCAACACCCAAGATGCAAATCCTGCAATGGAAACGATCGTGAGAAACTCACAACACACAACCCCTACATATATTATGCAAAAAACAAAACTTTAAATGACAAATGATACACACCACCCTTATTATTTAGTACAAAATTTCAACCTATTGTCCTGTACAGTATTGTCCTATTATAGTGCAACGATCACGACTCAGATTAGCTCATAGTCCCTCATTGGCAGTTCTGTATTTATGTCTCCCACGCCACAGTGCCCTTAGCCCCGACCCTCATGGAGCTGGCGTTGGTCATCCTGCTTTGGGCTGTGTATTTGGTGTCTGAGCCGTTAAGAACCAAACTTTGGGTCTGGTTTCTGCCGTTTGACCCGGTTGTTCGGGTGCTAAAGTTGCTCGGAGCAAGTCGGACAGGTATCTTGCCGGCTTTCCGCATGCTCTCATTAGGGTCGAGTCGCTCCTCGTCGAGGGCTGCCAGGATGTCTACCGAGTACAGGTGGGCGTTGTACCAGCTGAGACCAGTACAGACCACCACGGCCACCCACATGATGATGCCTGCAAATCACCGGTCTCAGTCGGGGGTATGCGGTGCAGTGGTGTCAGACTGGCTGTATTTCAACAAGGCTCACAGAAATACTAGTGCGGTTTATGCTGGGATTTCTCCTAATAGGGCCATCTTTGACTTTCAGCGAGAGAAATCAGATTGGATGAATTCGGGCTTTTCCAGAACGTTTTGCTTTATAAGTTTTAAGTGAAATCAAAGTAAGATTAAATGATAGAGGTTAATTTACAGTATTTTTCAAGCAGTAGATCTGTTTTATGTATTTCAAATGTGCTGAAGGGCTGGAATCAGCGTTAAACAGGCATTGGCTCGTATTGGCTGTTTTTGCGGACAGTATCTATGCTTGATATCAAATAATAACATGATACGCGTTGGTTCCTGCAAATCATGGGAGATAGCAGCAATGAATCTCTCATTTTAACAAGCACAAGCATTTCCAACAAGCAGGCTGACAATGAGTAAATACACTATGGATTGCTACTTTTTAAACTAAACGCTGACTATATCGCTTCGAATGCTTTTTGAAATGGTGGTGAGTGGTAAGATTTTAAATTAGAATCTAGATTTCTGTGGATAAACCATTAAAATATTGTAAAATCTCCTTAAGAAGCTTAACCACTAGACAAAGTTGCCGCGTCTACCGCAGAGAGATAATCTTAAGATTCACAGACTCAAAAGAGATTTAACTTTTTATAAAACTCTCAAATCACATCTTATTCTGCAAATGATTCACTTTCCTACCGCAACTGGTGGATCTCATCAGCTGATATTCTGGTAATAGGCCTCATGCTCATAGCAAATTAGATATATAAAGACACAAGACTATAGAGGCTCGAAGGGCTAGAACAAGGAATTTATAAATGAATTGTTGACAAAGCTTTATAGATCACTACTTATAATCAGAGGTTAATTTATAATTATTCAAGTATAGAGCAGTGCTCAACCAATCCCCTATCTGTCACTACACAATTAACGAGCTGTAAAATATCTATTCTGTTCCCACAGATACCCGTATCTAAACCCTAACCCTTAGCAAATGCATTTAATGTACAGTGTACGATGTATAGTGTATACTATATCAAATGTAGAAGGTTTAGTGCATTGTACTCACCGAGATATCCAGCCCATCCAATGCTGCAGTTCCCCAAGTCGAACATGTCCACTCTGTCACAGAAGACATTGGGACACGCAGCGTCCGTGATCTGGTACTCTCCCATCATGCCCAACCACAGGAGAACGGACACCAGGATGGACACCACTGAGGGGGGTTGGTGTTATTAGAAGATTGGTGTGATCCTGTTATGGGAGTATTAAGGTCATCAAACTGTTCAACGGTAGCTCAGTTAGCCTCTGAAGCTTCCATAGAATCACTGTGAAGCTGTAGCTGGGAACGGACTGGGTTCAGCTATGATTGACTAAATGAATTAGTGATAATTAATGCTAATTAGAATAAAACATTCAACAGGTTGTGAATGAACTCACCCCCGAAGGAGAGGAGTATGGCTACGAAGGTGTAGAGGTTGCAGCAGCAGCAGGTCAGAGAGCAGCACCCGATGAGGGTGTACAGCCAGGCAAATACACAGAGCACCAGACCAGCTAGGAAGAGCAGTGAACATGCCTGGGGTGCAGGGGATGTGTTAGAAGTTTGCAATGCCTGGGGTGCAGGGGATATGTTAGAAGTTTGCAATGCCTGGGGTGCAGGGGAGGTGTTAGAAGTTTGCAATGCCTGGGGTGCAGGGGATGTGTTAGAAGTTTGCAATGCCTGGGGTGCAGGGGATGTGTTAGAAGTTTGCAATGCCTGGGGTGCAGGGGATGTGTTAGAAGTTTGCAATGCCTGGGGTGCAGGGGGATGTGTTAAGTTTGCAATGCCTGGGGCACAGGGGATACAGTTTGCAATGCCTGGGGTGCAGGGGATGTGTTAGAAGCATGCCTGGGGTGCAGGGGATATGTTAGAAGTTTGCAATGCCTGGGTGTAGGGGATGTGTTATTTGCAATGCCTGGGGTGCAGGGGATGTGTTAGAAGTTTGCAATGCCTGGGGTGCAGGGGATGTGTTAGAAGTTTGCAATGCCTGGGGTGCAGGGGATATGTTAGAAGTTTGCAATGCCTGGGGTGCAGGGGATATGTTAGAAGTTTGCAATGCCTGGGGTGCAGTTAGAAGTTTGCAATGCCTGGGGTGCAGGGGATGTGTTAGAAGTTTGCAATGCCTGGGGTGCAGGGAATGTGTTAGAAGTTGCAGTAAAACAGGAAAAGGGCAAGAAGAGTCGTAGATATAAGCCATGTTTCAGTAGTACGGAAACAGGGACTTCAGCAGCGAAATTATCCATTGAGATTTGAGGTAGAATAGATCATATTTTCAATTTCCTATAAAAAGGTACGTTGATCCCCGTTCGTAGCATGCCTGATCATAGATAGTTCCCATCTTCTCCAGTGAATCATACCAGATGCACCTCTCTTTACCCATCTCAGGGTAACACGTCAGATTATTGATCTTTTCAATATGATTCATTGGGTAACACATACCTGGACAGGAAAGGGATAATTGGGATTTGGGATTCGTTCAAAAGTTTTACCGGCAAATTTGATCACATCTATCATGGAACTCCGAAGTTTGCCCTGATTTCCAAGGATCAACGATTAAACCCGTCAGACTAACCTGAGAAGCCGCAAGCCCCTTCTGCTGTCGTTGTTCTTTGTTCCACCAGTTGACTTGCCTCATTGACACACCCGAACTCGGACTCTTTTGGAACCATCAGCCAGTAGGGCTGAAAGAGGGATATTATAGATGTGTTAGTTATAATTCATAAAGGTCATAATATGACACATACGGGCGGGATTTGTATGTGAAACCCTGCTCTCATCCAGCTTTAGGGAGGTGAGTTTCATCCTCAGTTCAATGTAGTTCCAATCATGGGATCCGGATAGTCATCGGCCCAGGTTTTACATCAGGTTGAGAACATTTCACACAAACCTTTGTAAACCGACTAGGTGCTGCACCCACCCAAACCCCACCACCCCCCCCCCCCGCCGCCGACCCTGATTAACTACCATTGTCCATTGTCATATTCAACAAAGTGAAACGCGTGGTTTGAGACCAATCCTGTGGGGGTTGACACTAGTCAATTGCCATAACTACCAATAGCATTGCTATGGTGTAAGTTATTGCTATTGTGTCCGTTATTGCTATGACGTACCTGGAAGTAGGATACGAGGAGACCAATGAGGGAGACGTATAGCAGGATGCATGTCACTATGCTGAGACCTCTGGGGTACTTGAGCCTGCAGTTACACATCTTCTAGCTGCTCTGGGGTGAAGTGGGGATATGGAGTGAGTTTAAAAACGTCAGGATCTAAGTGGGTTACCCAAAGTTACGCGTATAATGTGTGCAGTCCATCGGTTAAAAGCAACACGAAGAAAGGGAAAGCAAGGACCGACCGAAAAAGTTTCGTCCCATGGCCCTTGGTATGAAAGTTGTGTTTTTCTTCCAGAAAATGCCATGCCCCATTTCTCTGCTGTTGACTGAATCATTGAATGATTGAATCACCTGTTGATGCCCATATTCGGCTCTTTCGATAAAAACCCTTATTCCCTTCTTTTGGACGTGTTGCTTTTAACTGATGATGGCACATAGCAGTAAGACTAACTGCCACCTGTTTGATGAATTTTATACTGCATCAGGTTCTGGAATTCAGCAAAATGGCTTTTGGTCACTAAAATTCAAAATATGACAAAAATAAAATAGCGAAACGTTTTCGAATGAAATCAAAATTACGATTAGCCTTTTTTCCTCTAAACGTTTATATTTTTCTCAAACTTGGAACGCAAATTGATAAAAACTTGACTGTAAAACTGATATAGAACTGAGTTGTGACTAGTGACTACTTGATCGGATGATTTAACTGTAAACGAGTTTAACAAGACTCTGCGCAACACTGCACTGCTCTACAAGTCTGCTAGTCTACAGGCGTGTGCAGTGCATCACTCTCCTCGAGACAAATCACAAACAATAACACTCAGTCACTGAGGAGTGTTCTCCTCCTCCTGCGTGCTGCTAGGACGGTCGTCACGTGACTTCGTCCCGATATGCACGTGTCGTGTCACGTGTCCCACTGACGGCAGTGAGCAGCGTCAAGTATTCAATTGGGCGATGTATTGCAGTGCTTGTCTGGTTATCAAATCGACAAGTAGTGCTCGTACAGGTCACAGTATGTTAACACTGGCTTTGACACTAGTGCTGTTTATGAATCAAATCATTTCGAGATTTGATAATAGATATGAAAGTATTGAAGCAAATTCAGCGGGAATCATGCATCCAATCATAATTTTTTAATTTTTTCTTAATTATATTCAGCTGAATTAAACATAATGTTATACAAGTAGGAATAATGACAATTGTGCTCATTTTACCGCATGGTTCTCAAATTGAACAATTTTCATCAAACTCAAAGAAGGTTTTAATTTTAATTAACGGTTTTTATATTTTTTGAATGGATTATTGGTTCATTCAATTTCATTTTCATCGCAGTTTTACAGCAGATTTATTCAATGACATTTCAATTTGAAAATTTGTCATTTAAATGTTTAAAAACTCTCAATGATTTTCCGGCAGTACTAAAAGAATCTTGAACATCGTTCGTTGTGGTTGCCTATATTTAACTCAACACATTTCCTGTTCCACTCACGTCCCACATGACCAATAATATTTGGCGGTGAAATACTGGTAATTCAAATTATTGGACGGCGATCAGCGAACCTGGCTGGAATCCAATTAGAAAACGTGATAGGAAACCAATTAAAAAATTGGGATCTGATCCAATTCCAATTCGATCAGCTGCAGCGAAAATGATTAGAATTCAATTGAATCGAACGTGATTCAAATCCAATTAACGAAGGTTGAATCCAGTCACCAATCCAGTGCGTTCATTGAATTCTAATCGCTTGCGTTGATTGGATTCCAATCGCGTGCGTTCATTGAAATTGAATTCCGATCGCGTGCGTTGATTGAATTCCGATTGTTTGTGTTGATTGGATTCCAATTGCGTGCGTTGATTGGATTCCAATTGCGGCGTCGATTGGATTCCATTTCCAATCGCGTGTTTTGATTGGATTCCATTTCCAATCGCGTGCATTGATCGGATTCCAATCACGTCCGTTGATTGGATTCCAATCGCGTGTGCTAATTGAATTCCAATCGCGTGCGCTAATTGAATTCCAATTACCGACGTCGATTGGATTCCATTTCCAATCGCGTGTGTTGATCGGATTCCAATCGCGTGCGTTGATTGGATTCCAATCGCGTGCGTTGATTGGATTCCAATCACGTGCATTGATCGGATTCCAATCGCGTTTCGTTGATTGATACCTCAATTGTTACAATTCAAAAGCTAACAGTAAAACAAAATGCGTTGTTTGGATTCCAGTCGCGTGAGTTGATTGGATTCCAATCGCGTGCGTTGATTGGATTCCAATCACGTCCGTTGATTGGATTCCAATCGTGTGCGTTGATTTGATTTCAATCGCGTGCGTTGATTTGATTCCAATCGCGTGCTTTGATTGGATTCCAATCGCGCGTTGAATCAATTCACACGTTGGATTCAATCCAGTCGTACGTGTTGGAATCCAATCGTGCGTTGAATGTTGATTGACTTCCAATCGCGTGCGTTGATTGAATTCCATTTCCAATCGCTTGCGTTGACTGGATTCCAATTACGGGCGTCGATTGGATTCAAATCGCGTGCGTTGATTGGATTCCAATTACGGGCGTCGATTGGATTCCCTTTCCAATCGCATGTTTGATAATCAATGCATCGCGTGAATCCAATCAACGCTGAATTCCATCAACGCGTGCGTTGATTCAATCAACCCGTTCGATGATTGGATTCCAAATGCGGGCGTCGATTGGATTCCAATCGCGTCCAATCAACCCACGCGATTGGAATGCAATCAACGCACGCGATTAGAATCCAATCAACGCACGCGACTAGAAGTAGAAATGGAATCCAATCAACGCACGCGATTGGAATCCAATCAACACACGCACTATGCGCCGATTCGGCGATATATTCAATTGGCGTCGCGCGCAGCACCATTTCTCGCAAAATTGGTGAAACATAGGCCTCTTCAACGCGCGACTGTGAGAAGATTAAGAGGGCAACCCAAATAATTTCTTTTCTATCAGAAAGATGAAGGTTAATTGATTGTCATGGTGCTTTGTTCAACTTCTGAATCCAATATGGAGCTGAGTTATGAATAAGCAAATATTGGCAATTTTCAACTCAAAATTTTTACATTTTCGGACTTTTCCAGAGAAGCGAGATATACTGTGATGAAGTTTGAACTTTCCTCTAAAAGGTGGTCCGCCACTTTCTTGGGAAAAAGTCCGGAAGTTTGAAAGAATCGGCGTTAAAGTTAATTGGTCGCTACTTCACACGTCAGTTTCATATGTTACGCAGCAGACTTCTGCGCTCTGTGTACGGCTGGGTGTTAGGTTACACTGCAGCTACTAGGTATTGATGATAGAGTTTGAGATATTAACAAAATATAGATTTAGACTCAATTTGATCATCATTAAATATCAAAATAAGGTAACAATAATTATAAAGCAATCAGTTGTCAAATTTATCGTCAAACTATCAATCAATCAACGACGGATTAATAACCCCGGTTGGGAATCAATCAAGCACCTGGAATCAAAAAAAGCAGGGAAAACCCGGGGAAAATCGAAACCCCGGTTGGAATCCAATCCGCCGGATTTTAATAAATAAAAAACCTTGGAACCCAAACAACAGCGGTTAAAGGTAACAAACTTTGGAATCCAATCAAGCACCGAGGAATCCCAATCCTCCCCGTTGAATCAATAAAGGGCCTTGGAATAAATCACCCCCGCAGGAATCAATCTGATGCGGTAATCTCAACCCGGGTCCAAAAACCCAAAAAAGGGTGGAATAAATCAACGCCAAAAAGTAATCAACGCCCCGGATTGGAATCAATCAACGAACCATTATTTCGGAACCCAATCAAACCATTTAAACAATCCCCCCTTTTTTTAATCATCCGCGCGTTGGGAAATCAATAAACGCCCCAAAAAATTTGCAAAAACCTTTTGAATCAATCAACCGCGGGGGAAATCCCCCAAACCCAGGAATGACAAAACCTTTTGGAACCCAATCAACTTTTAAAAACGTTAAGCCCAATCAACAAAATACGTACGTATTGGGAATCAATCAACATGCAATTTGAATCCAATCGACGCGGTGGAACAATCAACGCACGTGATTGAAAATCAGTAACGCGATTGGAATCAACGAACGTTGGAATCCAGCAACGCACGCGATTGAGATCCAATCAACGCCCGCGATTGAGTCAATCGCGCCCGCGATTGATCCAATCAGCACGCGACTAAGTCAATCAGCCCACAGTTTGGAATCAATCAATGCGCGATTTTAATCAATCAACGCACACCGTTGATCAATCAACAGATGATCTTTTGCGTTGGAATCCAATCAACGCACGCAATTGGAATCCAATCAACGGACGTGATTGGAATCCAATCAATGCACGCGATTGTAATCCACTCATCGCAAGCGAATGGAATGCATTGATTATTTAATTTTACTTGGGACCAATCGTACGTTGATTATTTTTTGGTTGTTTAATCTGTGGGTGCATTCAATCGTGGTGTAATTCCCAATCTTTATAAATTAAATTTTGGGTTAAATTTCCCAACCCGGTCGTTTTTAAAAATTTCGGGTTGAAATGTGCTTAAAAAATCAAAACGCGGGGGAAATCAATAAACCCGGGGGAATAAACCGCGCGGGATCAATAAACAACTTTTAAAATCAATCAACCGGTAAACCCCAATCAGCACGATTGGAATCAATCAACACAACGGTGAATCAATAAACCACGATGAATCAATCACAGGGATTGAATCAATCCCCGGTGGAATCAAATCAACACACGATTGACCCAATCCGCAACGCTTGTTCTTAAGTGTTTAGAATTCAATCCACGTATGTGATTGATAATGGTATTGGTACCCTATCATCACACATGCCAAGTAATTGGAATTGAATCAACGCAGTGGTTGAAATCAAATAATGACATGGAATTGTAACGTGTGTTTTACTTGGATACTACAGCTTAGTAAAATAGTGGCAGTGCAGTAGTGCCAATTGAAGCCTATAGCGTAACCGTGACACAAATGAAAGTGCTCAAAGATAACCACAGTACAACAGGCATCGAACCCGATGTCAGATTTTGTTGTTGATCTTAACTTGTATAACAAAAAGAAAACAAGAGTTATCATCAGACTGAAGCAATTGAACTTAGTGATCATTATACATAAAGAATTGCCGTGCCATATCGTCAAAAATACACAGAATTTAATAAAAAGTAATATATTTCGCCCCTCCTTTGCCATGACAGTTCATATTCATTGTAATATATGAGGCAATAAACCGTATTATTGATAGCTGTGAATGTACAATGCACACTGTCACGGTATGTTATTGGTACTGCAGGTTCAGAGTGATAGTTCACATCTTTGAAAATTAATTTTGAACTAAATCTACATAGACAATCATCCATATGACAAGTGCAACTCATAAATGTTTCAGAATTGAGGGATATTAGATAAACGCGCGCGCCCTTTCGTTGCTAGTGCACTTAGCACCTGACGACCAGTAACGCATGCTCCCAAGTCTATTCGATTTTAAATATAAAACCCATGTTAGTCAGCCCCGCTCCACTAGCACAATATGGGATAGGGTATCACAGCTCTATCCTTGATACGACCGCCAAAAACCCCCTTTGAAGTTGAAAGTCCAAATTCCTTCTCTCTTTAAAAATCCTCTTCTCTCAAAATCATCCTTTTAAAACCCCCTTCCCTCTAAGAACTCTTTGACGCTGTCGCCGAACTGTCCCGGAATTTCCAGTCTACACCCCGGAGCGTCAATGTGGATGTAGGAGGGCGGGTAGTCGGTGGAGGAGCGGAAGTAGTCGTGCAGATCCTCGACTAGCTTGTTGTAGTCACCGTACACCTGCGGGGGTCAAAACATGTCATACTCAAGTCATTTACTTTTAGTCGTCGGTAGGTGTTACAGAATTCATGAGGGAGGTTCAGGTATAACTATAAGGTATTCAAGTATTAGATTAAAAAACACGTATACGAGGAAGAGTGGTGAAGAATTATCAGAGTCATTTTCAAATCTCGTTAAACATAGTTCAAACCCTAGTATAGTACCTGATTAATGACAGTTCTCATGGGGTAGGGTATAACCAGCACATCCGTACACTCCACTTCACTCACGTCAAACTCCCCTCCCACTCTGTCCACCAAGTAGTCAGCCTGAGAAAAGGAGGGGTGTCATGAGGGATCGAACATCTGATTCATTCCGCAGAATGATAATCCTTGTCAGACCTTCAGCGGACGCGCGCGCGTCCGCCGAAGGCGAAGGGGTCAGACAACGTCTGACAACATAATCCTGGACCGAGGAAAGAAGATGGATTAGTACAAAGAATAGAACTCGCTTAATTTGTTTCGCAAAACAATTAGCATATTCGTCCAATTATCCTGAGCTGGAATGGGCGTATTGAATAATTACAAAGAACCAAACATGTAAACATCTAATTCAGACCAACGAAATTGTTAGGCGTAGGCATGGTCTCAGATAATCAAGTCTTCTAATTTCGCTCATGTCATTCACTACTGAACAGTGAACTTTGATTTTCAACCCCACATTGTTAAATTACAACAACATATTACAATTATTTAATAACTTCGAGATTAGAAATTTATGTTACCTAGAAATTATAAATACAGACCATTACAATGGCTCACATACCCTCACATACCTCAGGACTCTCCAGATACTGGACTCCCTGACTCTTCTCCTCCATTATCCTCAGGAATCTCAGTAGCGGCAGTTCGTTCCCCTCGCTATCGTACAGATGCTCTTTAGTCAGCTCATGGTGGCAGGGGGACAGGGAGGTGGAGAGGAGGCGGACTCCGCTGAGAGGTGAGGTGGAGAGGAGAGGTGTGGAGGAGGGGATAGGTGAAGAGGAGGGGAGACGTGAGGAAGAGGAGAGAGGCGAGGAGCTGGAAGAAAGAGGTGAGTAGGGTTGCTTTCCTTTACAGGTCCGTGTTAGATTCCTCCGAGTAATGATAGATCTGGCTACACCTCGCAAACACAACATGCTATAAAGGAGAAGGATGGGGTTAGTAAGGTGGTACACTCATTACACAATTACAGAATGAAGTTAAGTTTGAATGATTGAAAACACTGAAAAGTGAAAGAAAACCATCAAACAACTGAAATCAGACGATTTGTCGTCAAATCCGCAAATAAACATTGACAACGTAGAGTAAAATTACGGATGTTTAATAAGGATGAATTTATTTATTAATAAATACGTGAATAAAATAAAGAATGCCAAAATAAAAAATAACGGATAACATATAAAATATCTGCTACCCTTTATCGAATAATGTCATAAATGATTTCGATTTAAAAACGTTCGCTGCTCATTTAGATAAAAGTAAAGGTTCTCAAGAGCGTCAGGTCAGCGTTAACCGAAACAAAATTTTCATATCTAGACTGCAAAAATCTGCCGTCTACTGTAATGATATCTAATTCCATCCAACGAAAAGGCAATGATATCAACAATCTTCCGCATTTTCCTACACAATGATTCAGATGTAGTTCCTATGACCTAGACAGACCCATTTCACTACAACAAAATTCAAGATATGATCCACATGAATACATGATATAAAGTCCCTTGGGTCCCACAACATCAAGATATGATCCACATGATTCAAGGCCCTTGGGTCCCACAGCATTAAGATATGATCCACATGATATTAAGTCCGGTAGGTCCTGCTACATCAAGATATGATCCACATGATATTAAGTCCGGTAGGTCCCAGATGAACGGGTCCCAACATACCATGATGTTCCTCTCTGAGATGGTAAAGGAGCAGAATGAGGGTGTGGAAGAGGTTATTCCTTCCCTTACTCACCTCCCAGACCTCCTCTCCTGCTAACAGCTTGTAGTGAGGAGGGTGGATCGAGGACTGGTATACAGCGTACTCTCGTTTCTTAGTGTCTGCCTTCACTGGGGTCTGGATGAAGTACTGAGTCGTGAACGTGCGACCCTGGGGACATGGGAAGGGGTGAATTGGTGAAGTACGATGAGTGTGATTCCAGGGTACATACTAAATACCTCTGGGAACATGGGGTTCCTGGGTACGGAGGAGTTTACAAATGGGGTTGGAATAGCCTCTTCCTTAATCTCTGGGTACATGGGGTTCCAGGGTACATACCTCTGGGTACATGGGGTTCCAGGGTACATACCTCTGGGTTCATGGGATTCCTGGGTATATACTACATACCTCTGGGAACATGGGGTTCCAAATAATCTGGATACATACGAATGGGGTTCCTGAATGAGGTTCCTGGGTACATACCTCTGGGTACATGGGATTCCTGGGTATATACTACATACCTCTGGGAACATGGGGTTCCTGGGTACATACCTCTGGGTACATACGAATGGGGTTCCTGGGTACATACCTCTGGGTACATACCTCTGGGTACATGGGGTTCCTGGGTACATACCTCTGGGAACATGGGGTTCCAGGGTACATACCTCTGGGTACATGGGATTCCTGGGTACATACCTCTGGGTACATGGGGTTCCTGGGTACATACCTCTGGGTACATACGAATGGGGTTCCTGGGTATATATTACATACCTCTGGGAACATGGGGTTCCTGGGTACATACCTCTGGGTACATACGAATGGGGTTCCTGGGTACATACCTCTGGGTACATGGGGTTCCTTGGTACATACCTCTGGGAACATACGAATGGGGTTCCTGGGTACATACCTCTGGGTACATGGGATTCCTGGGTACATACCTCTGGGTACATGGGGTTCCTTGGTACATACCTCTGGGTACATGGGGTTCCAGGGTACATGGGGTTCCAGGGTACATGGGGTTCCTGGGTACCTGGGATTGCTGGGTACATACCTCTGGGTACATGGGGTTCCTGGGTAGATGAGAGTCCAGGTAGGTGGCTATGCAGTGCATCACTATCTGGGAGTCTGTTGGTAGCTCCTTGTTCCAGGAGCTGTTCTTATACCTTCCTCCTGACTCCCACCTAAAACACCCTGCAAAGTGAGGGGTTAGAATGGTTTCAAAAGAGAAGCAACGGATGTAGCAAAAGGTATGCAAGACTGCAACGATTTTACCAGGGACCAAGGAGTAAACAAGGAATGTAAAGCTTGTACAAGGAATGCAAAAATGGGAAAATATATCGGTGTGAGGGATAAGTTTCTTCAAGAAGAGCGATCGGTTGTTAGAGTGAAACACATTACACATGATATGAAATAAAGCAAGTCCTACCCAAACAGCTGCCACTAGCCAGTTCTCCTATCCTCTTAACAAGGTAGTCCTGGTTCACGCTCACTTCAAGGTACGGTAGTAAGAGCGCTGGGAAACGAAGTTTTCAGTGAGAAGAGAATCAAAGTAATGAAAATATCAATTTTTCATCAACGAGCTGTTACTGCTAATTTGTTCAGATGAACACTGAACAATTTATTCGGAAGGGGAACCAAATCATTCCATTGCAGCAATTTGACCGATTGATTCTTGAATTGGCACGAGAAAATGAGAACTCACATAAGCATTAATGAGAGTTACATAGGAATTAATATTACCGATATTAGCCATGTGTTCGTGTTTGTTTGCTGATATCTTGCTGAGGACTGCAGTGCTCACAGATCCAATCTTACACTCGGCAGATCCTACCTGCTCCAGTGACGTGTTGATTGCTTTGATTTCCCTTTGTAGATGCTGGAAAAAACAGGTAAGAAATTGTAACTGTAGGCTAATATAACAGGTTATGATTGATATAAGGTACAAGGCACAAGGACTGATTGACTGAAGATTTCGAGCGCCGAGTAATCGGGGACAGTAGATTGCGCTACTTTCAATCAATTCACTTTTCAATCCATCGATGTACACACTTATGTGTTAACTTACCTGGAATATGGTCTGAGAAATCCACTTCCTGACTATCTCAGTCCAGATATCCAGACAGTGTGACTATTACCTGGAATATGGTCTGAGAAATCCACTTCCTGACATTCTCAGTCCAGATATCCAGACTGTGACTCGACACTCCGAGTCTCTCCAGCAGTGCATCTGCCGCCTGCTGGTTGTAATAGCTCGTGTCCCCAGACACCGAGACACTGGGGCTCTGAGAAGCGAGGAAGTAGGGGCGAGGAGGGAGGGTCTCGGTGGGTCGGGGAGCCCAGCCCCCGCCCCCAGACCCGGTACTCACACTCCGGTCTGAGACGCTGCCTCGCGTCAACCACTTCTCCTTCTCCTCATACTCCTGTTTAAGGAAGAGATTAGCTGGTTAGAGGGGTGAGAGGAAGGTGTGCTTTGATCTTGCATGGTCCCTTGTTGCAAATACGATAAAATATAAAAATTAAAAAAACTTTAAAAAATGCCCATAAACACAAGCTGCTGACCTTGAGGTAGTCACTGAGATTGTTGAGATCAGAAACAGTTTTCCTGATTTTGGGCGACACGGAGTGGTAGTGAGCATGGTCACTGTCTCGCACGTCTCTTACGGGCGTGTTAAAACTGGGAGGGGGAAACTTATAGTTCTGATTAAGATAGATGAGGATTATCATTCATCATTCATGCATTTTTGTGGTATCAAATTTGGCATGGTTGATAGAAGTAACTTAGTACAAGGGTATCGACCGTATTCAAGGTCTGGAAAATACTCTAGGCAACTGCTATATATCACAAAATCTCCTAAACAGTCCTTTCTGGACTGAGCTTCATGTTCTATGAGATTGAAATAATTGACTTCAGTTCTACAACCAATATTCCCACAATTGCTCAGTTTACCTGGTTTGAGAGAGACTAAGACTGCTCGTCCCGAGCGAGTGAAAGGAAGCGTTATTTACAGACTGGAAGCTGGAGTTATTGAGAACCAGGCTGTTGTTAGCACTCTGAGAGGTGGAGAGAGGGGGCGTGAAGGGCTCTCGGGGCGGGTGTATGGAACGTGGTGTCATGTGTGGTGTCACACTACTTGACAACGCTTCCTGAGAGCAGCTGGTGTTCAGGTGGTGTCCCGTGACACCAGGAGACTTGTTGGAGCCGGGGGAGGAATCATCTGAAACACAGGGGTATGTGATTCACACCACTAAGAAAAGTATTCTGAAGTTTCATGGTATGACTTCACCATACGTTAGCATAATATATAATCAAGTGACAGAATTTTCAGATGCCGCATCACTGCAAATGATGACAGGTTTAGCGAGGGACTTGATGTTCAGCAGGAGGGACTGAGTGGGTGAGAGGGCGGAAAGGTGTGGTCCTGAACTTGCGGCTTGAGAGGAATGTGATAAGATCACACACCCCAGATATACCACAAACCACTGATAACGATATCTGAGCGGGAGTGGAAGGGTTACATCGAGAACGGGGTAACAACATCACCAAATTGATGACATTTAATTTAAAAAGAAACAAAAAACAGATTTTATATTTGGAAAAGTTTGCATTTAATCAAGAAATATTTAAATCAAAGTCATAAATTCCTGATCATCACAATATTTCTGACTTCTACACCCTTAATAAAGTCACCTCTAGATAGTAAGCGCAAGTAAGGTGATGGGGTTGTAGGGTGTAAAGAGAAGAGACGATATGTCCCCCTACTCCAAGTGCAAACAAAGCACACAGCACGGCATTTACCAGGAACCACTTGAGGGCTGCATCGCCTGCTTGCAGCTTGAAGGTGTGCCACCTAGATGTTATATACTTTAGGAGCACAAACGTAAATTAATTTGCCGTGATGGTTCCTGGAAAGCTGCCGGGATGGTCCCTAGATAGCTATCAATTGTAATCCCACTGCTCGGGACTCAGCAACTCTTTTCATCTTAAAGTTTGATGTTTGTCAACATTGAAGCAGCTCTTGGACATTGAGAAGAAGCTCAATAACTCTCCTAGGATTCTTCTTTGGATGGTTACATTAAATAATCGGTATAAAATGTACTTTTGAAGTTCAGAGAATCAGCAATTCAATAAAATTGTTCGTGAAGTATTTCAGAGATTATAAGTGATGAAAAGCACATGATTTGCTACATATTTTACGAACGAACCTTGAAGTGAGCCTTTATGCTTCTCTCAACTAGAGGTGTTTGGAAGGCTGCAGCGGGCATTGAACCTATTTGACAGGTTTCTGATATTAGCGGATTGAATAAGTACAAATTTCAGGATGTAATCACAAGATAGGCGATTGGACGTCATCATTAAAATGCTTTTAACAATGGAAAATGTCATTTTTCGCGTTTGTTCGATAGATTGGAAATAAAACTTTGATAGGAAAAGCAATATCACTCCTGTGTCTGTACTGTCTGGGATTGTGATATTAAGTTGATCATGACGTGCAATGCACTGCGCAGTGTTTCTTGTTGATATCCGGATCTAGATCTACCAATTAGCTCCTTGAATCTTAAAACTTGGGCAGCAATTCCATGATTGAAAACAGATGAATTATATCTTGAAAAAAATCTATGTATTACTGACTCTGACCCGAATTGCTGAACGTATCGCATGCTTTGCCTCGACTCCTGCTACTGACGATGCCTATCTGGCTAATAGTAATACCCCAGGACAAATTGTTGACGGCTGACTTGTGCTGACTTATGTCTGGTAATCGTGAGAATCTCATCACACATAGCTTTACATGCCGCATAATAATTAGAATCATTCTAATATATTAGTAATTATTCCAAATAATGCGGGATAATTATTCACAGTATGCCCTCTTTTCCGACCCGCACCCGCATAATTTCCCTATACCAAGGCAAACCACTCGGTATTTATCAATTACCAGGGTTAATCCATGGAATCCGAAAACTCCCCACGCGCGCTTCAACTGAATTATCAATTGAAATATCTCACTATACCACTATCTACATAATATCAGTAGCAGGGCTAACAAGTGAAAGTGGTAATTTTGCATGTTATAAATTAGCGGCTATAAACACATCACCACGTGGTCTCGTGTACGGTGGTACCTGGTCAAATAGAGCGCAAGTCGAACCAATGGGTCATTAACTCTCTCGCATCAAAGAGCTAAGCTCGATTAACTAATCTTACCGGACGCAGCCTTCTCCCAACCTTCGCCAGACGCATGATGCTTGTGCTGCAGTACTAGTTTTACAGAGAACAATTAATTTAGATAAATCCGGACATATTACATTTTCAAAACAACACCACCACCACCAAGACTACCATTTAGAGTTTACTTGTTTGCTGCTTTATAAATATAGCATCCGCTATTACCGGCTTCTTCTAAATTGTTTCCGTACAGTAGTTTACTGCATTGTTTCCTAGTATATTTATATATTTGGCAGTGCCTCCCAGCGGTAACTGCTTGTACTTTGCAGTAGTGTTTCCTAGTTTGTATTGCAGTGACGTTGCGGTGGCGTGTTGCAGCGAGTTGGATGCATGTCATTGTTCGCTTGTTCGTGATGGGGTCGATGGTATTGATGGTGGGCACAGACACAAAGGACCCTCATCACACTCTCAAGGAAGACACAGATGATCCCCATCGTATCCCCCAAACTGACGATACCTTAGAGGATTCCTACCATGTCCCCAAAAAGGGTACAAAAGAACTATATCATGCCCCCAGAGATGAAACATCAAAGGATCTTTATCATACTTCCAGAGATGAAACATCAAAGGATCCCTACCATACTTCCAGAGATGAAACATCAAAGAATCCCTACCATACCTCCAGCGATGAAACATCAAAGGATACCTATCATACCTCCAGCGATGATACTTCAAATCATACGCCTAGAGATGGCAGGACGTCGGAGAAGAACAAGCCTCATCACGGGAAAGGAGGGGTGGTGGGTCACCCACAGACACACCTACTTCACGAATCCCAGTGGGGCAGAGACCCTGAGGTTTACACTCTACTTGAGAAATGTTCAGCTGTTTCCTTTTGCTTCGAAATGCGTTGTCGAATTCGCAGCGAATTTTCTACTTTATTTCAGTTTTCTACTGTTTCTCAGTTTCTCCATTCTATTTCAGTCTTTTACTGATTTCCCTCTCTATTTCATACCTCTAATAATTCTCCACGCTATTTTAGTCTTCAGCTGATCCTCCACTTCATTTCAGTCTCTTACTGATTCTCCACTCTATTTGAGCTGTCAAATAATTCTCAAGTTCTCTATTTCAGCAGTCAGTTACTGATTCTCATCACTATATTTTAGCTGTCAATTACTGATTTCCCTCTCTATTTGAGCTGTCAACTGATTGTCCACTCTATTATTTCAGCTGTCAATTACTGATTCCCCTCTCTATTTCAGCAGTCAGTTACTGATTCTCCACTCTATTATTTCAGCTGTCTCTTACTGATTCCCTTCTCTATTTGAGCTGTCAACTGATTCTCCACTCTATTTCAGCAGTCAGTTACTGATTCTCCACTCTATAATTTCAGCTGTCAATTACTGATTCCCCTCTCTATTTGAGCTGTCAACTGATTGTCCACTCTATTTCAGCAGTCAGTTACTGATTCTCCACTCTATTATTTCAGCTGTCAATTACTGATTCCCCTCTCTATTTGAGCTGTCAACTGATTCTCCACTCTATTTCAGCAGTCAGTTACTGATTCTCCACTCTATAATTTCAGCTGTCAATTACTGATTCTCCACCATATTTCGGTCTTCTAGTTCTACAGATTCTCCTCTCCATTTCACTTTGCATTGATTAAATCCACGATCTATTCAAAAGCGACTGAATCCATTTCAGTTGTGTGTTAATTTCGTCAAGTACTACTACTTCATTTTCCGTTGAGCTTATATCTTAAAGTTTTTCTATAATTTAAAGATTTCAGTTGTGTGTTAATTTTGTCAAGTACTTCTATTTCATTTTCCGTTGAGCTTACATCTTTAAGTTTTTCTATAATTTCAAATTTTGGTTGTGTGCCCATTCCTTCAAGTTCTTCTATTTCAGTTGTGTACCGACTTCTTCAAGTTCTTCTATTTCAGTTGTGTGAATGTGTGCTAATTCCTTCAAGTTCTTCTATTTAAGTTGTGCGCCCATTTCTTCAAGTTCTTCTATTTCAGTTTTGCACCCATTTCTTCAGATTCTTCAATTTCGGTTGAGTGCCCATTCCTTCAAGTTCTTCTATTTCAGTTGTGTGCCCATTTCTTCAGATTCTTCAATTTCAGTTGTGTGCTAATTCACTCAAGTTCTTCTATTTTAGTTGTGTTTCCATTTCTTCAAGTTCTCCTATTTCAGTTGTGTGCCCATTTATTAAAGTTCTTCTATTCCAGCTGTGAGCCCATTTCTTCAGGTTCTTCAATTTCAGTTGTATGCCCATTTCTTCAAGGTCTTATATTTCAGTGTGCCCATCTTTTCAAGTTCTTCTATTTCAGTTGTGTGCCCATTTCTTCAAGTTCTTCTATTTCAGTTGTGTGCCCATTTCTTCAAGTACGGGGCGTCAGGAAGATGCCCAGACTCTGACACTTGTTGCGGCGTCCTCAACTATAACACCTCCCAGCCCGAACCCTTGAAAGTCGACATTTACTGTTGTCATGATAGCGAAAGGTACAGCCACACACGTATATGCAAATCAATTCTTCAGCTAATAGGCCTCGAGCCAGGCAAACGTCCACGCCAGAAAAACTTTAACCAATCGTAACGAAAAGTATGATCTGAGATAACTCTGAAATCGTTTTTAACGATTATCATTTTTGCGTTAACATATAATTTCTATGATAATTTGAAAGTTATCATAGAAAGATGTAAATCTCGTTGTTTGACTGAAAAGTATTCTCTGATTCATGTAAGAGCTGTATTAATAAGGTTTGTGATCAGGTGTTGCGAGGGGATATGCTGCAACGACCAGACAGTGTGTTGTAGAAGGAGGGCGACCCGCGAGACACCGGGCTACGGCATGTGTTGCTACAAGGAGAGGTAAGTAATATGCTTCATATAGCATCCATTGGACAGTTACATCCTTTCTAAGTTCTAACTTCATGCCTTCACCCCTGTGCATTCTAATCCGATCCCCAGCCTCACCCTCTCCCTGCCTTCACCCCTCTCCATTTAACTCCTCTCCCTGTCCTACCCCTCTCCATTTAACTCCTCTCCCTGCCCTACCCCTCTCTATTTAACTCCTCTCCCTGCCCTCACCCCTCTCTATTTTACTCCTCTCCCTGCCCTCACCCCTCTCTATTTAACTCCTCTCCCTGCCTTCACTCCTCTCTATTTAACTCGATTTCCCTGCCTTCACCCCTCTCTATTTAACTCCTCTCCCTGCCCTACCTCTCTATTTAGCTCCTCTCCTGCCCTACCCCTCTCTATTTAACTCCTCTCCCTGCCCTCACCCCTCTCCATTTAACTCCTCTCCCTGCCCTACCCCTCTCTATTTAACTCCTCTCCCTGTCCTCACCCCTCTCTATTTAACTCCTCTCCCTGCCCTACCCCACTCTATTTTACTACTCACCCTGCCTTCACCCCTGACCCCCGTCCATGCTCCTCCTAACTCCATGCTCAATACAACACCTTTCAGAGGGTGTTGCGTGGACCTCAACGGGGACATAGTGTGCTGCACGACCATGTTAGGGAGGTACTGGTGGGTGATAGCCGTCAGCCTCACTATATACCTCGTTACCAAGGTCACTATGATGGTGCGCAGGTACCGAGCTATGCCTGATATCGGCGAGGAGAGACTAAAAGAGGACCGGGCCCTCAAGGTCCGGGTCAGGGGCATGACGTATTGCTGCTGATCACCACGAACTCCCCTTGACGTCACATATCACGTGATCCATATACTCCTGATGACGTCACCTACTACATTCCAAGGAGAATTCTAGTCAGATATTTTTATAAGACACGGGTTTACTAATGAAGTAGTCCGTCTTGTGTCGAGTCAGAGTGAACGCGATGTACTGTGTACTGTGGATGTACTATGTACTGTGGATGTACTGTGCACTGTGGATGTACCTAGTGTACAGTGGATTTAATGTACTATAAAGGACAGTAGACTCAGTGAAAATGGAAACTCACGGTCTATCACTTCCGCATTGTGGGTACAGAGTTGATATTATAAACGATTGAATATCATCCATTCGATCAGTGATATAACTCGGAAAAAGTCCAAAAGGATTCTATTTAAAAATATTAACAGATTTACACGTGTTTCCACCAAGTACAAAGAGTCATACAATGTCAACAAAAAGGGGATTAGTTTTAAAAACAACAATCGACTTATTCTTTGGTGTCGAGGCTCTTTAGAAGGCGAAACAACCCTGTTGCTTCACGGATACGACTGTGATCGATGCAGAATGCCTGAGAAAGGATAACATTCAAAGATCCAAGAATTTTTGCGACGGATTGGAATAAAGTAACCAATAATCGGCCAGTTTTTATCTTTTTTATCCATTTTGAAATGATAGTTTCATTGATTGGACTCTTATATTGAAAAAGAGAACTTTTCGTCTGATAGGCAGATTGAAAAGTACATGTCTTTTGGGGACACCCAAGTAGCTTGAGAATTTGATACAGATTACAGAATGATAACGTCTCACAGTGGTTATGTTGATCTAATTGCACTGAGGCGAAGCCGAGTGTACATTAGTATCTCATGACTACTTCTGTGGCGTTTAAATGATACTATATTGCACCCCGACATCCCAAGGAGTGAAGAAAGTATCAGAATTACACGAGTACTTTCACAATTTAATTGGTGTGTTGCATTTGATATTCGACAGCCTCACCTGTATCTCAATGAGGATGTCCTGGACGTTCACCAGTCTGTTCCGAATAAGAGCAGTAAGAAAGACACATACAAGCCTCACAAACCTGCAATAGAGATAATTTCTCAAGAATTGAGATGAAATCTCAAAAACTGAGATTAGTAGTCTTTAGACTTGGTGCATATTATCTGGTAATAATTATATTTATTGCATTAATCACTTAATTAGTCATTTACAGTAGATGGCGGTTTACGAAGAATAGATATTTTAATTTTATCCCAAGAGCGGTTTGGATTATGCCGAATTTTTGTGCACACTGCACACGCATTCAGCAATTGAAATGCTATGTTTTCCAGCTGAAATTCGTCGAAATTGTCTTCACTGTTTTGTCGTGAAAATTGACTTTCAAGTGAAATTGCTGATTGGCATAGACAGAATGCCCTTACAGAAACATTAAACTATGAAATGACGTTTTAATAGATCTATGTGTTTGGAATAAACTTCCAGTCTCGGCCTATAATGAGCCAATGAGTCAAGTTTCTCCACCACCGCTCAGTAAATTAGTTTCTCGAGCTTGGTAAGTCTGCTGGTGTGGTGGTAGACCTGTTTTGCGACTGTGTCATAAATAGGTCTGAAGCAGGGAAACACGTAGCCACATATACGAGGAGCCGTGTGGTTGCCGGGAATTACCATCAGGGGATACGCACAGGGAAATAGTTCGGTAGTTTTTTGAAATAAACAGTTTAAAAAACATAACGGTTAGCATTTGGCGTTTTTTTGTTATTGTGAGTACATAAATACCCACCACCACGGTTAAAATAGAATCACATTTTGAAATAATAACCATTTACTGTCTGTGGCGAGATGGCAGCAATTTGATAACAATATTGACAATTCCCATTTAACTTTGGGAAAATGACCCGTTTTATGTGAGGTCACAATATTCCCTGAAGTCAATGCACGTTGACTTCAAGCTGTTAAATTCTTGCACATAGGAATTAGCTATGATCAAAATCACACGCTGAACATTTGAATTCAGAAAATGAAACTAAAAGATTAGTTAACTAGAGATCTGTTGCATATTTTATATATACTCTTTCAAAATCATGAGGTATGGCCAATATTACCAGTTAATGTAATCAAACATTTCAAATGATAAACCAATTAAGCCAGATTTTGCAGTCAAAGTCGTGCTGCTATTAGTGCTAACATGCTATTGACTATATTTTCTATCCCTTTCTTTAGCAATCATAAATGTCCCAATCAAGCCCACTTGAATTTATTTGTAAGATTGTTAATTAGGCATGAAATGCAGCTATTTTGATTATTTCCATGGCTGCCGACTCTTAAAAATTCTCTGGGAGGGCACTTTTTGACCCAAATTGGGAGGGCCAATACCGTTATTATTAAGAGGAGGGCAAATTTCATGGGTATATTCTCGATGAATAATTGGCGACCCTTTTTTTGGACGCCACTTGAAAAATACAATCCGAGAGTCCTTGCAGGTAGATTTTCTGAATCATAGATATATTCGAGTGAATTTTAAGTCAATTATATAATAGGTGAATCTTCAAAATCGATCCGTGATAGTCGTTGATAGGTAAATTTTCAAAATTTATCCGAGATAGTGCTTGATAGGTAAATTTTCAAAATTGATCCGAGATAATGGGCAATTGGGCAAATTTTCGAAGTTGTGTGACCCTTCCTTTGGTCGCCTCCTGGAAAATGCAGTCTGAGACAATGCTTGTTGGGTATATTTTCAAAAATTTCTAGTCCGAGACAGTGCATTTATAGGTAAATTCAGACGAGGCCCAAAAAGGAGGGCAAGGTTAAAAGGAGAGCATAGGAAGGCGCCCTCCCAAAAGGAGGGCTGTTTGGCAGCTATGATTATTTCTCGAGCTTACCTGTGTTGGGTGTTTTTGTCTGCTATCTCTGTGCAGTTGGTTATGCAGTTGCGGATGTAATAATGTATGAACTGCGGCGGGAGTTCCAAGTTTGCTGTGATCTTATTCACAACCTGGGAAGTAAACTTAGGATTGAAAACCCTCGTTTGCGAAAATATATTACAATCAGGTCCTATCATATTTATACAGTAATAATTCCTAGCTATATATTCACACATGGCAACAATTCCCAAACGTACCATTCATGTTCTTTGTGACCAATTCAATGAGAAAAGGAGTGTTAAATGTCAGGAGTTTTATAAATGTCAGTTTTCAAAGTCATTTGACATCCCCTACTTTTAGCTGCATATCATGTTCAATAACAACAATAACGATATTGCAGTAGCTCACAATACACGGATACACGGTAAACGGCTGGCAGTATCCAAGAAGCCCGACCACCAACCATCGCGGAATTCCGCGCGGAATCATGATCAGAAGATTCTGCGCGGAAATAACAGCCCAGAATCAACAAGGCAACAAGAGTCAAGGCAACAAGAGTCATTGAGTCAACATCCAGGCAACCACGTGTCAAGGCAACCACGTTTCAAGGCAACCACGTTTCAAGGCAACACGTGTCAAGGGTCAAGGCAAAGAGAGTCAGACCAAACAACGGATCGCATTGCAGCATCAAGGAAATTATGTCTACAGATAGAATGGGTGTTGACCTGGGTCCTGTTCACGTGACCTATAGGCATTAGGCAAGCTGACAGGTCTATCAGAGAATACAATCAGCCCCATCCCGAAACGGAGAGTCCCGTGGTACTGCCGTATGACTCCTGTGAAGTGACAGGTACATGTTGATGAGCACTCCAATACAGTACTGCCTATGGAGGAGTACAGGTCCCTGTTGATGACTCCTGTGGTCACAATACAGTGGCTTACTGCCGTATGATCCGCTAATACCAATTTCTGATTTAATGATTTTAACCTTGACCTGAAGAGACAGGTCCATGTTGATTAGCATTACCTCGTTATACAGTAACTTACCTCCATGGAGTGAAGTGACAGGTCCATGTTGATGAGCACCTCCATGGAGTGAAGTGACAGGTCCATGTTGATGAGCATTACCTCACAATACAGTAGCTTACCTCCATGGAGTGAAGTGACAGGTCCATGTTGATGAGCATTACCTCACAATACAGTAGCTTACCTCCATGGAGTGAAGTGACAGGTACATGTTGATGAGCATTACCTCACAGTAGCTTACCTCCATGGAGTGAAGAGACAGGTCCATGTTGATGAGCATTACCTCACAATACAGTAGCTTACCTCCATGGAGTGAAGTGACAGGTCCATGTTGATGAGCATTACCTCACAATACAGTAGCTTACCTCCATGGAGTGAAGTGACAGGTCCATGTTGATGAGCATTACCTCACAATACAGTAGCTTACCTCCATGGAGTGAAGTGACAGGTCCATGTTGATGAGCATTACCTCACAATACAGTAGCTTACCTCCATGGAGTGAAGTGACAGGTCCATGTTGATGAGCATTACCTCACAATACAGTAGCTTACCTCCATGGAGTGAAGTGACAGGTCCATGTTGATGAGCATTACCTCACAATACAGTAGCTTACCTCCATGGAGTGAAGTGACAGGTCCATGTTGATGAGCATTACCTCACAATACAGTAGCTTACCTCCATGGAGTGAAGTGACAGGTCCATGTTGATGAGCATTACCTCACAATACAGTAGCTTACCTCCATGGAGTGAAGTGACAGGTCCATGTTGATGAGCATTACCTCACAATACAGTAGCTTACCTCCATGGAGTGAAGTGACAGGTCCATGTTGATGAGCATTACCTCACAATACAGTAGCTTACCTCCATGGAGTGAAGTGACAGGTCCATGTTGATGAGCATTATTACCTCACAATACAGTAGCTTACCTCCATGGAGTGAAGTGACAGGTCCATGTTGATGAGCATTACCTCACAATACAGTAGCTTACCTCCATGGAGTGAAGTGACAGGTCCATGTTGATGAGCATTACCTCACAATACAGTAGCTTACCTCCATGGAGTGAAGTGACAGGTCCATGTTGATGAGCATTACCTCACAATACAGTAGCTTACCTCCATGGAGTGAAGTGACAGGTCCATGTTGATGAGCATTACCTCACAATACAGTAGCTTACCTCCATGGAGTTGACAGGTCCATGTTGATGAGCATTACCTCACAATACAGTAGCTTACCTCCATGGAGGAAGTGAAGTGACAGGTCCATGTTGATGAGCATTACCTCACAATACAGTAGCTTACCTCCATGGAGTGAAGTGACAGGTCCATGTTGATGAGCATTACCTCACAATACAGTAGCTTACCTCCATGGAGTGAAGTGACAGGTCCATGTTGATGAGCATTACCTCACAATACAGTAGCTTACCTCCATGGAGTGAAGTGACAGGTCCATGTTGATGAGCATTACCTCACAATACAGTAGCTTACCTCCATGGAGTGAAGTGACAGGTCCATGTTGATGAGCATTACCTCACAATACAGTAAGCTTACCTCCATGGAGTGAAGTGACAGGTCCATGTTGATGAGCATTACCTCACAATACAGTAGCTTACCTCCATGGAGTGAAGTGACAGGTCCATGTTGATGAGCATTACCTCACAATACAGTAGCTTACCTCCATGGAGTGAAGTGACAGGTCCATGTTGATGAGCATTACCTCACAATACAGTAGCATTACCTCCATGGAGTGAAGTGACAGGTCCATGTTGATGAGCATTACCTCACAATACAGTAGCTTACCTCCATGGAGTGAAGTGACAGGTCCATGTTGATGAGCATTACCTCACAATACAGTAGCTTACCTCCATGGAGTGAAGTGACAGGTCCATGTTGATGAGCATTACCTCACAATACAGTAGCTTACCTCCATGGAGTGAAGTGACAGGTCCATGTTGATGAGCATTACCTCACAATACAGTAGCTTACCTCCATGGAGTGAAGTGACAGGTCCATGTTGATGAGCATTACCTCACAATACAGTAGCTTACCTCCATGGAGTGAAGTGACAGGTCCATGTTGATGAGCATTAGCATTACAGTAGCTTACCTCCATGGAGTGAAGTGACAGGTCCATGTTGATGAGCATTACCTCACAATACAGTAGCTTACCTCCATGGAGTGAAGTGACAGGTCCATGTTGATGAGCATTACCTCACAATACAGTAGCTTACCTCCATGGAGTGAAGTGACAGGTCCATGTTGATGAGCATTACCTCACAATACAGTACAGTAGCTTACCTCCATGGAGTGAAGTGACAGGTCCATGTTGATGAGCATTACCTCACAATGACAGGTCCATGTTGATGAGCATTACCTCCATGGAGTGAAGTGACAGGTCCATGTTGATGAGCATTACCTCACAATACAGTAGCTTACCTCCATGGAGTGAAGTGACAGGTCCATGTTGATGAGCATTACCTCACAATACAGTAGCTTACCTCCATGGAGTGAAGTGACAGGTCCATGTTGATGAGCATTACCTCACAATACCATGCAGTAGCTTACCTCCATGGAGGTCCATGTTGTTGATGAGCATTACCTCACAATACAGTAGCTTACCTCCATGGAGTGAAGTGACAGGTCCATGTTGATGAGCATTACCTCACAATACAGTAGCTTACCTCCATGGAGTGAAGTGACAGGTCCATGTTGATGAGCATTACCTCACAATACAGTAGCTTACCTCCATGGAGTGAAGTGACAGGTCCATGTTGATGAGCATTACCTCACAATACAGTAGCTTACCTCCATGGAGTGAAGTGACAGGTCCATGTTGATGAGCATTACCTCACAATACAGTAGCTTACCTCCATGGAGTGAAGTGACAGGTCCATGTTGATGAGCATTACCTCACAATACAGTAGCTTACCTCCATGGAGTGAAGTGACAGGTCCATGTTGATGAGCATTACCTCACAATACAGTAGCTTACCTCCATGGAGTGAAGTGACAGGTCCATGTTGATGAGCATTACCTCACAATACAGTAGCTTACCTCCATGGAGTGAAGTGACAGGTCCATGTTGATGAGCGCTGTCAGGTACTCTCCGAACTGCTGATTTTGTGCCGTGAGGAGCAGCAAGTCCACGGCCAGGGACGGGTTTTTGTCCACCAACTTGGGCAGCATGGCCGGGGACAGGGACAGACTGGCCAGAAACTCCTCGTTATTATACAACTCGTGTTTGATAAGCTCGTATTGACTGCTGTCCAGCGACTGCCTGTCAAATGAGCAAAATATGCTGAAATTCAGGATCGTCCACAATGATCGGTAAACTGCAGTCTGTTGGGGAAAAATGTTTTTATGGACAGGAATGGTGACAATAAACAAGTGAAACGTATTATTAGTTCATTGTAATTAGTTCACAAAAATGAAGTTCATCTGAACATGTGCTTGCTCAAAGTAGGTAAACTGGTTCAACCGTTCACCATGAATTGGCCGCGAATCTGTAGGAATTCAGCCAACTTCATATGAATTCACGGTGGAGTTCACTAAAAGTAGTGAACTGGTATTCATGAATTCGCTGTGAAATTACAGCGGATTCATGATGAGCTCATGTTCACTCACTACTATATGATAACCAATTTGTTAACACGTGTAGATAGGAAACGAAATTTCACAAAATTTTGATCGCTCAGAATGACAAAGGGCCGTATGCAGAAATAAGGGATTCCCTTAAAATTGGGAAATGCTTAAAAATAAGGGAAATGCTTAAAAATAAGGAAAATGCTCGAAAAGTAAGGGAAAAGGTCGCTTGAGGAGCATAGTGTGGGTTATGAGTGGAAAGGGGTGGGTTATGAGTGGAAAGGGGTGGGTTATGAGTGGAAAGGGGTGGGTTATGAGTGGAAAGGGGTGGGTTATGAGTGGAAAGGGGTGGGTTATGAGTGGAAAGGGGTGCGTTATGATTGGAAATATGCTATGTTTTACTACACCCTTTGGGGCCATGAGAGGAAGGGGGCAGGGGTCGACCAGGGCCCCGGCCAAAATCACGGTCTCCGGCTCTTCCCGGCCCCAGCCAAAATTGATGAAGAGACCGGGGCCCCCGGCCCCGGCCGAATTTTTAACCCCGGCCCCGGCCTAAAATCGCGATTTTACCGGGGAATTGGCCGGGGATTTAATATTTACCTTTTCACTTTTTCAGATGAAAATTTGTGAATTCCATAACATAATTTCCTAATTTGACATGAAACGGGACGATATATTTTTACATCCAATGATATTGCTTATAATATTTAACTTCTGAATAGGTCGCTCAAGACGTGTACTCACCTACATTTTAATTACTTGAAAAATTGAAATTGAAGGGAAAATTATATTGAGCTGATGTTGCTATCTATCGACCTCTAACCACCACCCCAGACCCGCATCTATCATCGAAGAATAACCTTCGTGTTACTTTTGCGTCAACGAGCTGTGTAAACACGTTGAAAATAGACGAAAATACTGTTTTCAAAAAGGCTAAATACTATTGAGGCATCTATTTTATCAGCATTATTAAACGTTTGGTTTCTGGAGGTTGTCGCCCAGGACCAGACATGTAAAAATACAAAAATAGAGTTCATATGCTATAAAGGCGACTGTTTTATTTGTACAGGTCGTCTGGCTTTTGGGGCCAGCCGCCCCCAGACCCCTGCATATCATTGAATTTCAGTGCAGTCTTGATTTTGCTTTAGCCAAATTCGTTTGAAAAATACGAGAATTGAGTTAAGATACTGAAGAGGCGTTTTTCTATTTGCTCAGGTCGTCTGGCTTATGGGGGCTGCCGCCCCCAGACCCCTGCACATCATTCAATTTCAGTGACAGTCTTGATTTTGCTTCAGCCAAATTCGTTTGAAAAATACGAGAATTGAATTTAAAATACTGAAGAGGCGTTTCTTCTATTTGCTCAAGTCGTCTCAGATCAATTTATTCTTTCTTCATTTCATGTAGAGTGTTTTGAATAACTCTAAGAACTTTTCAGTCATGATTTTAATCTTTCTTCTATGGGCTTTTGCAATTCTGAGGGCGTTGCCGGTTTCGGATCTTTATATCTTTATTCTTTCTTCATTTCACGTCTAGTATTTTGAATCTTTCACTCTTTCAGTCACAATTTTAATCTTTCTTCTGATTTTTTGATTTTGACTGTGAGGGCGTTGCCGGCCGTTTCAGATCTTAATGCTTTATTTCATGTGATGTGATTTATAAAGCTGTCAGTAATTTTCTGTCATGATTTTAGACTATATTCTTGAAGTACCTATTTCGATAATTATGTGAAACTCAGAAATATTACTGGAATGATATCAACATCTAATCGCTAAAGTAATGACTTGCTTTACCTATTATTCAAATTATTTTATTACAAAAGTTGGAAGTTGATGAACAACTTGGTTTGGGGTGGGATCACCAAGTGTTCCACAGTTGTTTCAAAAGACTCACCCGCCAAGTGCTGTATACAGGACTGTGTAGTCGGAGTGCCTCCTTGAAACATTGTTCCAGGTATATCAAGTGGCTCAGATCATCATATTGCAGTTCTTGTTGTTGTCCATATAGACATCTTTAACTTCATTTGATATCTTTTGTGCCACGTCCTTGTTCTTAAGACATTCCCAGAGCAGGCAAGACAGGCTACCTGATGTAGTTTCCATTGCAGTTTCCATTGCAGAAACAGTATATCACTCAGTTGCAGTATATCACTTTTACATCAGTTGCAGTATATCACTTTTACATCAGTTGCAGTATATCACTTTTACATTCGTTGCTTATTAATGCTCTCTTATCAGTACGCTTATCAGCTCGTTTGATATAGCAAGATTTACACCGTTTACAGTGTGGCTATGTGTACAAGTACAAAAGATGCCCAGCACCGAGAAATGCAAGAGTTGGTAAAGAATAATTGTGTTTCATTCCTCGATAAAGCTTTCAATGGACTAGGGATTACCAGCACGGGACAGCTGACCAGTGACCACGGCTATTATATTGAATGCGAGGCAAGACGAAACCGCAATACTGTTGCGTGAATCCGTGTGCCTGATCAGCAGTCTTGTGCGGCACATGACGGACTACAAGAACACGTCTCACAGTGTTGGAGCGGAGTTGATCGAGGCTCAGAAGACTATCATCAAGCTTCAGTCAGAACTATTGTCAGTGAAAGACAAGCAGATGGACAGTATCAGAACTACTGTTGAGACGTCAGTGTCGAGCACAGTGAAGGAAGAGATCAAATCCTACAGCGCAGCAGTTCAAAGCAGTGTGAAGGAGAAGCCTGTCAGCCAGACAATACTGAAGAAGGTGGTTCAAGATGTCGTTCAGGGAGAAGATCGTGCCAAGAATGTGATGATCTTCGGCCTCGAAGAAGAAACTGAAGAAGATTTGGGTATCAAGGTGAACGAGATTCTTCAGTCATTGGGAGAGAAACCCCGTATTGAAGCTTGCCGTGTTGGACAGAGGAAACCCAGCGGCGGAACTGCAAGGCCTGTGAAGGTCACAACAGCAGCTTCGTCCACAGTTGCGGACCAGATACTTGTCAAGTCAAGGAAACTTGCTTTCTTAGATAAGTATAAGAAAGTGTTCATCAACCCGGACAGATCTCCAGAGGAAAGAGAACAGCGGAGGGAGCTGGTGAAGGAGGTAAAACGCTTGTCAGAAGAGGACAAGGAAAAGAGACACTACATAAGAAACGGGCGAGTATGTAGCGTTCAAAGGAGTACAACATAGTGACACGTGTACTATGTGATAATCAGCAGGAGACTCGCTCGGTGGCAAATTTTGATTTTGAATCTGATTAACTGAGTTTGTATGTGTTTTTAGTTTCTTGATGTGAGTACACAAGACTTGGTAGTCTTCACGATCATTTAGAAATTAACATTGATCACGTAGAGTTAAAATCTCTTTTAAAATCATTTTTGGTGTGCTGTGCCCTGTAAAGGGATTTTATGTTAGGCATGTATTATATATTATTTTTCTTTCAAAGCCCTTAAAAAGTAGAAAATCATCAACCATATCTTCGAAGGATAGTCCTGCATCAACATTAGCTTTAATGATGTGAGTTAGCATGTCTGCTGGAACTGCTCCTTGGTGGATCCTATTAAATCTTCCCTTTAGATGGAGCCCTGCAAAGCCATGCAAGGAATCTACTACTTCTTTGAAAATCCTCTTCTCATTTTGAAACTTCCATGGCATGCCAAATTCAAATTTGTTGAAGGCATAAGTTTGAAGCACTGTCAGCAATTTAGCCACTGACACCCTTTTATAAGACTCATCATTGAACAGGAAATCCTCATGCAGATTAAACCCACAATTGCACACTACCTCCAAGGTGATCCTCATCATAATGTTGTGTATCTCAATTGTTTCACTCTGCTTCCTCATCAGATACTGACAAAACCTCTTCGCAACCTCACTCATTTGCTTGTGGAGCTGACAAAGAAACTTCTTATGAAATGCCATATATGTCCATGATATGTCGTTTAGCATACCATATCTCTGTACCGGGGTCCTGAAATAAGCTCTTCCTCCCCAGTATCCTGTGCCCATGAACATAGTCTGTACATGTTTCCTTTGCACTCTGTTTATAGTAGATCCTGTGATCTTTCAGAAACTTGGAGTAAATGCTTATGTCTGTTGTTTACAGATGGGCTTGGTTATTGAATCCGAGGAACACTACACAGGTTTCAGTTCCACCATTATCAGAACCACCAGCCCTCCTTAATGCTTCAAAGATCTCAGACCAGTTCCAGTGGTTTTCTTGAGCTGTTTGTTGGCAGAGTTGAGAATGTCCCCGACACCAAGTTAAGGATATTGGTATGGGAGGGGAAGGGATATGATAGTATTTAGCTCTCTTCAGATAGGTTAGAATGTGATAAATGACAAGGGAGATAACACATAGTACTGTAATGAGTACTAATATAATCATCCTATTGGTGGCTTGGTATATGAGTATTATATTGAAACACTGATTTGTCCTGTATAATAGAAAGCTTTAAAAATTTGGTTTATGGATGTGAAATTCCCACTCACCATTGGGGGTGTCACTGTCCCAATTGTCCCAAACTCAAGAAAAAGTGGCTTGGGACAGGGGCAATTAGGACAAATGGGACAATTGGGACAAATGGGACAGAGAAAATGGAACAAGTAGGACTCAAAAAAGTGAATGCGGACTGGGACAATTGGGACAAATGGGATAATTGGGACAACTGAGACAGAGAAAAATTAGACTCTAAAAATGAATTCGGACAGTTACAAATGTGACAAAAGTTACAGAGACAACTGGGGCTTACCTTAACCTACCTTAACCTCCGAAAATATAGTTGGCCTATAATACAGTCAAAATTGGATTTAAAAGTGGAAAAATTCTACACCAAGCGATTTTGCATGGTTTCCATGGATTTTTTGCATGAACAATCGATCTAACAACTTTCCACACCTCTCTGAATGTGCGCAATTGCAATGACCATATTTATATTCGACTTGTTAATGAACATGTGCCCTAAAATGCTCAGGAACAAATAATAGGCAAAAAACCGATTTTTTGGGTAGGTGCAAGACCTGATTCATGCGATTTTCCTATCTGGGCTCAGGAAGGTTGTAAAGACTTCATCTTGGGTGGGAAAATGTTCGCAATGGCCATGCTTATGTACAACTTTTGATGAACATGTGAACTAAAATGCTCAGGAAAGGAGTTATGGCCAAAAAACTAAAATTTTGGTACCCTCAAGCCCTGATTAAGGCGAATTTTGTATCTCAATCCAGAAAGATCGCAGAGACTTCATTTTGGGCAGAAAATGTGCACAATGGCCATGGTTATATAAGACTTGTTAATGAACATGTGCCCTAAAATGCTCAGGAAGCCCCTGGGAAGTTCCGGGGAAGTCACCGGAAAGTCCCTGAGAAGTTCGTGGGAAGGTCCCATGGAGCCCTCGTGAGGCCCTGGAAGCCCCAGTGAGGCTCCATCGGTAGAGTACCAAAGTACCAAGTTCCCGCAATTCTCAATGAGTTATTGATAAATTTGCTTGACTGTGTGATGTTTGACTAATGCATCCATAATTTTTAATTTGTACAACAGATAATATAAATAAATATTAAATATTCAAACTAAAATTGTAGCATTGATTAATAACAATATCTCAATATATCCCAACACAATATTTTGATATTTTGATAAATTCAAAAAATTTGAAATATTAGTTGTACCATGAGACTCAAAAACAATGCATCACAATACTTCAATGATGAACAAATAATATTAAATCTTTAAATTAATATTTAAGTACCAACCTATATAAGCATTTCATAAACTCAGGATTGCCCAAAAGATATGGAAAAATATTTACAAGATACCTTGACAAAACTTGGATGCAGAGATCAGAAAAAATCTGGATGAATCTCTGCCTTATGATGCACACAAAATGGCATCATAAAAGATGTTCATATCTGTTACTTCAGTCCAAGCACCATCTTCAATCAAGAATAAGGATACTTATTTGAATCTAAGCACTTTTTTCAATATTAATGATTGAAGACTATAACTCATATCATAACATAGTTTGATAAACATGCATAATAGGGTGGAATCTGGGTATTATTTCCCCTACCAAACAAAAAGCTATTGGTAAGGGTTAGAAATGGACAAGTCCTAAAAGTGTTTGGAAAGTTTGAGCAAGTACCAGATACCTACTGTAGTTGCCATGTCCTCAGACAACAGGGGGGCTGGTTTTCTGTGCCATGTGTGGTAGCTATAATGGCTGGAAGTTCGAGAGCACTTTAGTCAGTTGGCAAACATGCAAGGAAACAGGCGGACGTTTCCAAGATTCACAATCAGATAGTGTTCATCTCTTATCCTAAAGTTTATTATCTTTTTATCACTACAATCATTCACAATTTTTGTAACATAACAGTGATATTTTCTTACCGACATATCTCATGCCATCAACGACGAAAACGAAAAGTGTGTTAACCTTCTTTAGGATGAAGTCGTCATATATCATTGGGTTGGTAACAGAGTTGATGGGCAGCACCAGTATGGAAATAATGGAATAAAAGGGTGTGGCATCAACAACATCTAAAGTATGACAGAGACAAATGAGCAAAAACGGAACCCAACACACCAAATTGGTAAGAATGATTCTTGTGATGGATTTCTGCAATCTTTCAGCTCTGGAATCCCTCACATTTCCATCATTGGTAGCCATCATGCCATGAAGGCGTTTTGCTGTTCTGTTGGCAAACATTAGAATCATCATGTAGCAAATTGCAATGACACAGGTGCTGGCAAGGTTAACCATCAAGTTGATCCAAACAAACAGGAATTGGGGGTCATTAGTTTTCACAAAATATTTGAATAGACATACCCCAGCATTTCCATAGAAATGTATTTTCTTCCTACCAATTTCTCCATAGTTATCAGTAAACATGTCGTTCAGAAGCCTTCCAATTTCATCCCAACTCAAGTCTTCCCGTAACCTATTGCCATAATAGGCCCTGAACACGTTGATGTGATTCTGCTTGCTTACAGCTGCCAGAAACAAGTTCATATTACGGCTATAACTGAGTCCATTCACAAAAAAGTCCTTCAGGCCATCTGCTAAGGGTATGAATGACAGTGTAGCCGCATAGATTACAACAAGACTTATTATGCAAGTCAGGGCAACTTTTTGATGTTTTTCCAGGTGGTTGCCACTTATTCTTTTCAAGCTTGTGACTCTAAAAATACTTAGGCACATCATCGAGTAAAGCGAGATGCAAGCACCAAAAGTGCTTATTATGCCCAGAAATGCACAGAAATCGCCACTTAGCCACTCGAGCTGACTCTTACAGTACCGATTACGAATTAAAATTGTATCCATAACTGCAGTCGTCACCAAGTAAATTCCTGTGAGAAGATCACCAGTAGAAATTAAAATGCGAAACACTTTATTTACTGCAGCAAATGAGTTTGCACTTGAAGAATCCGTGATCAATCTTATTATAACTATGACATTAAAACCAACTGCCAAAACCCCGATAGTCCAAGCCAATACTCTCAGCACATTGTTTGATAGTATGGAATTGCTGCACTCATCGTTACATTCATCGGAATAATCAATGCAATCAAAGACCTCGTCACATTTCTTATCTATGCTAATAAATTGCTCTGTTTCTCTGCACCGGAAGTTGTTGGCGCAGCCATCCTCATCAGAATAATCCTCACAATCCTTTACAAGATCACAGACTTTGTCATAGCTTATACAACTCATGTTGTTACTGCACTTGAATAGGTCATTATGGATTCTTCCTCTGGTTTTCACAGCAACTGTAAGCATTCCATCCCCAGATAGAGTAACAAACTTTTCAAAAGAATCTTGCTGGCAACTGGTTGGTTTCAGGGGTTTCAGTGGACATTTTGCATCTAAACAGTTTCCTACACAACTCAAATAGACATACAGCTCCCCAAACAGGTGCCTGCAGATAATCTTGCGGCTAGGAACTCGGATATGGGTTCCTTGTGATGCACCGAATGTAGGGTAGTTTGGGTTTTTGAATGTCTCTTGGTTGCACGGTTCAAGCAGATTAATTTTTTCCAGACCCGGCAAACAGTGCAGCATGTAAAGTGAATCTTTCAACTGAACTGGTGATACAAATGGTCTGGCAGTGAACCTGGCAGCATGACAAACCGAAGTTTCCTTTTCACACTCCATCACTCCATCACACAGCTGCAACAGTTCCACGTACTGATCAGGGGGACTCTGTACTACAAATGAAGACGTTCTCACAGGTTGTGTTGTCAGAAACATACCGGAATAGGTCGAATATTTGGCACGTTGGCCAAATGTCTTCCACCTCGTCATCACCTGAAACACAATCCGGGATGCCATCATTTAACCAGTGCACGGGGATTTGTAGTTCTGTATGATGCCGGTACCTCCGATGACATTTTGCCACTAGTAAGGATTGGCATCTTGCCCCGCCCTCATCACTGCCATCCTCACAGTCCAACACTCCATTGCACATCAAGTGTTTGTGAATGTAGCACGAGGGTGATGCTGCTTCACACATTTCATCCAGACCATCGTCACAGAACGTGGACTTCCGCAAGTTCTTACACAGCACAGCCAATGAGACTGTGGAGGGGTACCCTCTTATGTTGCACTGCAGAACACCTCGCCAAGGATCGGAGCAGTTGGTTTGGTCCTCGTATCCACCGCAGAATGAAAACTCTTCATCAGAGTAACGAGCTTTTTTTTCGAGGGGTCCACATCGAGTGAAGTTGAAAATGGGACGTAAGGGCATGTCCAATGTTAACCTACAATACTTATACGGATCTTCTTTCACCGAAAGTTGTTTGGTTCCATCTCGAAAGCAATTCGTTTCGTCTCTGAGGTTATCACATTCTCCATCATTTTCATCACAAATCCTTGTCGGCTTTATGTAAACCTGTCTACCGTCTTTCTCACAATATAATCCATACTGGAAACCGTTGCACATGGATTCATCAACGCAGTTGTTCTGGTTGCGCGTGTTTCTGCACATCAAGTCACACGTATCATTATCTGATATTTCTTGGCCATCAATGATGTCGAAATCTTTGCAAGCCCCTGTGACATTTAGGCCAAAACACTGCTCTGAATCTCGGCTAGAGATAGAAACCTTGCTTGTAGCGAAATCGCAGGTAATGATGTCATAGAGGGAACGCGTGACCAACTTCCATCTTTCAGGCGATTCAAGTGGTGGCCTCTTGGGATATAAGGTCATTTTGAGACACAGGGAATCAGTGCAGAGTGCTCCTACCTGGTTGATGAACTTATTTGACTCCCTGATCCCACAGCTCTGATAATTGTAGGGATCATCAGAACATCTCCTTGTCAAGTACGTGTTTTCAATGACTGAGTAGTATTCGTCTTTATCAGGGCTGCATTTGAACACCTTCACTGTACGAAAGCCAGAACATTGACTTTTGAGGAACCCGTAGTGAGGTACCAATCTACAATCATCGGGATTTGGAGGTCTGCACACCACAGCCAGGCAGAATTGCTCTTGGAAAATGCCAGTGAATGGACAATCCAGATGCTTTTCAATCTTGAACCTACAATCTTCAATTGTTTTTGCAGAAGAAGGACAATCTGTATCGGTCATGATAGCTTTATTGTAGCTCGTGGTCCAAGATATGTAATGCAACCCAAACCAATCGACAGCATCTGTGAAACCCATTGCCTTGCAGACCACTTGTGCAATGTTCTCGAGATTACCCTTGCCACTCAAGCAGATGTAACCTTCCCCTATAATTGTTTTCACTTTCACAAAACCAGAATTTAAAGATCGACTATTTTCCTCTCTACCTGGAACTTCCAGAGAGAATTTAATGAATCCTTCTGTGATGGGAGCCATGAACAGGGCCATAATGATGCCATAGAGCATCTTATTTTGCTTGATATCTGAAGAGTGAAGAATGAAGATTTAACACCCGATTAAAAAGATAAACATTATGTGGCTTATACAACCAACCCTCAGGAACAATATGATGCTATCTCTAAGTGATTCAAAAGTTCATCAATTCATTCCATGGAATTTGCGATAAGGCTGGTTCAATTGAGATCAATAATTTTGGGTTATCTGGGTTAATGACCAATATTTTAATATGTTTTTGGCTAGAAATGATTGATGAGCATCGTAGCTAGCAGAAAAAAATTTACAGAATTTGCCTGTAATTACAGTACATGCACGAACTTGTATCACGATTTTCCGAAAATGATGTTATAAATCTATCTCCTCCAGTATTATTGGAGAATCGTCCTGAAACTTTCGAGATATGTTCCGAGGATTAAAATGAAGAGATTTTTCGAAAGGATTTTTTCTCTCCCCATTGGCCTTTTTGTGTATATACAAAAAGACAATGAAGAGGGTTGGCAGTAGGGTTACCGAATCGGACAAATATTCGATATTCGAAATATTCGATATTCGAATATCGAATCATCGAATATCAAAAATAGGTATTCGATATTCGAAGCTGTTCGAATATCATGATATTCGAAACTATTCGATATTCGCTCAGTATTCGATATTCGATATTCGATATTCGAAAGTTTCGAATATTTGGGATATTCGATGCGATTCGATATTCGCTAGCTATTCGGTATTCGATATTCGATATTCGAAAGTTTCGAATATCATGATATTCGATACGATTCGATATTCGCTCAGTATTCGATATTTGATATTCGATATTCGAAAGTTTCGAATATCATGATATTCGAAGCAGTATTCGATATTCGATACTTGGAATTTTACTATTCGATATTCGATATTCGGATTGTGCGAATATCGAATACCGAGTACTAGCGAATATTTTCGAATATATTCGAAAATATTCGAAAATATTGGACTAGTTGATTGGGGTATGTTGAGTTGATTGGGGTGTGTTATGACTTGATTGGGGTATGTTGATCAACTCATAGCATACCCCTATCAACTCATAACATACCCCAATCTCACATACTGTATCTCAGTGTGGGGTGGGGTATCTGACAACAAACTTTCTAAAGTATTCTCTATACAAAAAAGATGTGTACGACTCCTTTTTGGCAATGAATTGACTTTTGACCACCATGAATACTATTTGACATGTGCTAGAGCAAGAACATATTCTGAACACATGGCTCCAAAAACTTTATTCTTGAACACACCAAGCCATTATTCAATGCGAATGGGCTCTTGAATTTGAGAAATATGTATAAGTATTTCGCATTACTCGAAATTTTCAAAGTTCTAAAATTTAAATCCCCATTCCCAATTGCCGAATTGATGAAATTCGGCAAACAAAGTAGTAAAATTTCCTTATTACTGCCGACTGTCAACCTCGACATCAGCATTCAGAGCTTTGTGTTCAGTGCTTGCAAGCTTTGGAATCAATATTCAAAACACTTGTTTGAGTCATGTACAGCAAATATGAGTGGGATTGTGGTACCCGGTTCTGTAAAAAATTCCGATTTTTCCACATCAGCAACTGTCATAAAATCAAAACTAAGAAATTTTCTTCTAATGGAACAAAAAGCAGGGTGTGAGATCACATGGTAAAATAAATGTGGAGTGACTGGCACTCTGCGACTGTAAATAGATCCAAGGGCTGCTTTTCTTTGACTTCTAAATCTTTAAACATGACACACAACCTCAATATCTCTCTCTCAAATAATTCCGATAAACAAACAAATTTCATGAACGAAATCAGGGCTTCTCGGGATCAGATAGAGGTAAGTAGGTAATAAGACAACAGGTCCAGCAGAAAAGACTGCTATTGTAACACGAAATAGGTAGGGGCAGGTATAGGTATAGGTAAAAATTTTTCGTGTGATTTCCTAGATGTTTGTCTTCGTGTTTAAATTATCTTGTCTTGTACTCAAATCTGGTATATATTTCATGGAAGAGGTTTTAAAGATTTAAATAAAGAATTTAATGATTTTTTTAAATTTATTCCTTAATTTATTTATTCTAGGTAGCCTATATTTTACATATCAATGTTCATCCCTATACAAAACTGTAATGAGCCTTTGCAGATAAAGCAGCTAAAATATTTTAAAAATTTTACTTAATTTTCCCAACGAATATACAAGTTAAATGCATCTTATGCTCACTTGAAGTTGCAGAAGTGAGTCACAATTGGCACTGCGGCTATAGTTTGGATTTGGAGAGGTCATTGTCCAAGTTACAGACAGGGAATGTCCGTTGGCCCTTATGCAGACTATGGGTGTGGGGCTAGTTTGTCTGACTGGCTGTATAAAGTGATATTGAATTAGTCACATTACTCTCAAGTATTGTGACATAACTGCTAAGGCCATTACAGTCTTCAGAATATTACCAACCTAGTTAGATCATCAGAGCTCATTTTAAGAAAGGCAGCATTATTTCTCAGATATAAGATATATTTACTCTATAAGTTGATTGTAAAAGTGCCAAGAAATTAATAAAGAATTGTTTACTTGAATAAAGAATTGTTTACTTGAATCAACTTCTAATGTTTTCGAATAATTTCGAATATATTCGAAAATATTCGCTACTCAGTATTCGATGATTCGATATTCGCACAATCGAATATAGAATATCGAATACTAAAATTCCAAGTATTCGATATTCGATGATTCGATATTCGCTCAATCGAATATCGAATATCGAATATCGAATAGTAAAATTCCAAGTATTCGGTATTCGAAGATTCGATATTCGTTCAATCGAATATCGAATAGTTGTTATTCGATATTCGATATTCGGTATTCGCTCGAGCGAATACCGAATATCGAATATATTTTCGAATACCCTGATATTCGAAACTTTCGAATATCGAATATCGAATATCGAATATTTTGCGAATATCGAATCAGGGCGAATATCAAAATATTCGATCTGACCGAATAACGAATATTCGAATATCGAACCCAAGTATCGAATACTTTCGAATATATTCGGTAACCCTAGTTGGCAGAGATCCTGGTCTGGGAGGGTGAGAAATGGGATATGTGTATATCAGGTCCAGTTTTGCAAAACAACTACTGTAATTTCTGGAAAGTGCCCGGATTGCTCCTTTATAATATCAGATATCAGTCGCAAAAATGTCCCTCCGTCCCCATATCACATAAATCTTCAAAAAAAACGAATTTCTTAATTCATGGAGCTGTCGGTTTGTCAAAAGTATAAATCTTAAAGGTTGATCTGGCCCATACGTGCCGCATGCTCGAACTCCTAAATTATGATAAGTTCTAAATTTGAAGGCTGTTGAAGAAATCGTGTCTTAAAAATTTAAAATCTTAGGTGTGAGTTGGGCGGTGGATACGAGGAAAAGGCCCCATATCCAAAAAATTTAAAATTTCCACACAGACCAATTTTCATGCTTTCTTCGCTCGCTTCGCTTGCAAAGGACGTTCTCAAATTTTGCAATTTTTTTTCTATCACTTTATTTGTATCACTTTATTTTAAGAGAAAAACCAGGCAAAACCAAGCATGTTTCTGGGGGTAAGCCCCCAGAAGCCAAGTCAGACGTTCTATGTAAATGAAATTGAGTAATTGACGCCTGATAATGATTTTTACCCTAAATTTAGCCGAATGTCAAGGTGCTGGGCATAGGAAATCTAAGGCAAAATGAATTTGAGATGAAAAGCAGGGGTCTGGGGGCGGCAGCCCCCAGAAGCCAGACGTTCTGAGTAGACAAAATTGGGCAGTATTAACGAAGACCGACCGGGATAAGTGGAACCTTGTCGGAACCTAATCGGAACTTAGTCGGAACCTTGTCGGAACTTAGTCGGAACCTAGTCAGACCTTAATCGGAACCTTGTCGGAACTTAGTCGGAACCTAATCGGACCTTACTCGGAACCTAGTCGGAACCCAAATTAGCTGTAATTAGGGCAACTAATCAGATGGCAGGTCTGATTGCATCTCAAAACGTAACCTAATACCACACTGAATTTGATATAAATAGAGGGATCGAGGATGTTAAACTATCAGTTTCAATATGCCTTCCAGTCAGCACAGATCAGCCTGCACGAGGAGATCACTGGTATCACCGCAACAGAAGACCTCCAGGACCTTCCTCTTCAATCACCAAGTCCTGAAACAGACAGTCTCCTGCAGCTCCTGCAACGGCCAGATGACCCTCCAGCCCTGTGCAGCCGTATACTGTGTTGATTTAATATTGATTTAATTGATGTTTTGAATCTTGATGTTTTTGAATCTTTTGTTTCACTTCCGCCTTCAATTTCCGCCAATTTCCGATTAGGTTCCGACTAAGACATGTTCCGATTAGGTTCCGACTAAGTTCCGACAAGGTTCCGATCAAGTCCGAGGTTCCGAATTCCGACAAAGTTCAACTGATTAAGTTCCGACAAGGTTCCACCTATCCCGGTCGGTCTTCGTTAATACTGCCCAAAATTGTAACCTCATAGTGATTTTTACCCTAATTTTAGCCGAAATTTCAAGGGACATTATGCAAGAAACCTAAAGAGGAATGAATTCCGAATGACAAGCAGGGGCCTGGGGGCGGCAGCCCCCAGAAGCCACACGTTCTGATTAGATGACATTGTAACCTCATAGTGATTGTTACAAGAAACCTAAAACGGAATGAATTTCGAAGTCTTGCAATCTAAATAAGTTGAGCTTTACTGTCCTTTGCCAAAAATTTCCACCGAAATTATGAAATTTCCTCATTCTTCCTAAATTTCCACACAGATATCTGCTGGTCTGCTGCGGTTATTGGCGATGGGGAAAAGGCTTCGGTTTTGTACTAGGTTTCTGGTTCAGTACCAAACTGCAATACTGCATAACTATTAGACTTTCTACTGAATTCGACTAAGTTTGAGAAATACTATTCGCTGTGAAAAACGAATATTGTTTTTGGAACAAGAAACAGCATTGAAACACAAAACAAAAGCACGAAATTTGAAAATCAGATAAAAAGTGATATCAACTTAGTATAAACAATAAACATTCAAGAAAATACATCACGTGAATAAACGGTGACACAATTTGATGCGAAGCGTAAACCAATCCAACAAAATGGCGCGAAATCTACAACGAACTGAGTACAACAATGAACGCGCGCAAGAATTTTAGAAGAAATGGCACGTGCCAATTCGTGTTCTCGGTGGTCACGCGCAGCACACGCATCGGAACAATATTTGTATATTTATACTCTTATTACTTTATAACGACTTTATTTTGTATTATCTTATTATGATGCTAAGGTTACATCAAGCACCACGGGGGAGGGAAATTAAGCGCCTGCATACGGCCTGCGGGAACAAAAATAATTGTGTCGGTGCAGGCGCATAGTCTTAGTAGAAAGGCCAAGGTCGGTTAAATCGACCAGGCCGGTGGCAGCCATGCTGAGCATAGAGACTATCCCTAATACGCTAGGCCAAGGGTGTGAACTCCTGGGTGGTTTTTAGGCCACCCGACTGCCGGGCTATATCCGGAGCTGAGAGCAGCCAGTCTGTCCAGAACCTCTCTGGACCGGCAAGCTGCCAACGCCCGTGGATTGGATTGGATTGAAACTCTCCCGTGGGAGAGTTGCCTCTTTTATGGGCGTTAAAGAAAATAATATAAATAATAAATTAAGATAAAATTAATGGCATCATTATTAAGCACCTCAAAAGTCCATGCTCCCCTCGAAAACGCAATCCGTCTGAAAATTTAGAAATCAATTAAGATTTGTTGTAAATATTCCAAGGATAAATATTTACGCAAGAAGTACTCAAAATTAACGAAACTTCACTCACACAGTCCTTCTGCAAAGACTAATAATCACAAACGTCAAACCACATGTTCCACCAATAAGATGTCAAAGTTCACATGTGGCCAGGTAGCGCAGTGGTTAGGGCGTCGTACTTTCAATCGCGAGGTTGGTGGTTCGATTCCCGGCCTTGCCTACCGTGCTAAGGGTGAGAACTTTCACCTAAGCGGCCATACGGTTCACTCAGCCGAGCGTACAGGAGACTGTGCGGGAGGGTTAAATGAGGAGCTGCCCATTGCAGCGAAGTCTCGGGCGAAGAAAGTATGGATTACACTTCCTTAACCGTCACTGGCCTGTTTACTTGAATCCTTCGATTTCTGTCATTGGCTGTTACAGCTGTTGGAATAGAAGTAAAACCTTCGAAATAAAAATCACCCCGTACTGACCACCTCTCCTGCTTTGATGAAGTGTTTCCTCTGTGGTTCCTCAGCAGTCCTTCTTTTCAGCTCCACCACCAGCTTGCGATGCTTCACCCACTCTTCTGCTGTCCTGTCAGGCGACAGGAAGACTGTCTTGTACTTCTCAGACTCCCGCAACTTCCTGGACTTCAACAGTAGGCGTAGCTGTTGAGCGACAGTGGTGCTGGACAGGATAACCTTGACTGGCCGAGCTTTTTACGACTTACTTTTCCCAAGACGGGTAGCCTCGAATCTAGGTTTCTCTTCCAACTGTTGAAATACCTCACTTATCTTCTCAGACAGATCCTCATTTTCACTCACCGGCAGTCCAAACATCATGACGTTCCGACCAAGCTCGCCCTCAACGATAACTTGCTTCGCTTCCGTCTTAAGGGTGTCTGTTCCTAGCGTAGCACTTCCACAGCTGTTGTTGATCCCAGACTGCATCACATCACTGTATGATTTCTGAACACTGGACTGAACAGAGGTTTCGACGGACTTTAAGACTTCACTGTATGACTTGCTCACATTTGTCCCCACTGACTTCTGCACTGATTTTTCGATTTCAGCCCGTGAAGAGTTTCGGTGTACTTCTCTAGCGTCTGCTTCTGCACCTCGATCACGTTATCCTGCAGCTTAACAACGTAGGCCTGATGCTGAGAAATCTGCACTCTCTGATTGATGAAAATCTCGTGCTGCCGTTCTATCAGTCTCAACGCCCCTACAAGGTGTGCAGCCAGTACGTCCTTGTTACAGGTCCTCATCAACGCACCCTGTTCAATATCTCCGACAGTGTAGACTTTACAGAGTTTCTTCACTTCAGTCATGAAGTCTTTCGAGTCCTTCTCCACTTCGCTGAAGCGGAATCGTTCTGCTACGGATGGCATTGTACAATCGCAGATGTACAATCCCTGTGTATATTTCACAAAACAAGTGTTATTTAGCACTTATCAGTGTAACTGTGATTTGCTGATAAGAGACGCAACGAAATGAAAGTATGATAATATCAACTGAAATGATAATATCAACTGGCATCAATCAGACTGCAAAGCAAGACAAGGCTTGCCTGCATATTCGGTGCAGGCGAAATTCTCACAACCAAAAATATTCGATTTGGAATTCGGTTCCGAGAAATATTTTTAAGATCATTTTCAGCAAATGGCGATACAAGTTCGTGTGCTTACTATATTAGTATATTATGTGACGTTTATCGTCGCAAATTTCAGTTGGCATTCAGATAAAATTGGAAACTATTTGAAGAATGAAATTGTGCTCCCAATTTTCGAAATAGATGAACATTTATGAAAATCCATGGTGTAAGGCCTTTCATTATTTTGGCTAGCCCCAGGCACTTGATAGCTGCTGGAATAAAGTTGTCCAAATTTCACATTTAATTCCTGTAGATTGCAATGGTGCCAATACTCTCCAAGTCTACAATTGAGGATGACAGCTGGCCAGTCTTCTTCAATATGATCCTCCTTAACGTTTCCCATAGTCAGGGACTGATAGGGATGAAAGGCATGGAAGGCATCTAATCCCTTGATGGCTGCATCAGGAATACTTCAACTCGTCGGTGCTGCCTGCCCCAAATGGCAGCCTCATCACATCAACACACAACACCTCCCTCCTCCCTCCCTCCCTACACCATCCCACCAACCCATCTATCATCATCTGAAGGTAAATCGCAGGAAATTCTACCCATTCACTCTAACGCTAGGAATTTTTCATTTCAATGGCATACCTTTCAAACACCAAATTCATTATTACCAAATTCCGATTTTCAAAAGCGCGCAACTCAGGCTAGAAACAAGATTTTTTCATTCCGTAAAGTTTTTCTGGTAGCTTTGTTTTGTTTTTGTTTTTGTTTTATTGAATATGATAAATCAAGAAAGGACTCAGACTAGAGTCCTGAAAAGACTCGAATATGAGCTAGACCAAACCTAGACCAACAGTGGCACCACCCTGTATTGGAGTATAGCTACGGGTGGTACCTGAAAGGGCATAGATTAAACATCAACAGTTCACAGTTCGGTCGTTTGTCAAGAGCTGCTGACAGATAGAGACTTTGGTTCCGTACCAACACTGAAAGGACGAAACTTGAACAAGAATTATACAGACACGCATGGCTTTACCCTCTTGCAATTCTTACATCTTTAGGTCGAAATAAATATCTGGTAGCTACAATGCTCCTCTATCATTTTTAGCGTAACTCTATTTTTTGCCATCAACCCCCCCTGTCCCCTTATGTCCATCAGAATCTCTAGAATTTTCTACTTTTGGCGAACTTATCATACTAATCTCGGGTACCGAAAAATGACAAATATTACAACTTTATTATCGCAGGCATGCAAGCTATTTGAACCTTTGAATCAAATTTAACGCGTAATGTGTAACGTTACGTTTCCTTGAATTGAAAGCATATACAAGGAAACATAGTATTACAGTATGACATGCTATAAAGAGGCTTTATTTGAATTCTTTGTCCTAACCTGGCGCTTGCTCACCCTATGCAAAAGCTTTACCAATCACAAAAGAAATCGAAACATGTGTAATTGCGTATTATATTTATTATCAGTAAGCACTTAAAAAGTAAAGGGAAGACTATTTTAAATTATTGATGGGTCCGTCAGGAGAAATAATCTGTGTCACATGCTCTCTGGGCTGAGTTTTAGTTATTATATTAAATTTCAGCATTTTTAATAACAGAAAATTCTTATTCCCATACAATAATGTCTTGACGTAAAGCTCCAAGTTTTAATAAGTTTTACAATATGCAAGTAATCATGAGGTAATCAATGATGAGTTCGCAGAAGTTAGATTATGTGTTTCTGTGAATTATTTGATTTCAAGGGAAAGGGTTGCTGGGAATGTGAATTTCAAAATGACACTTGCAATTGTGTGCCCTTTTTCTACCAACCTGCAAAAAGCACGTTATTTGTTGTTGTTGTTTTTTAAATTAAAATCCATAATATTGAAACCAGGAAATGTTTAACCACTATGTACTGGAAAAAATTTCTCAACCGAGATAGAAAAATTATTGTATGTCAGGCTTTTCAGGTGCCAAAAATGAGCTTTTTGCCCATACCTAACTCTGTTTCTGAGCACTTTAGGGTATATTCTGTTCGTTAGCAAGTCGTACATGAACATGGCCATTGCAAATATTTTCCGCCCCAAACGAAGTCACTATAGATAGTAAAATCGTGTAAACTTTAAATAAATTATCTTGTCTTGTACCTGCCCAAAAATCAGTTTTTCGCCCATAACTTTGTTTCCGAGTATTTTAGAGCACATGTTTATCAATAAGTCGTATATAAACATGGCCATTGCGCACATTTTCCGCCCAAGATGAAGTCACTCCCTGAGCCGAGATAGGAAAATCGCATTTATCAGGTCTTGCCCCGCCCAAAAATCACTTTTTTGCCCATAATTCCTTTCCCGAGCATTTTAGGGCACATGTTCATCAAAAAGTCGTATATACACATGGCTATTGCGCACATTTTCCGCACAAGATGAAGTCTCTACGATCTTCCCGGACTGAGATACAAAATTTGCCTTAATCAGGGCTTGTGGGTACCAAAATTTTAGCTTTCGCCCATAATTCTGTTCCTGATCATATAAGGGCATATTTTTGTTAGCAAGTCGTAGATAAACATCGAGGCCATTGCGAAGATTTTCCGCCCAAAACGAAGTCTCTACAACCTTCCTGAGCCGAGATTTTTAAATATCACTCAGCTCCGGCTCAAAGAAAAAATGGATTTTTTGGCACTTTCAACACCCCGGAGAGGCGTGGAAAGTTGTTAGGTCGATTTTTCATGCAAAAAACCATCGCTTGGTGTAGAATTTGACTGTATTACTATTTTTAGTCAAAATTCAAATTTCGACTATAAATTCGGCAAACCATAATCGAAATTTTGGGCTAAAAATCACCAAAAATGCTGACTAAAATTTTGGCTGACCATATGCCCAGACCCTCTGTCACTAACATTTTACGACTATAATAATTCCGACTATATTTTACCCGACTAAAATATTGGAGGTTAATAAGGTAGTTGTCCAAATTGTCCCAAAAACCAGTCCCAAACTCAAAAAAGTAAATTGGGACAGGGACAATTGGGACAGTGACACTCCCTCAACCATTAAGCTAATTGAGCTTATATTTCAAAATAATATCATGGCAGGCAATAAAGTGGCAATAAAGTGTCTTGATCTTTCAAGTGTAGCATATTATAAAGTTATAATAATAAATAAATTAATTAAATCATTTCTTACACGCTTAGACATTGTCAAATAAATATCTGAGAGGGAAATATTTTAGCCATTTAAGCGTGACCTAAATTTAAACGGAAGACTATGATTACTATATAATAGAGTTATTTTTTTGCAAACAAATTCGAATTATATAGAAAACAAATCTGTGCTCCTTTCATTGTGCTAAGGAAAACAATTTGAAAATTTGACACAATAGTTTGGTCTGAACAGAACCTCTAAGCATCAGTTCCAGGATCATATTTGATATTGCCCACATATTGTCCGCAATATCCTGAAAGTTTCATCAAGATTGCTAAAAAACCTCGGAGATATGTGCCTTTTTGTATCGCAAAAAAGTGTGTATACGCAGCTTTTACACACTCTGCAGGTGAAATGTAAACCGTGCTTATATCCATATTTGGACATGTAAAACTATGCAAGCTTGCATAATGTACCCTTAACTGTGCTTTATGTACACTTTTTGCGATACAAAAAGGCGCATATCTCCGAGGTTTTTTAAGCAATCTTGATGAAACTTTCAGAATATTACGGGCAATATATGGGCAATATGATCCTGGAGTAGCTAAAATACTGCGCAAAAATGAGACAAATTGCTGACATATACCTAGAGGCCCTTCTAGGGTGCTAAATAATTCATCGAGACGAGCAAAAACCCTTATTGACCATACTGAGACTTTGTGTTGGAAAAAGTTTGGAACAAACATGAGACAAAATGCTGACATACTGCGAAAATGAGACAAATTAATGCTGACATAAGCTTAGGACGTTTTGTTTTGAGGTTTCATTGGTAGTTCTAAGTCAATGCCGGACGAAAAATCGGTTCTAGTTGCAGGTAAAACATGTCAGCAAATTGTCTCATTTTTGTTCCACTTTTGGCGAAACATCATAATATGCGTTGATCGGAAAGAAAGTGGTAAAAGATCGGTAAAATTAAGATCTGTTTCGCGCGCCGCGTCATTTGATAAATTAAAACGCGCGCGCGCGAAAAGCGCGCGTTATGCGCACAAGTTATTAAAATTATTTTGAGGCGCGTGCGCAAAATTCCAAAATTGAAGGGTAAAATAAATTGCCCCAATGCTCCACCTTAATTCGATTCCAGACGAAATACGAATTTAGTCAAAAGTACATATATGATGGCTGGTACTTGATAAGTAAGACTCAAGACCTATGTAGGATACTGATTTCTGTACTGCTATCAGATCAAAGTAGCCATGCTACACTCAGCTTTTGCTCTCAAAGAGAAACCCTGTGAAATCCCAGACAAAAAGGTGTCAGTTGGTCATAATAGAGCAGTATGACGAACTTGGAACTGGTTTCAGTTCGTCTTTCAGTTTTAGTTTCCTAATTTCTAATCTACATCTTGGCTGTAATCATACTCGTCCCAATAGCAATGGCCTGTTCAGAACCCCTCATACTAGTTGTTTAACATGTCGTTACACAAGGATCTCCACTGAGGTCACCGATTTAGGTTATTACTATTACAACAAACGCTAAATTAATATCCTCTGTGAAATAGAAATTTTTCCTCGGAATTGACAATTGATGCCAACACAGTACTGTACAACTTACCTGGTTTAGGAGTATAGGGAAAGTTCTTGAGGGGCGCCCCAATGCTCTTCACACTTTGTAGTATTTGGGATGTGGAGGAGGAGAGAGTGCTTTGGGAAAAGGGTAGCAGGTTTATGAGATACGACGCAGCAGCAACCCTGGAAAATGTATTTGGTGAACAAAGCATTATTTAACAAATACATTAAGACACGCACCTATTGGGTCCATTTTGGGATACTCCCAGAGGGCGTTAGCCCGAGGGATGTATCTGGTTGTGGCCCGAGCCCGTAGGGCGAGGGTCTAAACCAATATTGACCCGATCAGGCAAGTGTCTGTATATTATAGACCCGCATGAAAACGTCAGAGGGTTCTATAAAGTTTGAATTTCTAAAAGAATAATACGTTCTTTTTGTTTGATTTGCAGTAGTAAAACAAGCCAATATCATGAATATCAACACATGTCCTATAATGAAACTAAAATCTATCGATTCCTAAGCAGCATAAGTAAGTAACTATGCAATGCTGTCATACTTGGAGGTAACAGGTTTTTGGTTGACATAGTTGAATATTATTTTGTTGAAAGGGTTGAGTTCCTGAGGCTGCGCCATCTGACACAAGAGAAAGATACTGTTAATCACTTCACAGTCACTTTCTAACAAGTACTCGTGTTGTAGCAACACAGAAATGCACTGCCCCATCTGAAATTTTTACTTGACTTACTTGACTTATTGTAGTGAAGAAGTTAGAAAGTAAATTAGAGAAGTAAAATGTATTAATTCTTCAAATTAATTCTCAATGCAGCCAGCAGCGTCAGTTTAGTTAGAATTTCCGTCGATGTAGTGATGTTGAAGAACAGAATATGTAGGGTATCTTCGAATCGATTTATCAGGAAATGAAATCCCTTTGAGTTTACCTTGAAATGAAGACATTTCGGGCAGAAAAGCTCAAACTTTTTCCATAAATTCTCCAACGTCTCTTCTGTTTTCTTAATGATATCAGTAACATCTATCATGTCAGAAGGTTCCATGATTCAAGCTAATTATAACAAGACGTTAGAAAAAAGATAACAGAGATGAGAAATTATCAAAATGAACTGAAGCGTCAATAGATGATATCGTCTTATCATGTAGAATAGAATACATGAAATCAAAATTACTATTTAAACGAGAGTAAAACTCCAAATGGGTTAAAGAAATACCTTAAAAGCCAACAAGTGTGTTACAATAAAGGTGTAACAATGTTACCAGTTACATGTTCAAATGAAAAACTCAGAGATAATGCAATAAACCCAAGAGACTTAAAGAAAATAAATATTAACAGAAAGACAACAACTCAGGAATAAGCCACATGATGTAAATAAAGACGTAATTTATAGATTCATATAATTCTCTCGGAGTTACTTGATCTCACACTTCCTCATGGAGGGCGCCGTGACCCCCTTGCCATTGATCTTCCACTGCACGCCCTTGTACATCGCATACCCATCCTCAGACACCAGGAAATCTGGCTGAATAGCTTCGAATATCTGGAGAGCATGGAAATGATAAAATATGCCACGTAACTGTGGAGGGTGACTGATGATACTTCCGATTACTTTTCAAAGCCCTTTGTGGTACCGGGAGTCAAGCGGTTTTAATCAATCAATTATTGCATTTGGTAGTGCAATTTACAACTAAAATGTTTGATTAAACTCCTACTTCCGAGTTCTGATTGATCAAACGTATTAAATCTAAATTAAAAAGGTTATTTTCATTTGACTGCCAAGGAATTTTGATATTATCTTGATTTCATCATGAAATGAGGTATGAGATATTGCTGACCTTTTTCTTGGGGTTGAGCTGAGAGTCGGGAGTTCCAGGATACCCCTCTACTGTGACCACATCGCCTGGTTTGGAGTCAGGGGTGGGACCAGGATCTCACAGTTGTCCGGACTACTGGCACACATCACCATGCCGTACGAGAAGATACCTGCGTGTTGTCAGAAGTCGGAATTCAAGAATTTCTAGAAGTTCCAGATCTAGCAGTGATGGAAAGTTTGAAGTCACAGAGTTTGTGGTGTTGCCGAGTCACATACTATTGTCAAGTCACAACAAACACTGGTTTCACGTCACAGCAAATACTGGTGTCAATTCACAACAAATACTGGTGTCAACTGTCACAACAAATACTGGTGTCAAGTCACAGCAAATACTGGTGTCAAGTCACAACAAATACTGGTGTCAAGTCACAGCAAATACTGGTGTCAAGTCACAACAAATACTGGTGTCAAGTAACAGCAAATACTGGTGTCAAGTCACAGCAAATACTGGTGTCAAGTCACAGCAAATACTGGTGTCAAGTCACAACAAATACTGGTGTCAAGTAACAGCAAATACTGGTGTCAAGTCACAGCAAATACTGGTGTCAAGTCACAACAAATACTGGTGTCAAGTCACAGCAAATACTGGTGTCAAGTCACTAAAAATACTGGTGTCGAGAAGTCAGAATTCAAGAATAGCAACACGCATCTATGAAAGTAGTTGTGCTGTAAGAGCCATCACCTCTCATTTTGGCAGGTTTTAGGTTGCACATGACGACACAGGGTCGCTGCTGCATTTCCTCCAGAGAGTAGTTCTTGACCAGACCACTGAGAATCTGCCGGGGTTCTGCCTCCCCGCAGTCTATCGTTTCAACGTAGAGACCATCAGCCTCAGGGTGATTAGTGGCGGACCTGGAAGGGTGAGAGAGGTCAGGAAGAGGGATTGGGGATAACACATGTGTATGGTGGCTCAAACCCGCCACCAGAAAAAAATGAAAATTTTTTTCAAATTTTAAAAAAAAATTTAAAAAAATATTTTTTTTAATTTTAAATTTTGTTTTAATACTCTAGTAGCTGGCCCAAGATGAGTATGCATATGCTCTTTTAGGCAGTTTCTCAACAGGATATGTTAGTTTGATGCCTAAGAAAGCACCCTGGGGTACTGCCGCATGTCGGAAGTGGTAGGATCACTCCGAAAATGACCACGCCCTTTTTTGCTTGTCGCGACCATGGGAAAATTTTTGAAACCCCATTCTTTCTCTAATATAGCCATGTTGGGTATCAAAATAGGGGTTTTCGAGGACGCTGAATCGATTCCATGCATTATTTAATGCCTCAGCTATACCGTTTTTGAGATATCTTCAAAAAACCATATCTTCGATGGGCGTGTGTATGAAAAATGATTATGAAATGAAAAAAGATACTATTTTCCACCATGTGGTCAAGTAGATAATCAAAATAGGGCTTATCTTGGTCACTGAGTCGATTCCGGGTGTTACTGAAGTCCTCAGAAACTTGTTTGATACGAAAAAGTCAAAAATACACTTTTTCATGGTGTATGAAAGTATGAGAAATTATGTTCTCCGACATTAAAAAGTCCAATGCATTCCATTACTACAGTTGTTGAATGTTGAATGTATCAAGATAGACATAACTGAGGCTACTAAGGTAATAGGCTTGCCAACCTCCTTGCTGAACCTGCCCGTGGAGCAGGCCAGGTGGCTCCAATGGAAGATGCTGAGAGACGACGTATGTAGCAAGGAGTTTCTCCTTTACAGGGGAGATAGGCCACTCCAAGCAATCCAAGAAACTCCAGACAGCTTACCCCAGCTTTAGGTGATCTTCCAGCCCTCCGACAGAGCACTCTTCAACAGGTGATTGATAAACGAAGCGGGCACAAGACAGCCTTGGGATTGGAAAATCTACTTCTTGTAACCGCACTACCTCAAGAACCTTCACTCTTCAATCCTGTTTCAAAATTTCTAAAACATACCAGGCTGAGCTCAGGCTTAAAGTTTATATGATGCAGGATACATTCTGATACAGTAATACAGGTTACATGTTGACAGCAGCATCACATGCCTAACAGAGATAGAGGAGCAGATGGACACAGGAACTCAGCTGCTTGATTTACAGGCAATCGGAACTTCCTTCTCAAGATAACAAGATCTCTTCAAAGGGTTAACCCATGTCCACAATGGACAGGAAACCCAGGAAACATAGCAGCCCTATCAGAAGCTGGAATCAACAGGCAGTTTCCAACGGCAGTGGTGAGTCACCACTGATACAATAGTGAAGGGAAGCACAGCAAAACCACTTTAACGCTACAGAGCTCTACTTACAGAGCTCTACTTACAGAGCTCTACGTACAGAGATAACACTTCATGGTATTTTTTATTATTATTTGAGACGGTAGGCTAACTAAAGCCTCCGTAACGCCCCCAACCCCACGGATCTGGAGGAAATATATGCACTCTTCATGGTATTACTGGTATAGTATACTGGTAAAGTGTGCAGTTTGGTCGCATGATTCGTTTCTTTCATAGTTTCATCTCAAGACTCTTGAAAAATTGATTGATTCTAATCAGTTTTATCCAACTTAGCAGTTGACTTACGAATAGGAGCAAAGTAAACACGAGGACTGTAGAGAGTACAAGCACACCGTTGTTCAGTCCCAGTCTTCAAGCAGAAATGAAGTAGACAGTCACTAGATATAGGACTCCTTACATTTGGGCTACAGCTAATCTAGCTTGAAGACAGATTAAAAACCAGGATGATTAACCTGTAAAACCAGGAGAAAAAAAGATGTACAGTGTACACTGTACATTCTACTGCTGGCAACCTGGCTTTCACTCCTAAAGTGAGTTGTGGTCCTGCATCATTCCTGGGACAGTTTTCACCACCTCCGTTATCACTTGCAGCTGCAGCCCTTGAGTCTATTCCTCTACCCACCGTAATACTGGGCACCCACCTACCCTTTGCTGCTTTTGCTCCAGCACTATCCCGCTTGCAGTCCTGCTTCTCTCACTGCCTCTTTCGTCCACTGCTTCTCTCCCCACCTACTCCTTCTTTTACTTGGTTGTCAATTCTTCTTCTTGCATGTTCCATTTTTTTTCTTTTCGTCAGAGGAGGACAGCATCAGATGATCTCTTACTGATAGATCCCGTTCATTCATCCTAGGAAGGACTTAAAACAAAATCATTCAGGCGTATTATTTCCCCCTTTGCGGCTTGAATTTCGTTTATCAGTGTTAATAATGTACTCTTGAGACTTGACTCATTGTTAACTGATAACCCAGCTTTTTGCATCAGGCGTACAATAATTTGCCTTATGGTAGTTATTGGAGAACTTGATATTTTTATAACAGCTCCCAACCCCCACCATCTGTCCCGAAATAGTGAAGATAGACAGCAAGCAATAAGGAGCACAGACAAGCATGGAAGAGCGCTTCAGTCAGCAGTCAGGAGGAGAAACGCTCCAGTCTAGTGTCTACCATCTACAGTCTGAAGTTCACAGGATACTCTCTTTCATCTAAGAAGCGTTATCTTTGCTTTCAGAGGATACCTACCCAGAAACACTGTTGTGCAATACCACAGAAATAACCAATCAGGAAGTCTATCAATATTGTTAGACTTCCTAATATCATAGACTTCCTGATAGGTCATTCCTGTGGTATTACTCGAGTGTTTCTTTTCCTGGTAGTAGATATGGATGACCTGCATTGTCTCCAGATCTACGTCCCAGTACCCTGCAGTTCTCCTCAGTTACTTGCTCTCTCCTAATCATCTTGATTTGCCACTATCTGCCTAGTGAGTTGCTATGTACCACTCACCATGCCTCTGGTTCTGTTGACTATTCGTTTTTCTCTATTGAGGTGGACTACCCAAAATTTTTGGAACAAGCGAGTCATTTTCATTCAATAGCTTATCAGCATTCAATATCAAATCATGGAGTACCAAATTACTAAGGTCAAAGGATCAAGTCTCACTTTCTTTGGTCTCAGAGGCAATGAAAAAGTGTATTTTTGACTTTTTCGTATCAAATAAGTTTCTGAGGACTTCAGTAACACCTGGAATCGACTCAGTGACCAAGATAAGCCCTATTTTGATTATCTAGTTGACCACATGGTGGAAAATAGTATCTTTTTTCATTTCATAATCATTTTTCATACGCGCACCCATCGAAGATATGGTTTTTTGAAGATATGGTTTTTTGAGGCATTACATAATGCATGGAATCGATTCAGCGTCCTCGAAAACCCCTATTTTGATACCCAACATGGCTATATTAGAGAAAAAATGGGGTTTCAAAAATTTTCCCACGGTCGCGACAAGCAAAAAAGGGCGTGGTCATTTTCGGAGTGATCCTACCACTTCCGACATGCGGCAGTACCCCAGGGTGCTTTCTTAGGCATCAAACTAACATATCCTGTTGAGAAACTGCCTAAAAGAGCATATGCATACTCATCTTGGGCCAGCTACTAGAGTATAAAAAAAATTTTTAAATTTTTTAAAAAAATTTTGAAAAAAAAATTAAAAAATTTAATAACTAAAAATCATGGCTCAAACTCGTGGCGGGCTCAAACCCGCCACGAAAACTGAAACTGAAAATGAAAATCGTTTTTTATTCAAATCACGTACGAACTTTTTGTGCGCCGCGCAAAAATTTTTAAAATTAATTTGAAAAACGAAATCGCTTCATCTTGAAACATCATGAAAAACGCGTTTGGCGTTCACGCGTTACGTTAAGTTCATAATGTTGTTAGCAAAATGATATGAGCAGCAGCCAAATTCAAGTCCCAACGGCAAAGCTCTCGACCAGTCCATCAACCTTTCCAAGTCGACGCGATGATACCCCTTTCATTCCCACTGGGCCAGAGCTGGGCTATCTGTAATCCTTCTGTGTCATTCTTCTCAATGGGCGGGGCTGTTGCAGTCACCTTATTTCTCAATTTGCATCACAGGACAGAGCCGCCTGTTGTTACCCATTGAGACGACGCCTGCCATTCTCCTCAATTATGTAGAATTGAATAGAATGACAGGCGATCAGCAGGCGGCCCAGCCCATTGACTCATTGAATAGAATGACAGGGGATCCATCCTCTGAGAATGATGTCATGCTACACCAGCCATTGAGGGGAACTACAGGCGGCTCCACCATTTGGAGAATGTGATGAAGCCCCCGCCCATTGAGAAGAATAAGAGGACAATCAAACTGTTTAGGAGTTTAGTACCTTCAATGGATAGGGCCATCAGTCATTGTTATCAATGGGCGGGGATGCCTGTCATCCTTCTCAATGGGTGGGCTGCCTGTCATTGATTTACTAAAAATCCTAAGCAGGCGGATTCGTCTCTTATTCTTCTCAATAGGTTGGGCCGCTTCACATTCCTTCAAATGGGTGGGGCCGCCTGTTATTCCCTCAATAATGGGTAGATCCCTCGTTATTCTATTCAATGGGCTGGGGTGCCTGCTGATTGCCTGTCATTCTACAAGTACACAATTGAGTAGAAAGGCTGATGGACTGGTCGAGAACTTTACTGTTGGGACGTGAATTTGGCTGCTGCTCATATCATTTTGCTTACTTATACATTATGAACTTAACGTAACGCGCGAACGCCAAACGCGTTTTTCATGATGTTTCAAGATGAAGAGATTTCGTTTTTCAAATTAATTTTAAAAATTTTTGCGCGGCGCACAATAAGTTCCTACGTGATTTGAATAAAAAACGATTTTCATTTTCAGTTTTAGTTTTCGTGGCGGGTTTGAGCCATGATTTTTAATTTAAAAATTTTTTTTAATTTTTTTTTCAATTTGAAAAAAAAATCTAAAAAAATTAAAAAAAAAATTTAAAAAAAATTTAAAATTAAAAAAATTATTTTTTTCAATTTTTTTTCAATTTTTTTTCAATTTTTTATTTAATTTTTTTTTAATTTGAAAAAATTTTTCATTTTTTCTGGTGCTGGGTTTGAGCCACCATACATGTGTGTTATGTGTACACATGGATTGATTGATAAGAACGCGTAAAATACTGTACTTACGATAGAAATTCTATGAAAAGTAAATTGCGCGCACGTTCACCCTAAAGTCCGCGTCTTTATCAATCTCTTCATCGATCGAGGGATGCCTGTGCACGCATATGGGCAATCCGAAAAAATAATCAGAGGGCTGAGGCCACAGGGAAAGGCAGTGGGGTGGGACAGGGTAAGAGGTGAAAGTGAATAAGTAGTCAATAGTTATGGGTAAAAGTGAGGGTCAATGGTTAAAGTTAAATAAAAGTGAGGTGTAAAGGGCAAAAGTGGGGGTCAATGCTTAAAAGGGGTAAAAGTGAGGGTCGATGGTTAAAGTTAAATAAAAATGGGGTATAAGGGGTAAAAGTGGGAGAACACTTCCTTGGAAAATCCCATTTCACGTTGATGAGCAGTATTGAGGTTGGTAATGGATGACCACCATCCAATTATAATGATAACAAAGGGCTTAACATAGACGTTCAATGAATAACTGCGAGAGACTATTCACGTGACACGTTGCGTTATTAAACGAACAAAGGGATTAATAATTAGTTTAATTAACGAAGTGATTGCAATAAGCGATCGAGTGGGTTACACAAAAACCAGGATTTGGCTTTGCAGTATAAACCATCCAAGGTTTGCAATTTCGTGTTTGTGTGCAGAGTTTTCGTTTTAAAATAACGGTTTGAGTGACTTTGTCGTCCTATCTATTTAATTCCAACTAATTCTAGTACAAAGCTTAGTAGTAGTAGTAGGAAATTAGTACTATTCCAAATCAGTTCTATTTTTGAAACAATTTAATAGCCAAAAGAACTTTTGAACCGATGGCGATTGTATGGGAAATGGGAAATTCTCCAAAATAGCAATTTGTATACTTGTAAACTTGTAGTTGCTGTTTTTATGGTGGTACGTTGTAGTTTTCTCTACGATTTTAATTGATCAATCAGGGCACAGATTATCTTAATTTCATAAGTATTTTTTGATTCACTGATTTATATATATTCATGGCGTATTGCACAACAACGCTGTGTCCTGCTAATTCCAGCAATGTACGTCACTTAGAACCATTTTGTCTGCTAATGTAATGTAACACCAGTTCTCTCCACAGGGTCATGTATTTATCACTGGGTGTCGCACTGATCTTTCCAGTTGCAAGCTATCTGATAATCAACTTCCTTCTTTTCCTGCAAAGGCGGAGTTTCCGACACATTCCATCCCTTCCCATACCCTGGAGCTTCCAATGGTTCAAAGGCCACGAGCCCGAGTTTTCTAGAAGAGTACAGGCGGACAGAAACAAGCACAAGGGTATAGTGATGGGCGAAATGGTACCCGAAGGCAACTCCACAATCAACATCCTCTTCCTGTACAACCAAGGCCTGATTCTGGTGACTGATGTGCCCATCATTGCAAAGCTCATGACGGATAGGAAGGTCTACACGAAGAGACCGCTCTTCGGGATCTGGGATTCCATGGACGGGGTCCGCATTGGTGGGAAATACGGACTCATTGGAGACATCGGAAGCGAGGTGTGGGCAGCCAAGCGACGGGTTGAGGACAAAGCCTTCAGTAAAGGAGCCCTCAAGGAGACGATGGAGGGAATGATTAGGATAAGCCATAGTTTCATTGATGCCATGCAAAGGAAGGCTGATGCAGGTGAAACTTTTGATATGAACGGTCCCCTAACGCTGTCAGCAATGCAGACAATCGCAAAGTGTGGCTTTGAACTGACCGATGAGGTTATAAAGGAACAAACTGATTTGATTCTAGATGCTTTAAACGCTGCTAACGTGTGCATGGGACTTAACATGAAGGACCCAGTAGGCTTCAGGATGCCTTGGAAATATAAGCACGAGAAGGCGGAGATGAGGAAGTATGTGGTGCCAGTACGGGAGTTCATAAAGAGGACATTGACTGCAGACATGGAGAGAGTTAGGAACAAGAACACTATTGTGGCACACCTCATCCGAGCACACGATGTCTCGGATCAGCTAACTTTGGATGACATAGTGGATGAGTGGGTGATTTTCTTTGCAGCCGGAATGGAAACCACTGCAACCACCATGGCAGGAGTGGTTTGGCACCTTGTCCGGCATCCTGATGTCTATCAGAAGGTACAGGACGAAGTTGATAGGGTCTACGGTGACAAAGAGGACCTGGAATTTGACGATCTGAACCAGTTAGTTTACCTGGAAATGGTTATTAAAGAAAGCCTTAGATTGAAAGGACCAGCACCTGTTGTTGCCAAGCAAATGGCTGATGACATGAGTGTCACAGTTAACGATTGGTACTTCCCAAAGGATTCTAAATTCACCATCCTGGTTCACAAGATACACAGAGATCCTTTGTACTGGGATGATCCCCTCAAATTTAACCCAGAAAGATTCGCTCCTGGAAAGCAAATAACCCCCTTTTCTTACATGCCCTTCTCTGCTGGTCAAAGAAACTGTGTTGGTAGACATTTTGCCATGGTAGAAATGAAAGTATTACTATCACAGCTGGTTAGAAACTTTGTTGTTACCAATGGCAGACCTAGCGAAACTGACCTGATTTTGACTGGGGATTTTACTCAATATCCAATGGGAGGTATCTATGTGAACATTCGCAATAGGAACGTATGAATGCGTTATTGGCAATGACTTCTATTATTAAAGTACATTTAAGGTAACAGAATATAATCTACTATTAATCGAAAGAGGCAGTTCAAGGTAGGAGCCTCCACCCTCCCAGAAAATCTGACATACTGGGAGTTGAAAACCCGCGATTTTTTTGCAGGGTGGTAGAAAAAAGGTGTCTTCGTATTGCTACATTCTTCTTTTTGCGTAAAGGCTTTAGATTTTCCGTAATTAATGCTCAAAGTTGGACAAAGGGTCGCGAAAAACAAGATCGAGTTATAGGTTTGATTCACCAGTTGCGCGCGTGGCTATGGATACATGCGCTAGCGCGCAAAACTGCACGTGCATTTTAACGAATCTACCATTTCGTTATTGTGTATTTTGGAAACGTTTCCATTGTTGAAATTCATAATTAACGTTCCCAATGGAATTTTCGAGTTTGGTAAAAAGAGTACGACTGCAGGAGACAATCAATATTTTAGGGGAGGAGAAAAGGTAAGAGTTGAACATTATGTTCCATAGTGAACATCAGCAATAATTCATTCATGTGAAGATATTAATTGTAGTTTCGATGGTTTGCTGCGATAAATCGACGAATGAAAAATTCATATTTTTGAAGCAAGAAGTGGGTTAAAAACAGATAAAATTGCGAACAATTTTGATTTCAATGAGCTTGGATTCAAATTTGTTGCCCATCTATTCTCCTAATCTTAACTTTAGATTAAAAAAGATTTTTCTTGAGTTCTTCTTAATTACCAACTGTTTGCTCGAGGTTAATATGCAATCGTAATTTTTTTTCATTTATTTTCAAAGCCTATGTGAATATTTCGCAATTTCGTTACGTTGCATTCCCACCCCCAGTAACAAAAATTGCATCAATGACTTACTTAGTGTTAGATATCACATTTGACACTTCCAAACTTTAAAAAACGCAATTGATCATGTTTCAGTTTCATACGTTTTACAAACATTTGTTTTTGTCAGTAATTTCTATAATTCAATATTTACGAAATCTGCGTTGTGATCCGTGAATTTTGAAAATACTGTGTATGTCCATATTTTAAGAAACCAGTTCCTGGTAAGGGCAATTATATGTTACCATTGTGGTACTCTGTAGCCAGCATTGAAATGGTCGGGTGTCCTACATGACTTAGAAGGCCCAACGGGCCTTCTAGTATGATATAATTTATATATATAATATATTCTGTTACCTTATCAAATGTCTTAATACTTTAATAACAGTAACTTCAAATTCTGTTTGTCTCCTTTTTTCGAAAATATGAATTATTCATTTGAACTATTGTTCTCTTTATTTTCTGCCAATTGCATTTCAATTCGCAATGAAGGGATTTCCTGCGAAGAAGGGTCATCTGGGACCTGGGTGAATACTGAATAATTAGATATATTCGTGCTGCACAATTCGCATCTCAAAATAACCTTGAGTGGATAGTTCATTGATTGTGCTAGTGCTCATTCTATATAATATGTAAGAATGAGTTGAGAGTCCAGATTATCAAACTGTGGCCCAGTGATCAGTGGAATATGTTTGGCTGGGAATCTAGGTACTGTAGAAAGTGGCTGCATTATTTTTGGTAAAAACTGGCTGGTTTTTGCAAGCCACGGCTCAATGTGGCAGAAATTTATCCAGTGATTACCGGTTTCTGCTGGCAAACCGATAGAAGCAACAGCGTTTTTCGATTCATAATGAAGACCCTCTTACGTTTTTAGTATGGTCATCATTAATAATTGAAAAATTCCGACCAAAGTCAAATATAGACCATGTCGTGGTTACTTTGGGAATGAAATGGCTAGTTTGAAAATGCAGCAGCTTGTATCCAGAATGTAGTGGCTGGGGCCGCTAGATTGGGAATACCCGCAATAAATCTCTTGCTTCTCTACTTACTTACTTTGTTGAGTTTCGTAGATTCCTCTATCAGGCCATCGCAGCTCATACCCGAGCAGAAGGAGCTGTCTTGTAGCCATTCCATTCCAGAAGTGAGTTCCCGTTTCTTGTACTGTCCGGGGACATCAGGGAAGGAAATGACGAACGCTGTGAGCAACGACTTGAGCGCCCAGGATATCCTCGATTGTGTGCAGACTGGCTGGGATTGTGTTCCATAATCACAGCAAATGAACTGTCAAAAAGCGTCTGGTTGTGTTGACTTCACGTTCTAGAAAGGCTGGGCACCATTGCTCTGTAGCCATGTCGTGGTGTAGTGAGAACTTGATGCTGGTATCATTTGGACACTTGCCGTGCAACACTTTCCACATGTGTATAATGATGTACCGTTCTCTTCTTCTTTGTAAGGACATCAGGTTCAGGGCTTGCAGCCTTTCCCAGTAGTTCAAATGACGAACACTTTTGAATTTTTGCAGTGAATGTACGCTGCACACTCTCCAATTCCTGAATATCAGCACGTTTTGGGGTGTTCCATAAGGGACAGCAGTACTCGAGGTGACTTCTGACAAGAGATTTGTAGACTTGTAGAGAGTCATCAACGTCAGTTTGTCTCTTGTCTTGAATGCACTTAAAACCCAAGCCGCGACTTTTCGAGCACGTTCTGCGATCACATTGACATGAGAGCTCCAAGAAAGGTCCGCTGAGACAATAACCCCAAATCCTTAACTTCTTTTGAGGGGTAGAGCATGTTACCACTTGAAACTTGATATGTTTGTGTCAAAACAGCAAACGGTAGGTTGAGCAGGGACAGTGTCTATGAACAAGAAGCTCAAACTTATCCTCATGTAGTGCCATATTGTTGCACTTCGCCCAATCAACTACACTGTTGAGATCATGTTGCAATGTCTCAGTATCATCGAGTTTGAAGATATGCCGCAGTATACGAGTGTCATCTGCGAAGAACCTTATGATCGATCCTGTTACACATAGCTGCATATCGTTGATGAAAATGATGAACAACAGTGGGCCTAATACAGTCCCTTGTTTACTCCACTCAGGATGACAGCAGTGATTGATGAAACTCCATCTAACACTACACGCTGCTCGCGGTCAGTCAGGAACGAACCCATTTCACCAAGTTGTCGTGAAATCCAAGCCTTTTCATTTTCATGAGCAGAAGTCGATGGTCCACTTTATCGAAAGCTTTGGCGAAATCGAGGTAAATTGCATCTGTGTCAGCATTCTGAACTAAGCCTTGAACTATATCATCGACATGACTTAGTAGCTGGGTAAGGCAGCTTCTTCCCGCTCGGAAGCCGTGTTGGCTGTCACCAAGGATGGTTTTCCTCGATGTAGTCAACCATAACTTTCCGGAGAACACGCTCATAAATTTTATGATGTGGGAAGTGAGAGCAACGGGTCTGTAGTTTGCCGCCTTTGCACGGTCACCTTTCTTGTACAAGGGGGGTGATGTATGTTTCGTAGAATTTTTGGCACGATACCACACTCAAATGATTCCTTCCAAATAATCCTTATTGGGCGACACAGTTCTCTGAACAGTTCTTCAAGAGTATCGCTGTGACACCATCAGGTCCACTGGAAGAACTCAGGGGGATACTGTTGATTGCAGAGATGATATCTTCATCACTAAAATCAAAGTGTGGCAATTCCTGTGGGTGCTGTATTGAGGGCGGAGAGAAAGAAGGATCCTTAAAACACTTGGAGAGTCTGGGTCACTGAAAACTGAGCAGAACTGCTCTTGCAATAAATCAGCCATCTTTTGGGGGTCTGTGGTGATTTCTTGCTTTTCATTGAACAGCATATTGATACTTGAACGTATCTTTGAGAGAGACTTAGCATAGCTGTAGAAAAACTTGGGATTTGTTTTGATTTTTTCTAGAGCTCTAGCCTCCTTTTCATCCATACTCTTGTTGTGGGCACACATGATGTCATACTGAAGTAGGGCAACAGTGTTTCTCACATTCCTGATATGGTCCTCTGGAGCGTTTCTGTCAATGAGGGCCTGCAAACGGGCCTGCTGCCTTTTTCGCCTGCGCCGTAAAGCATTGAAATTTTTAGGGCGACCAGTGGGGACACTTTTTCGTGGGACACACGAAGAGCAAACTCGAAAGAGTGTATCCGTGAAAGTTGCTGGAAACTCCTCGAAAGAGCATGTGGAACGAAGAAGCGACCAGTCTACTTCTTCTAATTTGCTCCGTAGCATGTCAAAGTCAGCTTTGTAGAAGTCGAGTGATCCGAAGGAGCTTTTGTCAAACGAAGGGACCTCAGATTTCTCTTCAGCCAACGGATTCCAAGCCAGTATGACATCCACTAACTGGTGATCTGACATGGTTGTTGACTCTGATCGGACATTGGTTACAAGTCTGTCATTGTTCGTTATGAACAAGTCCAAAGTATTGGTACCTCTGGTGGGGCACTTCACATACTGACTCAGTAAGTTGCCTGACATGAATAAAAGAAGTCTCAGTCCTTCTTATTATAAAATATGTTCATATTTTCGGCAATTTTGGCTTTTACTCTTACTGGGATCATTTAAACGTACAATATCAACTTTTAGAGATTCCGTTTGTCATTACGAGGGAAGAGTACCAGAGGCGTAAGTGATATTTATTTGCTCAGTGCCACGCTGGTTTAATAGCTAAATATATAGTAGAATAAGCAGTTGCTTCATCAAATATACTTTCTGATAAATTCCGATTCCCCTCTCATTTGCGACAAAATGAGAAGTAGCGACAAAACTTAATTTCACGTAATTTTGTCGCAAATTATAGGAAAATCAGAGTTTTAATCAGAAATCATCTGTAAAACATGCGACTCATGAATATCGCCCCATCCCAATATCTTAATAGCTCGAATAGATAAAATAAGTGAATGTCACTTGGCAAATAAATCCTCAACCTCATCATACAAGGTTATTACAAAAGTATCTTCTGTGACCCAAAGTAAAACGAACTCAGCCCAGGAGGACGAAACTTTGAGGCAAGTCCCCCGATATTTTCTTATTCTATCAAAAAAACATTCTTTTTAGTACTTCAGTACTTATTCCTGAAAAATTATATATGAACTGATTTAGAGGCATGACAGAAATGACGAAAAATGAATGCTACCTCTTACAATTATTGCATATAAGTTATATTTAGATTATATTCGCATTTATCTTATACGTATATTTTCTTTTGATTGACCATTATTAAGGAATAATTGGTAATCAGACTGACTGGGACGGAAGATATATTCCAGATGGATTGTTTTTAAAAACGGTGGCAGAGGTCGGTCGATGATCAATGCTGAGTCGGTGGTAACATTAGTTACTGTAATTTTGAAATTGACCGTTCACAAAAGAGAAGGTTTACAAAAGTGTACAATTTAACCGAGTCGAATATAGGTACTTAGGTACCCATATGTGTGCAGACCGCTCGAGGTACATAGCAGATTACAAAGACAGTGAACAAAACAAAATTGTCCAATGTCAGTATCAGTAGGATAATCAGTTTTCAGAACTAACATCATCTTGAAATCAAAACGGAACAAAACGCATATGGTTCAGCATGACTAAGCAAACAAAATATCATATCATCTACAGTAACAGTGTTACAGTATAATTCTTCCCCACAAAAATCTTGAAAATATATCATTCATAAAAGAAACAAACAAAAATTTATATATATCAAATATTCATTTTATCAGAGTTTTTATTGTTAATCAACTCAAAATCAATATCAATAACTTTCCATGCACGATGGATGAAAGTCCTCTTTATGGTCCTACTTCCACGAAAAGCCTCCAATGTTGTGCGTAGGAGTGAGAAACGAAGACGTCTCCGGATGAATGCCATCACTGAGCTGTAACTTTCGTTCCTTTTCCCAGCACGACAAAGACTAACCGACGTGACGAAGTTCTATTTTTCTATTTTTCACTCTGCTCCTTCATAAAAATGAATATTTGATTTCGTTGTCATAACTTTTGATCTGATTGGAATTTTTGATGCAGTTAAAGGTAACAAATCACTTTGAATTGTGTTTAAAATTTGCAAACGAGGTCTACGTAGCTGTTTGAGCTGTGTATTTGCAGTCCCAACGGGTTTGCTAGTCTCTTATATAACGTCGCAAATCGTGTTTGTTTTTTGAACGTCACGCCCCATGGCAACGTGCGTGCAGTGGGAAAATGCATGTGCAGATTAATTGCGCGCGTTCATTTCGGTTGAATGCTGTTTTCATTTCGTTGCTCCGTAACTTTTGATCTGATTGGAATTTCTTGATGCGGTAAAAAGTATTCAATCAATTTGAATTGCGGGATTTGAAATTTTCGAACGAGGTGCAGTAAGGTTTTTCTTTTCAGGTAGCCACAGGCCCACCCTAGGATGCTGGGTTTTTTCGTCGTTCAGGCCCACTTCCTTCCACCACTGTCCCACTTTTAGTATAAACTTGATCACAAAAACAGGCCCATTTGAGACATCACAGGCCCATTTGAGATGATGCAAGCCAATTTGAAACAGCACTGGCCAATTTATGACAATGTATGCCCATTAATTGATACATCTCAGGCCCATTTGTTATGTATAATATGTATAATGTATATAACTTCACGGACATTAATGTTATTATTGCTCGTGGAGTTTTAGGTCTGTTAAATAACTTGACAAAAGTTGGATTTTGCAAGTTGAAATATTTTCGTAGGGTGAATTAAACCAAACCTGTGCTTTTTACTAATCCTTCGTACTTTTTATCCTGTTGAGCATTTCATGATGATTCCCACTCGAACGAAAATACGGAAAAAATTGTAATTTGCAAGTGTCCCAGGTATAAAAAATTGTAACTTCTGTTATATAAAATTTCTCATCAGCAGAAATTTGCAAATTCTCAAATCATGCGACATAGGCGTGTTTTATAAAGTTCTGAATATTTGAAAGATATTATTGGCTGACTGCCTTTGCCTCAAGAAAACAGAATTTGAACAGTGTTGAGCTGTACATTTTACACATTCAGAATGAGTCGAGTCTCATAAAGCTCGAAAATCTAAACAGCCTAAAGAGCTAAAGGACTAGTAAGGTTTTTCTTTTCAGGTAGCCACAGGCCCACCCTAAGGATGCTGGGTTGGTTTTCGTTGTTCAGGCCCACCACTGGCCTACTTTTAAGCAGAAACTTGATCACAAAAACAGGCCCATTTGAGTCTTCACAGGCCCATTTGAGATAATACAAGCCCATTTGAAACAGCACTGGCCAATTTATGACAATGTATGCCCATTAATTGATACATCACAGGCCCATTTGATACATAATATGTATATAACTTCACGGAAATTAATATTATTTATGTCCATTTGAAACAGCACTGGCCAATTTACTTGACAAAAGTTGGATTTTAATTGAAATATTTTCACAGGCCCAGGATCGTTCACATATTATATTAATCACCTAAATTAATATTATTTATTCCAAATGATTTTAAGTCCATGTTATTAACAAATACAACTACTGACAAAAGTTGATTTTGCAAGTTGAAATATTTTCGTAGGGTGAATTAAACCAAACCTGTGCTTTTTACTAATCCTTCCTACTTTTTATCCTGTTGAGCATTTCATGATGATTCCCACTCGAACGAAAATACGGAAAAAATTGTAATTTGCAAGTGTCGCAGGTATAAAAAATTGTAACTTCTGTTATATAAAATTTCTCATCAGCAGAAATTTGCAAATTCTCAAATCATGCGACATAGGCATGTTTTATAAAGTTCTGAATATTTGAAAGATATTATTGGCTGACTGCCTTTGCCTCAAGAAAACAGAATTTGAACAGTGTTGAGCTGTACATTTTACACATTCAGAATGAGTCGAGTCTCATAAAGCTCGAAAATCTAAACGGCCTAAAGGGCTAGTAAGGTTTTTCTTTTCAGGTAGCCACAGGCCCACCCTAGGATGCTGGGTTGGTTTTCGTTGTTCAGGCCCACCACTGGCCTACTTTTAAGCACTGGGTTTGGTTGTTAAATACGCATTTTTCAAAAAGTACAATACGTATTTTTGGCAGAAACTGTCGTACTTTTTCGGCTAAAATTTTGAAACTTGATCAAACAAAAACAGGAATGTATTGGTCGCGCCATTTGAATGTTAACTCACAGGCCCATTTGAGATAATACAAGCCCATTTGAAACAGCACTGGCCAATTTATGGCAATGTATGCCGATTTATTGATACATCACAGGCCCATTTGAGACATAAAAAAGCCCAAATGAGACAACACGGACCCGTTTGAGACAAAACAGGTCCATTTGAGACAACACATGCCAATCTTGGACATTGCAGGCCCAAACTTTTACAGTTTTACCAACCCCTACCCCCTTTAACCTTTTACCGAAAACTCCTCGGATTTCGAAATGGAAGACAAAATTTCAAAATCAAGAAAAAAGCTCGTTCTAGGATGCCAGCCACCACCGCATCCAGGAAAGAAAAACCTTAGGAAAAATAGGTGGTATTCGTCATCCTAACTTACCTCTTTGAGATATGATGATGACGTCATCAAAACGCATATTTTACTTGCACGCCTATAAGCTTGGGTACATTGTTTTAATTCGTTTGGTTCTTCAATTTTTCTCTCCTTTTGTTTGTAATTCAAAGCAACAATGGCAGTAAGAATAATGCAGCAATGACGGAATGATTATGTAATGATTCGAAAAGGGGATAATTTGACCGTGTTCAGAGTTGATGTTCATATCAGTATGATGTCATGTTAGAATTTAGAATTAGATTTTACTGAAAATTGGAAGTCGTTGATTGAATGATTGGGATAAGAAAAAATTTCCCAAGACTTGTCAAAATCTAATATAAAGCAATGTTATGTTTGACACTTTCCAATAAATCTTGAGCAAAAGTACATAATTATAGGGCTCCTCAATTTTGAAGTCAAAACATTCAAAATGAAAGAAATATACAAAAAAATCTCAATTTAGATTGGTTTGTGTTTAAGTAAGACACCGCTCAAGTCTCAATTCCCAAGTCACTATTCCTAATTTCAAGTAAATAAAAGAAGCCGTGCCTGACTTGACAGCCATTTTACGTATTACATTTGTCTCTTTCTTTCCTCGTTTTCGCCTCGAAAGTTTTCAATTCCATCTAAAGGCGTGGGCTAAGTCAAAGTCGAAGAGAATTTACTCCTGATCACTTTGTTAGAATTTTCTAATGCCCTAATGATATACAATACCCCTACACCCTGATATCAGAACCCTATCATCTGTATGCTCTAATGTTAGAGTTTCCCTTTCATCCTGAAACCAGAATCCCACTATTAGAATATTCTAATCTCATATTGATTCCAATATTAACCTGAAACCAGAATTTTTATCATATTTTGTATATATATTCAGTATTTAGGTGTGTATAAAGAAATGCGAAATAAACTTTTGTTTTATTCTGAACTTTTGTTTTACAGTATTCTGAACATGGCTAATTTCTCAATTTCATGCAAGATAAATTAAGGCTAATATTTTGATCTTTAAATCGTAAGAAACTGTTCATATCTCCATTCTCCAGCTGTTCATGATGAACTTTCCCCTGAAGTTTACCCTGCTTATCCTCGTCATTGGCTTGGCTAGCTGCCAATCCTACTCCAAGAGTCAAGGAATTTGTATATATACAGACGGGGGACCAGAAAAGAACCCCTTCTACCAAGATCGGCTGTGTTTGGGCCGGTGTGACAGGGACGCAACCTGCACTGGCTATACCGTGCCAAAGAATCCTGACTTTCCCATGTGTATGACCTACCATGGTACAGCTGCGTCTGGAGATGGTAACGAAATGGCTGAGTGTTTCTCCAAGACGGCTTGAAAGAGTTGGGAAAGGTATCTAGGAGGGGCATGCTGAGTGAGAGGAGCCTCTTGAACTGTGATCTTTAGGACATGGTCATATGACTCTCAGTAGAAAAGCTATCTTCAATTTTAACAGCACTTTTTCTAATTCACAAATTGATAAATGGCCTTACTAGGATGCATGGGACTAGTATACACGCTCCCCTAAGGGGTTGGGGTAGGCCCCCTGTTTTGAAAGGCCGCTCCTGGAAATTAAAGGGAGGCTTGCCACTACATCAGTACATTGTATTTTTCCTAGCTTTTATAGAATAATGTATGCGTCCAAGACTTCTCAGTTCTCAATTTTCAATACGATTGAAATTTAAAGTCAATGTATAAGAAAGCATTTTGTTTAGTGAACATCAGATGTGACATAAAGCAGAACTCGAGCTTCAATTCTTACTTTCGAAGTAACTATATCTACTGTCCCTTCTTATTTCTTTATTTGACAGGGTCAGGAAAGATGAAAGATTTTGCTGATCTTCTGTGCCCATCTTTTCTCTTTTCTTAGTAAATTAATTGGGTCGACAGTTTTTAATCGCTGACATTTCATTATAAGGTGTAAATGTAATTAATTTCTTTTCAAATTTAAGAAGAACCCCTTCTAATCTTTTTTATCTCCATTCTCCAGATCACCATTAAAATTATGAATATTCCCCTGAAGTGTACCCTCCTTATCGGGGGGGCCAACCCCATAAACCCCCAAAAATTTAACCCCCATTTGCCTTTTTCGATATCCACTTGAGGGTTTATGGGGGTTTAATTTCCCAGGTACCATTTCCAAAATGATCAAAATTTCAGACAAAAATGGCTCAATTGTGGTGAAAATGTGTAATTCTTGTGATCCTTGCTCAATTTTAAAGGCGAAGAAAGGAAGAAAAGTTAAGCCAAAAATCTCTAAAAATGGTACCATTCTAGAAAAAGGTCGAAAATCATCAACAAAAAATGGTACCATTTCAGAAAGGGCCAAAAATGGTACCATTTCAGAAAAGGTTCGCAAATCGTCAACAGAAAATGGTACCATTTCAGAAAAGTGCCAAAAATCTTCAACAAAAAATGGTACCATTTCAGAAAAGGGTTGAAATTTGTCAACAAAAAGTGGTACCATTTCAGAAAAGGGTCGAAAATCATCAATCGAAAATGGTACCATTTCAAAGAAGGGCCAAAAATCGTCAACAAAAAATGGTACCAATTTAGAAAAGGGCGAAAAATGTCCAACAAAAAATGGTACCATTTCAGAAAAGGGTCGAAAATCATCAACGAAAAATGGTACCATTTCAGAAAAGGGCCAAAAATGGTACCATTTCAGGAAAGGTTCGCAAATCGTCAACAGAAAATGGTACCATTTCAGAAAAGTGCGAAAAATCTTCGACAAAAAATGGTACCATTTCAGAAAAGGGTTGAAATTCGTCAACAAAAAATGGTACCATTTCAGGAAAGGGTCGAAAATCATCAATCAAAAATGGTACCATTTCAAAGAAGGGCCAAAAATCGTCAACAAAAAATGGTACCAATTTAGAAAAGGGCGAAAAATCTCCAACAAAAAATGGTACCATTTCAGAAAAGGGGTCGAAAATCATCAACGAAAAATGGTACCATTTCAGAAAAGGGCCAAAAATAGTACCATTTCAGAAAAGGTTCGAAAATCATCAACGAAAAATGGTACCATTTCAAAGAAGGGCCGAAAATCGTCAACAAAAAAAGGTACCATTTCAGAAAGGGGTCGAAAATCATCAACGAAAAATGGTACCATTTTGAAAGAGGGCCAAAAATGGTACCATTTCAGGAAAGGGTTAAAAATCGCCAACAAAAAAATGGTACCATTTCAGAAAAGGGTCGAAAATCCCCAACAAAAATGGTACCATTCCGTTAAAAAAGCCAAAAATCGTGCGGAAATTAATCATAAAACAGCCAAATTTAACTAAATTAAGCCCCCATAAACCCCCATAAACCCCCAAAAATTAAACCCCCATTTGCCATTTTTCGATATCCACCGGGGGTTTATGGGGTTAGCCCCCCTTATCCTCGTTATCGGTTTGGCTAGCTGCCAATCCTACTCCAAAAGTCAAGGTTCCTGTGTTGCTGTGAGCGCCAGACAAGCCTTTGAGTCATGCTACAAAGACTTGGACTGTGCAGGGCGGTGTGATGGGGATGAGAGCTGCACGGGATACGCTATTGGGGTGAGTTTGAACACGTGTGCTACGTACCATGATACCACAGTGACGGGGGATGAAAAGGACTTGATGGAGTGTTTTGCTAAAACTTCTACTATGGTGAAGGAGATGGGAAATGTACAATTCGTTTATGAATGAGAGATCTCGTGGTGAGCGTAGATATAATGAAACTGTGAAACAGAGATTGTCTCTAGATATAGTGAGATTATGAAGCAGAGAAGCAATTATGACTCTTATCTGGGAATTATATAGTGATAAAACACAGAAAATATTGATACAAACGTAGCACTCCAAAAAAAATAAAGCTTGTTATATCAACAAGCTTGTAATATCAACAATAAATATCCATGTTTCAACTTGTATCCCTCGAATCCTTTATCTTCCAGTACACCACCCTAGTCACATAGTCTATTATCTCCGCCAGAGTAGCTACACTCGCCCCAATGAACAACCCAAGGTTGGAGAGTCCGTGTGCTGATGTATGCCTCACTCCCTGGAGGGATGGCTAGTCCGTATTCAGAGGAGGCTCTATGTAGTCGTGTAACATGACCTTGATACCTGCACTCTCGGTCGTTTTAGTGTACTCACAAAAACAGGCCTATTTGAGGCATCACAGGCTTATTTGAGATAATACAAGCCCATTTGAAACAGCACTGGCCAATTTATGACAATGTATGCCCATTAATTGATGCATCACAGGCCCATTTGAGACATAAAAAAGCCCATATGAGACAACACGGACCCGTTTGAGACAAAACAGGTCCATTTGAGACAACACAGGCCAATCTTGGACATTGCAGGCCCAAACTTTTACCAACCCCTACCCCCTTTTACCGAAAACTTCTCGGATTTCGAAATGAAAGACAAAATTTCAAAATCCAGAAAAAAGCTCGTTCTAGGATGCCAGCCACCAGCGCATCCAGGAAAGAAAAACCTTAGTGCAGCCCCAAGTGAGCTGTGAATTTGCAGGCCCAACGGGCCCGCTAGTGTTACTCATAAAGTCGCAGATTCTGTTTGTAGTTCTGTATGTCATGCCCCATGGCAACCCACGTGCAGAAGGAAAAGTAAACGAGCCAATTCATTGCGCGCACGTTCATTTCTGTTTAATGATGTTTTGATTTCGTTGCTCCGTGACGTTTGATCTGACTGGAACTTTTTGATACAGTACAAGTTAATATTCAATCATTTGAAAATTTGCGAACGAGGTGCTGCGTAGCAGTGCCGAGAAAGCTGTGTACTTGCTGGCCCAACAGGCCTGCCAGTCTAACTTATTGAGATTTCGCATTTTGTGTTTTTTCTGAACGTCACGCCCCATGGCAACGCGCACGCAGAAGGAAAAGTAAACGTGCCAGCATTTCTGTTTGATTTAATGCTGTTTTGATTTCGTTGCTCCATAACATTTGATCTGATTGGAAATTTTTTGATACAGTAAAAAGTATTCAATCATTTCGAAAATTTGCAAACGAGTTGCTGCGTAGCAGCGACAAGTGAGCTGCGTATTTGATGGCCCAACAGGCCTGCTAGTCTAACTTATAATTTGGCATTTCGTTTTTCCCCCACCTTTACCCTTTGTTTTTTCTTGATCATTTCTAGACATAAAAGATGATTCCGCGGATTGGATGCAAATTCGTGAAATCCGTGCACCCGCAATATGAGAGACTCTATTGAATGAAGTTGGGGAAGGGATTTCTTGAACGAGACTGGGAATGATTTAATTAAAATTGGTTGATAAGATTATGGTAGTTTGTTTAGGCCACTTTAGGGAAACTTAGCTGTTCCAGGATGCCAAAATGGGGCGAAAGGACGAATATCAAATAAAACTTATTAACAGCAATATAGTGACCAAAAACCGTTTATTTAAATCAGTTTCTCAATTTTTGTGTTATTTCAATTTGCATATACTTTGCATATTTTCATAATATTCATAGTATAACATTTTCAAAATACAACAGTTGAAGGTATTGTTTCAAAATTGTCATGTGCAACATTGCAGTATGGCCAGGTTTTTAACTGACAATACTGTCATTGTACTGAAGGTCACTCAATTGTCCATAAATGACGAGTCTTTTATATGTGACTGAATATTTTACTATTCCATGTTGTAATAAAACAGCAATTTAATTACATATAAAATGGTAGAATTTCAAAGCTATTCACATTTCTTACTCTAATTAGTCCATGCGTCCATGTTACTACATCTAAGCAACTTGACTATGCGAGGGCCGAGGGCCTCCTGGCACCATGCTTCGATTCCTCATTTAACAATTTATCCATCGAATTACTGTGCGATACCCAAAACCAAAAAGGATTTGGTTGTGATGGTCCGCGGTGGTTTTAAGGCGTTCTTTACTGTAAAACCCATGATATGAGAAAGAACGCGACGGTTAAAACTGCTGCAACGTCACAATATACAGCATTCACGTAACATTAATGCATCAAGAAAGTGCCGTTGTGGCAGTTTCAACCGTCGCGTTCTTTCTCATATCATGGGTTTTACAGTAAAGAACGCCTTAAAACCACCGCGGACCATCACAACCAAATCCTTTTTGGTTTTGGGAAAAAATATCACCCTTTTTCTGTGCCCAGATATTGAAATTTGGTGTCAAATCGCGCGTAAAAATTCGCGTTACCTAGCATTACTGATGACGTCACAAATACGTCATAAAATCAGATAAGCTATCTGAGACCCATTCATTAACACAATTGGGACTATGACCGACAACATATCCAAAGATGAAGTTCTGGGGTTGTCCCGTTCTCTCTCCACTAGCTTCACAAGTTTTGCCACTTTTTGGGATTTTTTTCGTGTCAAAGTGTTTCAAACAATCGCATATATCTCAGTGATGCTGGGGAGCTTAGAACTTTTCAACCACATTTTAAAAAAGTACATTAAATTTCCTTTCCACGCTAGGAGGAGCATTTTTTCCTATCTCGAAAGCTTCATACCGAAAAATTGCGTTGAAAAACGCCCATTTTTGGGAAAATCGACATTTGAAATTCTTAGTTTTGTGACGTCATTATGACGTCATCATCGTGACGTAAAATAGTTTTTAAGGGCATTTTTCGCAAGTTCTATCCTTCTACTTTCCAACGCTGGGTCGATGAGCTCTGTATCTTTTACCGTTCCCGAGATATGGCCGTTTAAATAGGGTATACTTCTTGCACTAAAAGCGTCATCTCTCTATATTATGTATCAGCGTCGTAACCCTTTTTAACAAGAACACCCTCAATTTTGGCGATTTCAAGTAGTTATAACTCAGCCATTTCTGAACGAATTGATCTCAAATTTTAAACTCCGAGCGCGCACAGCGAAGGCGCGGAAACTCAATTTTCAATTGATTTGATCGTCGGGAAGGTTCCGTAAAAATTTTGAAATTTGGCGAATCCACAAAACATATATATGGGGGCTGGCAAGCGCAGCGATGCGTACGCATCGCGTTTACGATTTCAGTGCGAATAAGTTGTCATAACTTGGGCATCTTTTATCCAATCGATCTGAAATTTTGACGGTTGCACCTTTGACCCTCATACATGCGACTTATAGATTTTGGTGGAAATCCAATAACGGGAAATTGCCCAAATTTCTTCGTGAAATGAGGGGAAATACATGAGATTTCTCTCGTTAGAATCACCGTCCAATGCTCGCCCTCGGGCCCTTCGGGCCCTCGGGCTCGCAAACCGCCGCGGGGGGCTTGCCAGCCCCCTGATAATTTTACGACTAAGAAAAGATTGAAATTGAGGCAAGTCTCTCACCGGAATCGTACGTAAATTCAGTCATACACCTTGATGTATGACTGTCTTCCACTGCTTGGCTGTTTGAGAGTTTACACCTCTGCCTCGCCTCGGTACATTGAAATTTTTGTGGCATCAAAATTATCCAGCATTTCGGAACTTTTGAAAATATGCCCATGATAATACTTTTTTCTAACAGAAACCTACCTGAGATACCTGAACCCCTTACGAAATATTGTCGCCCTGATAACGAAATCCTTGATTAATCCCTAGTTGGTAGTTACTACCTACTTACCTTCCCTGAATTCACCAACTTTCTAACTTTCGCACGCAGGCCGAGTTTGGATCCAAGATATTTCCACTGTAACATCCGCAGGGGCCACTTTTGTTTGTTGTTTTGTATTTTCACTAGTTAAACACTGCAATTGCCCAGTTCCACAACACGAATAAACAAAGCAAGCTGTTTTTTTTAATGCAAAGTACTTTCAAATCGGCATTGTCATTCAAACATTCTGGTGCAAATGTCAGAACCGCCAGGCTTACCGCCCGCTCCTTAAGAGTATTTTAAAACAAACTAAACATCAATCAATCCAACCATTCAACTCTCAAACCATTGATAATTCAATTATTTCCATACATTAACATATAATGACAAGTTTTTATACGGCTTATCTTATTCCTAAAAGATTTTATGTGTCTATTTTAATTCCGAATCACCTGTGTGTAATTTATGTACCACACTCAGCCTTTTATATTTGATATTTCACTGATAACGGTTCATAATTTATGATAATTTATGATAATGTTATGATAAGTATTCTAGTGCATGTAACTTGTAATGTAGCTCTGGTCCCACTTAACACGCAGCTAGTAGACTGTTTTCAAATAAAACTTTGCTTTTACAGTTATAAAACGGCTTAAAACGGTATCTTTAAACACAAGAATATAATTCAAGGAAACGTCAAAGGATAGTCAAAGGACCCATGATGCTCTGCCCAAAACAACACCAACAATAACAAAGTATACGAAAGTACAAAGACAACAGCAACAGCAATAATATTAACAACATTTACAACAATTATTACCCTGCAGTGTAATTACTTTTCGAATTTTTGAGCAAAATTAATCATGTAAAATCACCGTACCCAGCAGTTGAATTACTGTCAAGTGTGTAATTACTATACCTCAACTGTTGAATTACTATTCAAGTGTTGAATTACTATTCCCAACTGTTGAATTAATACTGTTGAATTACTACTCATTTTCTGAAACGGCCATTTGCACGATCCTAACCCATTTGCTATCTCTGTGAGCAAGTAAATAGGAGCATAATGAGCTCCCATGATATCTGTCATCGCACTTTTCATATAAAAACGTATAGGTATGCTGTTAAGGTAAACAAGATAAGGAGCTCAATGTGTTCTGTACGATGTATGTTATTAATGGTACATTCGGTACTGGTAGCACAATATAAAGTAGATAAGGAGCTCATGTATAAAATACGATATATGGGGCAACACAAGATGAAAGATAAAGTAGATGAAAAGATTAAGGAACACTAGTTACACTACCTTATCGTATATATGGCGCCACGTAGACGCGCTTGATAACTCCATCCGTGTTTCAATGTTTATTTATCGAGTGTTTGAGAGATAACGCAGACTTGTGGCGCCATATGTATGGTGTAATGCTCCGTTATATCAACTTCATGTACATTTATTTCTGTGCGCCGTCATTTCTATCTGTGAGTGTTCGGTTCTTATTTTAGATCGGGTTGAAAATAATGATCATGGTGCAATACTTATTGATCAACAAATGAGTGTATACATGTGCATTTCGATACATTCTTAAGATTTAGCTTACTACAATACTACATTCTAAAGATTTCGCTTTCTACATAAGTACATACAATCGTGTTCACTACGAGATTCGCATAAGATTGTACCTCTCAAGTTGAGTCAGTTTTTAATGGTTGTGATTTGAATTATTTTGTTTTCGATTGAGTACTTTTTCATACTTGATTCATGCTTTTATGGCAATGAAAGATCATAAAAATTTTTGTAAAGTACCTACATAAACTACGTCATACACTAACAGTATACATCAATGCTGGGTGCTGGTTCTATTCTTTGGAATTTGAATATATTCGCTGAATTGACCCCGACACGATGATGATGTTGACTTTTACACATTCATCGGTGGCAATTTTTTTTCAAAATTTTCGCCTGTTTCAATTATGAAATAGGACACCTGTTCTCTATAAAGCATTGCCTTCGAATAATTAATAAGTTCATTCGTACTAATATTATGTTTTAAATTTCCTTTGATTGCTGCATAAATGGCAGGTAATAATACAGTAAATACACACTTGGGTGTAATTATCAATTGCACTCGCAAGCTCGTGCAATTACTCCATTAAATGCACTCGCAAGCTCGTGCATTTATTGCATGAATTCCACTCGCAAGCTCGTGGAATTAATGTGGTAATTACACACCCAAGTGTGTATTTACCGTATATAACACTATTGTTGCTTCCTTCTGTTCCAGACATTATCTTGGAACTGGGCTTTGTCCATTGAGCCCAGCTAAATCCCAATCGATGAGAGTATGATTTACACAGTCTGGCTGGGTCAGGCCACCTTGTGATCCACTAGACGAAGGGAGATGGTACATAGCTATCTTCGGCGGAAAGCCGACCTAATTTGCAGGCAATCCTTGACTTGCTTTGCAGTCTGTTTGAAGCCACGGGTGTTGGTGGAATTCCAGACCTGTGTGGTCCAGGACTGGGTTCTGGGTCTCAGCCCAGGATATAACCCCGTAGTCGGGTGGCCTAAAAACCACCCAGGAGTTCACACCCTTCGCCTAGTGTACTAGAGATAGTTTCCATGCTCAGCATGGCTGCCACCGGCCTGGTCGATTAAACCGACCTTGGCCCTTCTACTAAGACTAAGTCCTTTCAAATCATCATCAGTGCAAAAGTCATTGAGTTCCCTATTTAAATTACCGGTTAGCTTGAAAACCTTTTATAAGTTTATACAAATATCATAGAAATTGCATCTGAATGAATTGGAAACCATTGCATCATTGTTTACCAATTAGTGATGATAGATTAATGGTTTAATATATCAAATTTCCAAAAACCAAAAAGGATTTGGTTGTGGTGGTCCGCGGCGGTTTTAAGGCGTTCTTCACAATAAAACCCATGATATGTCCAATAGAACGCGATGGTTAAAACTGCTGCAACGTCACTCCAAAATGTACAGCTTTCACGAAACTATTATGCTTCGAAAAAGTGCCGTTGCGGCAGTTTTAACCGTCGAGTTCTATTCCACATCATGGGTTTTACCGTGAAAAACGCCTTAAAACCGCCGCGGACCACCACAACCAAATCCTTTTTGGTTTTTGGAAAAATATCATCCTTTTTCTGTGCTCAGATACTGAAATTTGGCGTCAAATCGCGCGTTACCTAGCATTACTGATGACGTCACAATTACGTCATAAAATTAGATGAGCTATCTGAGACCCATTCATTAGCACACTTGGGACTATGACCGACAACCTATCCAAAGATGAAGTTCTGGGATGGTCCCGTTTTCTCTAACTCATCCTTACCGTTTTTGCTATTTTTTGCGATTTTTTCGTGTCAAAGTGTTTCAAACAATTGCAAATATCTCAATGATGCCGGAGGGCCCGGAACTTTTCGACCCCATTTTTGGAAAGTACATTAAATTTCCTTCCTGCATTATCATAAGCATTTTTACCTATCTCAAAAGCTTCATGCCGAAAAATTGCGCTGAAAAACGCCAATTTTCGGGAAATCAAAATATGAAATTTACGACTTTGTGACGTCATAATGACGTCATCAAAATGACGTAAAATGCTTTTCAAGGGCAATTTTTGCAAGTTCTATTTTTCTACTTTCCAACGCTGGGTCGATGAGCTCTGTATCTTTTACGGTTCTCGAGATATGGCTTTTTAAAGAGGGTACACTTTTCGCCTAAAAATGTTCTCTATTGGTATGTTATTGTCAAAACCCTTTTCAACAAGAACAGCCTCAATTTTGGCGATTTCAAGTTGTAATAACTCAGCCATTTTTGAATGAATTGATCTCAAATTTGAAACTCCGAGCGCGCGCACAGCGAAGGCGCGAAAACTCAATTTTCAATCGATTTGATCGTCGGGAAGGTTCCGTAAAAAAATTTGAAATTTGGCGAATCCACAAAAACATATATATGGGGGCTGGCAAGCGCAGCGATGCGTACGCATCGCGTGTGCGATTTCAGTGCGAATAAGGCCCATATTCACCAAATTTGCGTTAAGTGGGAACTTTAAGGACGAATTAAAGTAGCACATTAAAGTATCAGTTTTAAAGTTGCCACTTAAACAAAAGTCGTATTCGCCAACACGATGAAATCTCGGACTTAATTTTTCAGTGCGACCTCCCACTTTTTTAAAGTTAAAGTGGCAGCTCGTAAGTTAAAGGTTGACGTTGAGGTACCTTACAAAAAGCCGGTTTAAGGACGAGCTAAAGTGCCACCTGATCCCAATTTTATTTGGTGAATACCAATTTTATAATTTTTAAAGGTCGTACTTTAAGTTAAAGTAACAAGGATGACCTCACACTTAAACACAAATTTGGTGAATACGAAAACGGAAGCTGCCACTTAACTTCACTTTATGGACGAGCTCACCCTTACAAGGCCGTTTAAGTATGAACTTTTCGATTGGTGAATACGGGCCTAAGTTGTCATAACTTGGGCATCTTTTATCCAATCGATCTGAAATTTTGACAGTTGCACCTTTGACCCTCAAACATGCGACGTATCGATTTTGGTGGAAATCCAATAACGGGAAATTGCCCAAATTTCTTCGTGAAATGTGGGGAAATACATGAGATTTCTCTCGTTAGAATCGCCGTCCAATGCTCGCCCTCAGACCCTTCGGGTCCTCGGGCTCGCAGCTCGGGCCTTCGGCCCTCACACTGTTAGGTTCGCCGTCCAATGCTCGCCCTCGGGCTCACAAACCGCCGCGGGGGGCTTGCCAGCCCCCTGATCTTACTCGATACTAAAACCCTTCATTAAACATTCTTCATTTTAATCAAGTCATATTTCCATAAGGTAAAACAAAATGTTTACAACCATCATCCTTGCTCTGATTGCGGCTGTATACGGAAGAACCATGATGGAAACAGAAGAAGGACTTTATATGGCAAATGAAGAAGTCGTTTTAGAAGGGTCTTTCATGTCGGAAGCAGAAGAAGAATTGCTGAGCAATTTTGATTCAGCATCAGCGGAAGAGGAACAATTTGACAGCCTCGCATGGTGGCAGGGATAACCTAATGAGTTCATCCAGTCTTGGTGTGATGGGAAGAGGGAGCGGTCCGGCCATTATTTGGCGTCAACTTAAAGGCAGTGCAAATCATGAACTTGCAATGTGTAGTATAAATTTTGTTTGCCGAAAATAATGAAATATTTAATTTACTGAGAATATGTGCGTTTTATTGACTACCGTGACGACGAAAATTGTTAGACGGAGACCAGGAAATTCAAAACATTGCCTGTACAGTGTACATGAAAGAAGTCATAAAATATAAATTATCAATGGTTTTACAGCTATAATATGTGCTTTGGAGGCGTAAGACGCAGACTAGGCTTTCCATTATCGGTAACAAATTTTTTCCCTCTCCAATTGCGTTTTTGTTTTACAAAAAGGCAAATGAGAGGGTTAGCAGAGATCGTGGTTTGGAGGATTTTGGGAGAATTTGTGTATACTACCTTTATCCGTACTGTGGGGGAGAAATCTCTAAAAATTGGGGAGAAATCTCTAAATATGGGGGAGAAATTTCCACAAATGGCGTAAGAATTCAAGCAACTGCTCCTTCATAATATCAGTCAAGTCGGGGTATTTTGGAGTTTTTGGTGTAGTGGCATCGAGTGAAACTGTAAACTTCTGTTAGCTGACAGGAATTTGGGTTCGATGCTCAGGTCATTCTAACCTTGAAATTGATTTTTTTTATAAAATCTCGTCAGATCGATTTCATCAAATCTTTTCACGCTGAAATAATGAATTCAAAATATTTACAGTATCATTTTTCACGGTTTTTATTGGAGTTTGAAACATTTAGCTTTTTTCACCTTGAGCAACTGACAATGAATTAATGATTTGAGTGCGACGATGGATCATGATGATTGGTCCAAGGAATTGAGTAGGATTTATCCCCGTAATTATATCCAAATCTGCAATCTTTTTCATTCCGGTACCTGCTCATCATTTCTATTGTCATGTTTATTGGCCTCTTCAATACATGCAAAAGGAGTCGGGATTCAACAATAAGGTGCGACGGCTTGATGTCAAATTGTCAACAGCAAAGAAAATGTAATGCGTAACAAAAATGAACCCCGTGGTTATGAAACTTGGAATGGGGCGCAACAAAACGAATCTTAAAAGAGTTGTACGAATTGTGGTGATTGCGCGCGCGTAGAATTTGCCACGTGCATCCGGACCGATCAATCGCCCACGTGCGTGCGCGCTTTAAATCAAGCACATAGGAGAGGGAAATTAAGCGCCTGCATACGGGAACAACGGACAACATGAAAAGCACCGGCAGGCGCAATTCTTGTTTATCTAGATAAACCGATAATTATTTCGGTTTTATCTAGATAAAATCTATCAGTTTTTAAAAACTTTTTTGCCACTGTCAATCTGGTTACTTTCGCTAAATATACGTCAGTCTGATATCATGGTGATTGTTGATACACCCGACTGTTGTTATTGATAACACTATGTCCAAAAATTGTCAATGATACGTAGTAGTGGTGCTTCCGATTGGTATCTGAGTTCATTCAGGTTGATATCATTGATTTGTCAGTGTTAGACTGATGCAATTTATCCGTCAGAACGGTATTAGGAATACTATACAGCAGACTAGGTCAGAGATGCGCCCGAAAGGTATCAATCATGCATCAGATTGGTGTCAGTGATACGGCAGACTGGTGTCAGTGATACGGCAGACTGGTGTCAGTGAAACGGCAGACTGATGTCAGTGATACGGCAGACTGATGTCAGTGATACGGCAGACTGGTGTCAGTGATACGGCAGACTGATGTCAGTGATACGGCAGACTGGTGTCAGTGATACGGCAGACTGGTGTCAGTGATACGGCAGACTGGTGTCAGTGAAACGTCAGACTGGTGTCAGTGATACTGCAGACTGGTTTCAGTCATCTATAGCAGATTGTTAGTGTCTGTAATACGTCTGGCCAATGTTAAATATCTGATGTGTGTCTGTGACACGACAGAATAGTGTCACTGGTGCCAGATTTGTGTCGGTATCAGTTATCCATTAAACAAGTGTCAGTGATACATCAGGATAGTTTCAACTACTTATACATCAAATAGATGTCAAGGTTTACAAGGTTTAAATGTTAATAAAAACCAACTGAAGTTGGTTGTTATATTTTACAGAGTCACTAAACAACAAACATCCTTTATTATATTAATTCAAAATATTTCATGTCCCGCATATTTTCGCAGTTGATATCATGATCTCAAACTCTAAAAAAGTAAGTGTAAATTCACTATCAACTCACATTGTTTCCAAATCAAGTTCGCTCAAACTGTATATAAAAGGCTTTATGAGATTATATTCAGTCTATCCATAATAGTCAGTACACAATTGTCACTTCCCAATTGATTCAGCTCTTGCTTTCAAATTGAAATGATTGATTATAGGAAGTTTTCTCATGATATTTACCAGATGATCTGTTGGATCTATTCAGATGCCCACCAGATCAGTTGTATCATCATGAATAACACACTTTCCAGTTAAATCTCAAGTTATGCAAAATAATTAAGTGATTTCTCAATTAGCTCACTTCAGTTGTTTGGTTGAATAATGACTTCTCAGCGCAATGTTTCGTTCACCTGTTTTGTCTGCATTAGTCTTCTCACAGGGTTATAGGATGATAAGTTATCATAGGGCACTTCTATGCTGAGGTGTTACCGATTTTTGGGACATAGGCTGTGAATAAGTGAGGCCCATTTATGCAGGATACTCCATCATAGTTGATTTGGCAGTGAAATCGAGCTGATGTAAATGTGTGAGTGTAAGGTATGATAATTATTGAATCAGCGCATAGGTGACAGACTGTGACACGCCATTTTTACCTTCATTTTAGTTTTGTGATATGCCATTTGCTATGTAAATAGTGAGTGTGTTTGCTCGTTTCTCTTTTTCCTTTAACTCGTTCATATATTTGCGTCTGGTTTCAATGACATGACATAGAAATGTGCACATGCAGTTGATTATATATTCACGTCTTTGACTTAGTGAGATATCCTCGTCACTAGTGGCTGTGTGATGGTCGTTGAATGCAGTATGATTGTCCAGGTTGGTGGAGACATATGGTGATAGGAGAGTGTGAAAATTAGCTTTGAGTTGAGATTGATCAATAGGCGTGTCAGATTGAGGTCCTGGAGCTTTATTCAGTCTCGTGATGTTTATTGCGCAGGCTACCATACAGGTCACAGTCATTGATTGCGTGAAGTTCATCTTCTATCACGTTAACACCCATTGATGTGTTACACCATGAACAAATACGCGCTTCTCTCGGTATTTTATTGTATCTTCCACATTCAATTTCCAGATCGTGAGAACTAATTCTGAATTTGGTTGTGTTATATCTTCGCGAAAATCCCTTTGATATATCTAAATATGGTTCTCTTGCAAATTTTTTCTTGCACGCGTGATAGAATGATAGTTTAGACGATTCGGATTTTCATATTCCCAGCAATTAGTGAAGTGTTCAGTTAGTGACTTTACTATTGTCTGTACGCGGAATTTGCAACTTGGTAGCGGTTGAATTCTTGATTGACTTTTTGGCGTATTTTTGGTTTGAACTGTGGATTTTTCAACACACGCGACGCAGTAACGTGATCTTGGTGATAAATATCATCCAGTTTTAGAAGAGGCTCAATGTTTTTGTACCAGGGGAGATTTAATGCTTTTTGTTCACACAGGGCAGCTTTGATAAATGTGCTCTTGGATGTCTGTGGTATGTCAGACTGGTGTTGGTGATTGGTAAGAAAGGTACCAGTGACATGCTTGACTGGTGGCAGTGATCCTTCAGACTGGTGAAATTTGAAACCAGTCCAATTTTACAAGCACTTTTCAACGCCAGCTATTTTGCTATTTTATCTAGATAAAAATAATTTTTATCTAGATAAACCGATAATTTATTTTGACGAATTATCGGAGATAATTATCGGTTTAGATTATCGGACTGGAAAGCCTAACGCAGACAATATGAAAATATTTTACAGACTAACAAGAGCTGGTCTCTATGTAAAATCTATAAATGTCGACAGCGCATTGCTCAATCATCAATGGCATATAATTAATTACCTATACGCTATTACGCTAAACACAAACAACTGAAAAATTGGGCATAGATCCGTTTGCCACTTTGTCCAGGCGCCAGTCTAATGCAGGTCTAGCGCCGGTTTAATGCAGGTCTAACGCCAGTCTAGTGCAGGTCTAATGCCGGTTTGGCGCCGGTTTTGTGCAGGTTTAGCGCCGGTTTAGCGCGGTGCCAGCGCCAGTCTAATGCAGGTCCTGTGCCACTCTAATGCAGGTCTAGCGCCGGTTTGGTGCAGGTCCAGCGCCAGGTACAGCGCTGGTGCAATGCAGGTCTAGCGCCGGTTTAATGCAGGTCTTGTGCCAGTCTAGTGCCACTCTAATGCAGGTCTAGCGCCGGTTTGGTGCAGGTCCAGCGCTGGTTTAGCGCGGGTGCAGCGCTGGTCCAATGCACCTCGGATGCTATCTCAATATTACTAATGCATTTTTTTACAGATTTGGCGCCGATTGAATTATGCAGGTTTGACGACGTTTCATGCATGTTTGGCGCTGTTTTGATGCAGTTGCAATGCCATTCCAATGCAGGTTAGTTACCACTGTTAGCCATGGTAACGTCCGTTAGGGACCACCGATAACCATGGTAACGTCCGTTAGCTCCCATCGGTAACCATAGTAACATACGTTACTACGTTAGTGACTACCTTTTACCATGATAACCCACGTTAGTTACCATCGGTAACCATGGTAACCCATCTAAGTTACCACCGGTAACCATGGTAACGTCCGTTAGCTCCCATCGGTAACCATAGTAACATACGTTACTACGTTAGTGACCAGTGACCACCGTTTACCATGATAACCCACGTTAGTTACCATCGGTAACCATGGTAACCCACCTAAGTTACCACCGGTAACCATGGTAACGTACGTTAGCAACCATCGGTAACTATGGTAACCCACGTTAGTTACCAGGTCGGTAACCATGGTAACGTACGTTAGTAACCACCGGCAACCATGGTAACGTTCGTCAGTTATGAGTTACTACAGATAACCATGGTTATGTACGTAAGTTACCATCGGTAACCATGGTAACGTATGTTAGTTACCACCGGTAACAATGATGAAGTACGTTAGTTACCACCGGTAACCATTTAAATCTATTATTATTATGAAGAGTCATGGGCATAGAATTGAACATGCTAAACCTGCATGAAACCAGCGCCAAACCCGCATTGGAATGGCGTTGCACCTGCATTAAACAGCGCCAAACATTCATGAAAAGACGTCAAACCTGCATAATTTAATCGGCGCCAAAATCTGTATGAAATGCATAAGTAATATTGAGATAGCATCCGAGGTGCATTGGACCAGCGCTGCACCCGCGCTAAACCAGCGCTGGACTTGCACCAAACCGGCGCTAGACCTGCATTAGAGTGGCACAAGACCTGCATTAAACCGGCGCTAGACCTGCATTGCACCAGCGCTGTACCCGCGCTCAACCGGCGCTGGACCTGCACCAAACCGGCGCTAGACCTGCATTAGAGTGGCACAGGACCTGCATTAGACTGGCGCTCCCAGTGGAATAATTTTGAAAAGTGGCTGGGAATCTGTAACCAAGAGTAAAAAGAGGCTTTTTAGCTCGAGGTGAACGCCAGCTGGTTTTGTCATGTTTTCACTGAAATTACCGAAATTTAAAAAAATAAGTTTGATTGCTACCTAGAGAAACAATAGAAAAGTGCAACAATGTTTTTCATTGAATATTGTTATTATTTTAAAATGTTTATGATGACCACTTAAATAGTTTTCACTAAGAAAGTTTGACCAAAGTCAAACACAAGGAAATATCGCGGCTGGTTTGGGAATGCGGTGGCTGGTTTGGGAATGCGGTGGCTGGTTTGGGAATGTGATAGCTGGTTTGGGAATGCGGTGGGAATGCAGCTGCTGGATTCGGATTAGGCACCGGGAATGATCAATTATGGTATTCAACTCTATAAATTTCATAATTTTGAGTCCATTAATTACAGAATGTGTCCAGAATTAAGCTTATTTCGTTCGAATTTAAGCTTTTTTTCGATTTCTTATTTGGAAATTTGACTGGGAATTTAATTCCTATATTCCCCATATTATTCCACTGGACTGGCGCTGGCACCGCGCTAAACCGGCGCTAAACCTGCACAAAACCGGCATTAGACCTGCACTAGACTGGCATACGACCTGCATTAAACCGGCGCTAGACCTGCATTAGACTGGCGCCTGGACAAAGTGGCAAACGGATCTATGCCCGAAAAATTTAACATGAAAAATTTAAAATTACTTATTTCAGAACCCATTCGATCTGATGACCATCTAGTCATCTACTCATGCTTTTCTGATTGTCAATCGATGGCGCTTCTCTTCTGGGAGAACTGCAGGACACCGATGGCAACTGGGTTGATTTCACACAAGATTTACATGTTTTTCGACAAAATGGAGGGGCGATGGGCCCGAATGGACGAGGAGATGACGGAAAAACTCGAAATAGCATACGTTTTTCGGCCAAAACTTGGCCATTTTTTGAGATATTGACTTCAAATTTTTATGGTAACTCAGGGGACCATTATCTATCGATCAAACCCCTCAGATCCCGCCCAAGTCGCTTTTGAAAAAATGAGCCCATTTTGGGCGCATTTTTGGCGCTGGTACCACAGCAGCGCCAGCGGGACTGGGGGTACCAAACCCGGCCAAAAAATTGGCCCACGGGGTGTACCTTTTGGGTCAACCATTATCTCATAACCGTGGTTTCCAAAAAAATTGGCCTTAACCCCCCTTAATGGGCAACTACTAATCTAGTCTCAGACGGGATTCCCCTCAAAACTGATAATAAGTAAATTCAATTACCTGATAAATCCAACTCTCATATCAAGTCGAGATACGTCCACATTTTCTGCTGCTTTAACAACTGGTGCAGGTCCTTTCCCTTGCTTCTTGACATTTTCTTTCTGAAAATAATGCACTTTTATTCAATGATAAGAGAAAGTTAAATTACTTTGGTAGGTATGATATGCTACAATTTGCTAATAACCATGCATACCTATATTATATGAATTTTAATTGGCAGATATACCCTCAAAAGACAACTATAAACACTAAAAAGCATGAAAGAGGAAAATTATGTAATCATACCTTTTTCTTGTTGGCTTGTTGAACATTTGCTTGATTTGAAACTTTCTCAGTAGTTGCTTGAGATTGAACATTTGCTTCAATGGCCGGAATTCTGATGGGACTAGGAAGAGGATTAATTCTTTGGGCAACTTGACCCCTTCCATTCATCTCTTCAGCATCAATTAACTGTAACTTAAGATTCCCTACTTGCTGCTTCAACTGCTCATTTTCTGTCTGAATAATAGGAAAGGATTTGGTTATACAAGAATATATCAAACATGAGAAACACTATAACTGTGCTTCTCAACACAAACCCGGATTCCGAATCAAACTTCTAAATTCATATTTGGAGTGAATTTAAAATTATGAAGCCTTTTTTTGGAAGAGATGAAAGTGAAAATTTTCACTTATGAAAAATAGTATTATTGGGTCTCAAACTGGTGACCAGCACATGAAAAGTCAGTATGATAAGCAGGTCAAAAGAACCATTCAGTGGAAAGGGTTCACTTCATTCATTTTTCATAAATAATGAATGTTGTGCATTACATACATGCAGATTGCTCAATTATCAAAGTGCTCGAAAAACACACAGAGATTTCCTGCTTGTACATGAACATATACATTTAGTTGAAAGCTCACAATTTTGTACACCTTTGTCCAGGCCTCTGCCAATTGAGGGATCTGTACAAATATGAGTTATTAAACAGTCCAACTGCTCATTTTCTGTCTGCAGCTGTCTTTTATATGCATCTGTATTTTTGACAAGAGGTCCATTACTTTTTAATTTCATAATATGACCCTTTAACAGCTCAATAGCAGCATCAATTTCTTTTGCTTTTGCAATCCTTGAAGCCATCACTCAGCTCAATATATGTACATATAAATTGTTTAGGTCACATTAATTGAAGTGAATGATCATGGCAGTGAAATACAGAATTCAAATTCCATAATTATTAACAGTAGCAACTTCTATGTAGTAATGTATGAAAATTCATTATGACATAATAATTATGAGATGCATTAAAGAAGCCCATTTTCTGCCTATAAGGGAAAGAATTGACTTCAAAATTGCCTTAAACACCTTCAAGTGCATTAATAACATTGCCCCTGAATATCTAAGGAATTGTATTGAAGTCAAACAGCAGCCTCCTAAAATACTGAGAACTGAGCTTGACTACTTCCTACTAGAGGTGCCACCTGTTGCTAACTATCAAAGGACTTATCGAGGATTTAAATACGCTGCCCCCCATGTATGGAATGTGTTACCCTATGATATTCGAACTGAAAATGATGTTTCAAGGTTCAAAACCAAGCTAAAAACATATTTGTTTAAGAAGGCTTTTGATTAAATGTACCAAGTGAAATTATGGACATTTTGAAAGACTTTATTCCTATGAGTCGCTTTTGATGGCTTGGGTTAAATTATGAGTAGAAATATTTGTAGTTTTGAATCCATTATGGGCTTTAAGGCGATTAATTGAATGATGGGTTATTATTAATATAGTACCACTCCTGTGCAATTTAGTGCCATGCAATTATTTTAAGAGCATAACTGGTCGTGGTACTATTATATGCTAATCTAATGCCCCAGAAGTGTTGCACTCAGCCAATTCCTCACACCAATTAATTAAAGGATCGTTCACATATTACGTAATCAATTTTTGGCCGATTTCAACCCCCCTCCCCCTCGTAATCAAGTTTACAGTAGTTGTATTTGTTACAATAACATGTAACGTAATCATTTGGTAACCCCCTCCCCCCTCTAGGTGATTACGTAATATGTGAACGATCCCTAATCAACACTGGGCTTTGCCCCAAGAGATAGGTTCAACAATTGGCACTCCACTTCCCATGCAATTTATTACAGCAACAGTACCACCATTTGATTAGCATTTGCCATTTAGCATATATTATTACCCTCCTGTGGCTCGAACTCCAGTATTATAATTATCAATATATCACTCCTTTATAGAAATACTGTATAGTGGCGAAATAATAGAGCTACTACTACTAGAAGGGGGATGGACCTGCGAGGGCCCAGGCGGTGCCCAGGAGAGGAAGCTGCTGGCCGAGACAAGCGCTTCCGAGCTCCCAGGCGCCCGGATGGGACGAGAGTCCCATTCCTCCCCGTTGCCATCCTGTCGGAACAGAATGGTGTTCACAACCCAGCGGCAGGGTCGAGCCCCTCCTTCTGTGGCCAGAGCGAGGGATGCCTCCACGACATCCTCTGGGGACGGCTTGAGTGTATCCCTGTTACTGAAGGCTCAGTCCGGTGAGGGACAAGGCCTTAAGTAGTTGCAGAATCGTTGCATACTCTCTTAGGTACCAGGCGACCAGTCCTGTGGGCGTAGCTGACGATCCTGTTGAGTTTGAACCTGTCCACGATGTCGGTACCTGCACAGTTGTAGGTGTCGAAGTACTCGGCCCTAATACTGCCTAGGGAGGGGCATTTCCCCAGGAAGTGCGATACCGTTTCATCTTCGCTTTTGCAAAGGGGACAGGTTGCAGGGACAGCGGGGTTCAGTTTCTTGAGGTGGTAGTTTAGGACTGTGTGGCCTGTCAGGAGTTGAGTAGCCACTCTCAGATCCTTCCTACCCATGCTGGATAGCTCCTTTGCAAATTTGTCCCTCCACATCATGTTGAACATTCTGGGAGGATCAGCTTTGTAGGAGCTTATCCAGTCCTCTTTGGTCTCCCTCCTCATTGCGGCAAAACATACCCCACGCGGTATGGGGAGTAAGACCCTGGATGCGCTGTCATTTGAGTTGGTTGCCCCAGCTTTCGCTGTCTGGTCGGCCAGCTCATTCCCCTTGTACCCACTGTGAGCTGGAATCCAACTAAGTGTGACCTCGTTGGTGTTTCCAAGTGAGTTGAGGGAGTTTGATGCCCGAAGTCGCACCTTGCTCTTGATAATCGTAGCATTTATTGCCTGAATAGCTGATTTGCTATCACAATTTATCAAGATTTTGGTGTTACTCAGTGCATGTTCCTGCAGTATCTCCGCCGTTTTAGCAACAGCAAAGACTTCTGCTTGGAACACAGTACTGTGTAGCCCAAGATGGAAGGATTCGCAGCAGTCCAAGTGGCTCCAGGATGGTCCACCTTTGAGTTTGATCACTACTCCTGCTCCCGTGTGGTTGTTGATTTTAGAACTGTCTGTATAGCAAACGACATCTAAGTCCTCACCCTGCGGCTCCTTGTACTCCTCCCAAGATGGGACCAGCACAGTGAACCGTTGGTTTATACTGAGTATTGGTTTCATCAGATCTTGTTCTTTGGAAGTTAAATCCTTGGGCAGGGCCCTGATAAACTTCTCATTCTCACTGATGTGGCTGGTGATGTGCGCTGAAGGCTTTCCAGGCAGAGGGAAGCACCAATGACCTTGGCACTTCAGGCACATGGTTTCCTTTGCAGCGACCTCCCTAGTCCACAGCGTGATTGGGGTAATCCCTGTGACGACATCCAGCGCTGAAATTGGAAATTTTTTAGTCGGTTGGCCGGTTGGCCGTTTTTCTATTTTTGATATTTACCGCTCTTTAGGGGGGTCCAATCAAAAAACTCCCAAAGAGAAAGTTGCTTGCAATAGTTCTAAGAACACATCTGAGTACATCTGAGAAGACACTAACATCGAAATACCGAAAAAAGTGCGAAATTTAAGATAATTTAGCTCATTTTCGTACAGTCTACTACGTTAAGCAACTCAAAGACCAGGATCATCCTACTGTTAACATCTCAATAGGTTCACCAAGAGGTATTGAATATGTTCCAGTGGCCGGGAAATTACTGGAGTGCTTGAAAGGAAAATCTACTTGCATGAGGGCTCTTTAATTCTGATGAAAGGGCTTGCCAATTAAGACTGCGGCAGAGTCCTGTAAGGAATGGCTCACCCTGAGCTTAAGTTGCCTTTCCAGAATCCTGTCAACCCCAAGGCCGTGCAACCAGTAAAATCCACTCCTGCTCCAACTTTTGGGGCCTTTTCACCACTAATATCACCTTTTCACAACTAATATTACCTCCTTCAACACCAGCGCTTCCTTCAGCTTCACCTCCTGCCTTCATTCTTCCACCGTCCTTCTTTCCAGTTCAGCGCTCTAATTTAGCCATGAAAGTGCCCCTGCCCATCTAGAATCTAGTCTCCCTGCCTCATACTATAGTACCATGGATTCCTCAGCCCTGTCTCGCCTTAGTACCTTGGTCTCCTCCTCAACTTCCTCATGATCAGCCACTGCTCCTCAACTCCGTTTTGAGTCTTCTACCCAGTGTCCTCCTCAGTCTTTATATCCTGTCCTGCAGCCCCTTTCCGCAATGGATTCCTTGTCCATCCCAATCGAATGTTGCAGAAACCACCAACTCCCCCTCCTGCTGCACTCAGATCTATCCCTCTACCTGGGTACAAACCTTGGTGCCTTGAAGCTTGCTGCTTGCATATCCTGGATATGATGCAGGGGCATAGCCAGATTTCTGAAACGGGGTGGCGAGTTATATTCAAAACCTTTTTTATGATTTATTTTGCTGGCTCAAAGCTCTCATTTTATCAAAATGAACAACATTTTCATATCATCTGTCCAAAAAGGGGAGGCAGCTGCCTGTGTCGCCTCCCCTTTGGCTACTCCCCTGATATGATGGTACATCGGGTCCCCAAGCTACAACAGATCCCTACCTTGACCAGATAAGACTCCATGGTTAATGAGGGCCTCACTGTCACTGTACACATCTGCTAAGGGAGAATTCATCCTGACTAGGTGCTTCCTCTGCTCAGAGCACCATAAAACCAGTAAAGGGACACTTGACCCCCTGAACATTACATCCACTGACATTACACCGGACACCCCCTACTTCAGTAATGAATTGCATGCCGCACTACACAAGATGCCTAAGCCTATCCTAGGAATCATTGCAATCTATTAAATGCCTTAGTACTTGGACTGCATAAACTATTTAGGACTGCTAGGCAAGGGCACGTGAAGTCATCCCTAGGCCATATATCCATGCAGGGAGACAGAGAATAAAATCGAGTGTTTCATACATGAACAGGAAATAGTTCCAGGCGTGGCAGGGAATCACGGATAAGACAATGACTATACTGGAATGGATTTAAAAGACTAAAAAAGGAAGAACCTTACAGTAGGGATGGTCTACACATGAACTTATCAAGGGTTAAAACTACATATCCTAGACCATTAACAACTTTCAAAAGACTTATTTTCTTTGATTTCGGCAACATAAAACAGCATTATATAGACGTATGGAACTTGGGCCTTCTTCAAGCACAAGGGCAAATTTGAACTATTTCAATGACCTTGATTGACACATTTGACACCCCCCACCAATCAAATTAGCGGGAAAATGTCAGTTATCGAAATTGTAACAACTTTTTCTCTCACAACTTTCAACAATAATGCTTCTGGCCGAAACCAGGGATAAAAAAGGGTAAAAACGGCCAACCGGCCAACGGCCAATTGGCCGAAATGGCAAATTTTTAAGACGGTTGGCCGTTGGCCGGTGGACCCCCCCCACCATTACCTCGTAAATCCAGCGCATGGTGATCCGTTTCAGGCCCCAGGTGGGACCAACCACTTTCCTGCATTGCATTAAGATAGATTTGGCTTTCTCGCACACAGTTTCGATGTGATTGTTCCACGTCAGCTTTGAGTCTAGGGTGATTCCTAGAAACTTAGTGGAAGTTCTCACTTTGATTTCGACGCCGTCTACTCCAGGGGTTTACTGAATGACCAGTTCCTCCTATTCATAAACATGACGCAGTGGGTCTTCAGCTGAGATAGCTTTACACCACTGGTTGATACTATTTAGGCTTCTTTGGGTTACCTCCCGAAGGGTATCTGAATCAAAGCCTTGACGGTTACTACCAGTTGGTGGTTTAAGCATTGTCACTACTGAGACCAGGGATATATCGTCAGCAAACCCCTGGAGGTCGCACGGTATTTTGTCCCTGGTGAACTCAAGTAGATTGATTATTACGAGGTTCCATAGGAATGGGGATAGAATCCCCCCTGCAGGCATCCTCGTGATATGAATATGACCTTCTCATTGCCATGCAGCTCCACTGTGGTACGTAAAGACCGGATCATTGACATGATCCATCTATTCACGCCAGGGGATTTGCAGTTCTTGGTTAGGGCCTTATCAATTGAGTCGAACGACACATTATCAAATGCTCCTTCTATGTCAAAATAAAATAAAATAAACTATTTTGATAAACACATCAACACTTTTCTCAGAACTCAAATATCTTCAACTTTCCACCTCTTACTGGATCTTCCAGCCTCTTATAACATATTGAAATTTAAAGTAGAGAAGTAAATAACTAAATAAAACTTATGATTAACTTGGCAGCTTATAATGCTTCAAATAAGTGAAATACCTCACTCAAGTATGAATTCCTACCCAACAAAAATAAGTTACTGCAACAGAATATAATAATTTAAACTGAACAATATGATAAAAAACTGAATATAATAACTAAAAATCGGAAGTATACTGATACTCAGTATGAAAAATTAATTCATTTGAAGTTATAGAATAAAAACAATAAATTAATACCTTAAATTAAAAAACTGTTTCTTAGCCAAGAATGGTCTTGTCTTAAGGTAATCCACTTGTGCTTGTCTCTTTTCTAAATAACTACTTGTTTCTATTTTTGAGAGTATAACATCTGAAATATTCCAGTGGTAAGAGATACTTTTTCGACCACCTTCAATACAATCTCTCTTAAAAGACTCCAATTTGCATTTGAATTCATCTACTGTACTAGAGTCCCGTACATCAATTGGCAGTTTATTCCATATTTCTCTAACACGTTCGGTTATAAATCCTCTGTGAAGTTTCTGAATACTTTTAGGTATGTTGCCCTTAATCTTAAGATTTGAAATTAAGTTGTGCCTATTTTTACTAAAATTAAAGATATGTTTTAACCCATTAATACCTCTTAAAGCCTTAAATGTTTCGATAAGATCACCACGGTAACGTCTTTCAGCCAAAGTGGTAAGCTGCAGGTACCCCAATCTCTCAGAGTAGGGAAGTTGGCCCATCCCATCAATCAAACGAGTAAAGCGCCTCTGGACACTCTCTAAACTAAGAATTAGAGACCAATTCCCATGCTCTGGAGATGGGTTCCACAGCTGAACTCCATATTCTAAATGTGGTCTTATCAAAGCTTTATAAACTCTTAACATAACAGATTTCTCTCTTAAAGTGTAATTTCTTAGTATCCAACAAATCATTTGGTTGGCCTTTGTAACACACTGTTTGATCTGGTCATTCCAAAGTAGAGTATCCGAGATGATAATACCCAAATCTTTTTCCTGCCCAGATACCTCCAAAACATTATTGTTAAGTGTATATTCATTTAATGGATTATGGTTGAACCTAAGGTGCAAAACTTTACATTTACTTTCATTAAACTTGAGTAACCAGATCTTCTCCCATTTTTCCAACTGTTCTAAATCATCTTTAATATTTCCACAGTTACTAGCATTTCCTATTAGTTTGAAATCATCAGCAAAGAGTTTAATCTTACTTTTTATGTTAGTGGGCAAATCGTTTATGAATAGTATGAACAAAAGCGGCCCAAGCACTGACCCTTGAGGTACTCCTGATAGAACATGTTTCAAGGAAGAAAAAGAGCCATCTACATAAACCTTCATACTTCTATCTTTAAGAAAATCCCTTATTATTCCTAGAATCTTTCCTTGAATTCCTAACTTTTCTAGTTTTATCAACAGTCTATTGTGTGGCACAGTGTCAAAAGCTTTTTTGAAATCGAAATACATAATATCTACAGCATTACCATCTTCCAACATATTTATTATAGTATCAAATGTTTCAAGAAGGTTTGTGAGGCAAGACCTATTATTTACAAAGCCATGCTGATGTATACTTATTTTACCTTCAAGGTAATTCACTATATGTCTCCTGACTACTTGTTCAAATACTTTACACAAAACACATGTCAGAGAGACAGGCCTATAATTCAACGCCTGGGACTTAGAACCAGATTTGTGCAAGGCAACAACTGTAGCTGTTTTCCAAACAGTGGGAATTTTACCTGAGTCAATACATCTTTGGAAGAGTTCACAGATTGCCTTGACAAACTGGGAATCACCAGATAAAGCATTTAACAACTTTGGATGGACCCCATCAGGTCCCATACATTTAAACACATTAATATTTGAAAGCTCAGATGCTACCTCTGACATACTAACAGTTAGGTCACCTATTACAGATTGGTCATAATCACCATTTGGTTCAGATAACAAATTTTGCAATGGGCCAGCTGGCTCCTTAGTAAATACAGAACTAAATGCATTAGCAAGCTCCTCAGCAGTTTCATAAGAATTAGTGGTATTGGTCCCATTTTCTCGCTCTAAATTAGGTACAGAAGATTTAAGTCTACGGTTATTTCTTAAATAGCTATAAAATGCTTTACAATTGTCTTTGATATTATATGTTATCTTTTTCTCATAATTCAATTTAAGTCTCAAATTTTCATCCTCATAAATTTTCTGTCTATTCATGGCATAGTTGAAGTTAGTAGCAGTAGGATGTTCATCAAACTTCCCCCAAGCTTTATCCTTCTTCTGCAGTTTGCGTTTAAGAGCTGATGTATGCCACGGTAATTTAATGGGAACATTGCAGCTATCATAAGGCATCCTTGGGACAATATCAGATATTTCTTTAAGCTTTTCCTCGATCTCTTTCAACATATCTTCAGAACTCAGTTGGTCACTGCTGTAATTCCAATCTATGTTATTAATGCTGAAGTCCATGATTTCAAATGAAAATCAAAAATAAATTCAAATCAATAAAGTAAAACCAAAATTAAATCAAAATAAAATCAAAATAAAACCAAAGTTAAATAGAAATAAAACCATTTTAAAATGAAAATAAAATGAAAACGAAATGAAAATGAAATGAAAATGAAAGTAAAATCAAAATAAAAGTAAAATCAAAATAAAACCAGAATAAAACCAAAGTAAAACCAAAGTAAAATAAAACCATTTTTAAAATGAAAATAAAATGAAAATAAAATGAAAACAAAATGAAAATGAAAGTAAATCAAAAATAAAAACAAAATAAAAGTAAAACCAAAATTAAATCAAAATAAAACTAAAGTAAAATAAAAAAATAAAACCATTTAGAAATTTTTTAGAGTTTAAAAAGAAAAAAAAAATAAATTTAAGAAAAAAAAAAAAAAAAAAAATTCGAAAAATTCGAAAAAATTTTGAAAAAAAAATCGCTCATGGCCGAGGTGGCTAATCTAGGGCTCTACAGCGCGCGCTGTATGAAGAATGCGCAACAAGTTGCTTAGGCGGCCCTTGCAGCTTTTTGTCCCCCTCTCTTCGTAGTTGGTTGTCGGGTCAGGAAGGATTTATTTGCAACAAATTCCAATACTCTCTGATTTGATAGAACAATTCTGACTGTTCTGGACAAACCCTCGAGCAATAGCAATCAACAATGTTCTATTTATCCACCCCACCGAAAGTCGCAACGCTTTGCACGTAGCCAGGATAATTTTGTCCAAATCACCGAGGAGGAGCTTTCTCCCGTTTGTTCTTCAGGAATTGGGGGTTGTCGGTTTTCTGAACCTTTTGAGCTGTAGAAAGCCTTCTTGATGGATCGAATAATTAGTTCGTTCAGGTCAGACCCTTCTCCTTGAAAAGCGTGCGCCATTTACTAGGGCCAATCTCCATGCACTTCTTCGCAATCTCTTTCATCCTGGTATCGTTGTCCAAGTTTGTTGTACTTTCCTCATTCCCTCGAACAGCAACTGATGGCACAGCGTCCCACCGTTTTGTTAACAGCTGCAATCTGTTTACGGCTCCTCCAGGGGTTGCTGCAACATCTGGAGAAGGGAGAAGCGGAGCTGCTTTAGGTAGACAAAGGGACCTGCTTTCCATCCTGAATCTTACAAGAAACTTGTACATTGTTGAGTAGGTAAGGTATAGCAGAAACACACAGCTTCATTTGCCATTATTTCTCTTAAATATTCCATAGATTGGATCGTCATCAAGGCATTATTTTCAGCACAAAGTGTCGTATTAGAAACATTAAACCCTTAACTAAGATCGCAGCATCGTTTACATGAATGACATGCTGTAATGTCTGACAAACAGAGACACACTTAAGTAAACATAGACGAACAAGACACCTCATTACAGGGCTTTTGCCTTTGTACAATCACCGGCTATCAAGGTGTACAGCAATTAGCGAAGATGATAAATGACCACGGCTGCAAGTTCCAGGTTTACTTTTAACGTTTTTTATGGAATTTTGAAATGCGTGAAAATTAAAACCGTAAATTAGTCTGTTTTTAAAAACGCGAAAAATAGCACCCATGAAAATATGGCTTTACAGTATGTTAAGGGAGTCTCGCTCACTGACCCTTATCTCAAGATCCACAAATAAATAGAGACATGATCCGAGGTCATGTTTTGTTCATCTAAGACAGGAGTAGGTAATTGGTATAAGAGAAGTTCTGATGACATCATTATGATGTCATTATGACGTCATCAACTTAGCAAAATTTTCTTGCTTGTTTAGAAATTAAGTCATCTTTGTGCATTTTGACCAAGAAGATGGAGATAGCTCAGAAATGTTGAAAAATCGTTAGTTGAAAATTTAAAGAGCTTTCAGAAAATCATACGAGATCATTGGGGCTATCTCGATTTTCATCTCGAGATGTCAGCATTCTAAGACGCGGTGAAAAATCGATTTGAAGTTTAGAAGAAAACTTAAACAGTGACATGTCAAAACGACTTATCATGAGCTGAAACCGGCCAAAGTATATTGGGCTAATGCGAAATTATAGTAGGCTATGTGGAAATCGATTTGAGCCAATTTTGGTGCTGTGATGACGTCATCAAAATCGCGTAAAACACTAAAACAACGTATTTTGCGATAGATTGTTATTTTTGCGCTACTGAACATCTCTTACTAGAGAGTTTTCATTTTATTATGTTTACTTCAATACATTGCTTGTAGACCTCGAATTTGCTATAAAACGAGTTCCGTGGTGAACGGCCGAAAAATGTTGCCATGGGAAGCCTCCAAAGATTGACCGCTAAATTGAGATTACATCTATGATGAAAATTTGTACTGTAGCCAGCTATTCTGTGATACGATGGTGAACTAATGTCTAACAATGGTTTCATATTTCTCGCAGTGATTTGGGAGGAAATATAAGATGAAATTATGGACGTGAATTCTCGTGGACATTTGTAGAAATTACGGTATTTAAAGAAACTGGTATTTACATTTGAATTTCGACTTGATTACATTGAAACAAGTTCAAATACGATAAAGGTATGTGAAATTGAAGCCAGTTGCTGTTTTTCAGCACGTGAGTTTACGTCAATGAGTTGTAGAAATAAAGAATTATGTCAATTTTATAATTTCAAGTAAAATAACGTTGTTTCGGACTGCACGAGGCTTAATGTTCGTCGAACAGAAAAATCGATGTGACAAAATGGACTGGCCACACCTAATTAAGCATTTAAGCAGGGGTTACCACGAAACCGTCCAAATGTCGGTTATGGAGGTCCTATATACATATCCCCGGAACGAAACTTGAAAAGAGATAGAAAACGATGAAAGGAAATGGGTTGAAATAAGCGAATTTACATTTGGTGAAACTCTGTTTGCACCATAGTTATAATAGGCGGTTGAGAACGACGTTATTACTATGGTTGAAAATGGTAAGTCAATGAAATAAGCGTCTAAATTTCCCATGGGACCGTTTACAAAATTGACGTATTTCTTATTTCTACAACTCATTGACGTGAACTCACGTGCTG